>JAOTQQ010000003.1:10280408-10313782 GCA_026546715.1 Gallinago undulata
AGGGATGGGGCAGCCACAGCTTCTCTGGGCAACCTGTGCCAGTGTCTCACCACCCTCACAGCAAAGAATTTCTTCCTGATATCCAATCTAAATCTCCTCTCTTTCAGTTTAAAACCATTATCCCTCATCCTATCACTGCACTCCCTCATGAAGAGTCCCTCCCCAGCTTTCCTGTAGCCCCTTTAGGTACCAGAAGGGGTTATAAAGGGGCTCTTGCTCCAGGAAAGTGGAGCATGAGGCTCCCCCCAGCCACAGGCTGTTGGCAGTTTGCTGCCCTGGGCTACGTTGTAGGGCTCCGTTGCAGACTGGTGGGTGTCACACCAAAACCCGTAGATCTGTGGCTGGAGACCACGTTTCTGTTACTGGGGAAGAGATCTAAGCCCAGTAGCATCCTCCCTGCTGGTTCCCAGGCTCTGTGCTGCCTGTGTAAGGGACCAGCACAAAGAGGAGCTCAAGCATGAAGCCAGGAGGGAATTGTTTTGCGTACGTTCTGGCTCTTGGCAAGTACCAAAAAAACAGAGGGTCACCTTAACTAAAGAGAAGGGGGAGGAAGACCAGCGAGATTTAGGTATTAAAACTAAAAGCTGAGGAGAAGGTGAGGGGTCAGTTAGATCAGGCAGGCAGAGCTGGACACGTAAGTGATGCACAGAGCTCTCGTGGGACGAGGTTAGGACAGAAGTGACAGCTGGTGGGAAGAAAGAGCATTTTAAGATCCAAAACCCTGTCAGGAAAACCCAACTGTGCAGCCGATAGAGAAGCTCAATAAAAAATGGGCAGGCAGCAAAAGGACACGAGGTACATAAATACATGCTTATTCAATAAAGCAAGAAATGGAACGGCAAAATTGAGCAAACAAGGCTGCCCGGTGATGAGAGACAGCCTGATTTATTTGCCTTGCTGAAACACGGCAGCATGGAAAACACAGCAGGGAAACTGTGTTGTCTCGGTAGGAATTATTCAGCAAAGGAGCGTTAGGTCATGGCTACAGCACCGGGAAGAGCCTCTGGAAACCAAGTTTCCAAAGGAAGAAAAAAAAAAATAAATCACACAGGCAATGCATAATTGATGCAGAGGTGCCAGAAGCATTGTAGGCTTGGCTCCGGGGACAGAGAGGAAAATTATTTTTGAAAAATCAACAAATAGTTAATAATAAGGCAGTAGTGACTCCTAATTACCTGTATACAACTGATTAGAGCCCTGCCAGAGTGACAAGCTGTTCCTTAGCAACTCAGAGTTAGCTTTTGGAAGGGCTCGTTCCAGGGAGAAAAGCTCCTCTCTCCTGGGGACCAAAGTTTAGCGATAAACTCTGCCTGGACCATTAGGTTTTAGGGGCTGCAGTACATCGCAGCGGTGTCATTTACCTCCCACAGGAAGGGATCACACTACAAAAATAAAAAAAAAAAAAAAGGAAAATAAATTATAAGAAGATTTGGGAACACAGAGAGGAATCAAGCAGTCCTGTAAATGAGGATATTCAAGTCTTGGGTTTGGCATCGGCGGTGTTTCTGGCAGGAGGGGGGGTGCAGCATCACCAGAGATGGCAGCACAAGGGAAAGGGCAGATCACACCAAGGCCAGATGGCTTCACCCAAAAGCTCTGCAGAGAGAGCAACTGAGCCACTAGCACAGAGATCCCTCCTCAGTAGCATCCAGTGTCCCCCTTTTTTAAGAAACACTCAAAACAAATCCGTTTCCCAGCCATGACCACCTTTTTTTTAATCTGGCACAAAGTAGTTAATTATTTTGAGAGGTCACTAAAAGTTATGCACACCTCAGTGGGCAATACGTTTCTGTAGAGGGAAACTGCACCTTTCCCCAAGTTAATCTGCAAAATAAGGACAACTCACACATAAATAGTAGGATCTTTGGAAAGGTCTTGGGCAAAGGCACCGGGAAGGGGCTGCTGAGGAGCTGGAGTATCCAGGAGAGAGGGAGTATGGCCGTGGCTCAAGAACCTGTTAAGAGACAGGCACAGCTGGTTAATTTTTAGGAGGATCAAACGACTTGCATCACCATTGATGTTTTATAAATTAATGAGCTAGAAAAGCACACAAAGAATAAACGTCAAATAGTTAAGAGGAGCTAGAAAAACTCCAGGGGCTCGGGAAATCTGCATGAACAGAAATACAGAAAAATAAGGAAACACACCCAGAGCATAATGCAGCTCTACTTCTCAGTAGAGAGGAGTCTTTTAATTCTTTGGAAACTGCTCCTGGTAATATTTAATAGTGAAAAAGAACAAAATGAAATGGACCTGCCTGCAACAGCCCTGCCAAAACTTTTCTCTGTGACGTGCTGGCTGGGAGAGCGGCTGCCAGGAGAAGTGTCACCACGTAAAATGACATCAGCCACCACCTCGGACACAATCTTAGCGCTACTGACATGTCAGGAGGGACGAGTTGTGCCATTCAGTGTGGCCAGTGCCAGTGCCACCCTCCAGCTCCAACCCATGGCAAAAATCCAAAGTGTACCCCCAAAAAAAAAAAACCCACACCACCGAAAAGCAGCAGCCTGGGTCTGGTGAACTCCCAAGAGTGACAGAATATACTGGGGGTAAACTGACACCTGCCCCCAGGTAACACCTCGCCCCTGAGCATCTCTTCTTAGTAAAGAGGGGAAAAAAACAAAGACAGACAGACTTAAATAAAGAACTTCACTGACAGGATGGAAAGATATGTTGAGGGATGACAATACTGCAAGGAACGTGCTCTACTTACTTTCCAAGACATCAATGTCCAGCAGGATTTCACCCACAGCGGGATTTGCACAAGGACCTACACAGGGTCCTAAGCCACATTCCTTTTTATCCTTCTTCATGTCGATGTCCCAACACAGAGTTTGATAAGCCAGTCATTGCATTATTGCATTCAGGAGAAACCTCTCCTGTCCGGCAGTGCTCTGCTGCAGCATCGTGATGCCCACATCCTCGTGAGTAACACTAACAAACCACTCTATTAAAAGTAATCTGCCAACAGAAGAATACTGCCTGTGTGAATATGATATTGGAGAGTTGTTAATGTTGTAAATATGGTAACAAGTGGACATTGCTTTATGAGGAGGTGACAAAACCCAGAAAGCCTTAGAAATAAGCAAAATTGTTAAGTGTTTGCAAAACATAAGGCAAAAAAAAATAATGTAGCTGAGCACTGAGTCAGTGGGATCTGAGATATCCTCAGCAAAGTCCCTTCTGCTGAGCCTGAGCCCCTGCCAGGCAGACGGGGTCTGTACCCTCCACTACTGTTCCAAGTGACAACAGCATCCCCAACTGATGTCACTGCTCGAAGCCAATATCAAATGCTTTCAAATCTGATCAATAAAATATAATTTACATTAAGTGACCAGAAAGCTGTCAATTTTGTTTTTTAGTGCTAGACTTTCTCACTAGTTCCTGACTTGGAAGGAAAGCATTATGGTTATTAAGTAAGTAATGACTGATTTATTACATACCATTTGGAAATGGTTTTTTTGAAGCATAAGGTAAAATATTCCCAAGTTTTTCTTTGGGTGGAATGTTAAAAACACTGAATAGATAATATCCAGGGCAGTTTTGCAACCAAGGGCATCAGAAGGAAGTTTGGAGTATCTGTGCCCTTCTTAATTTACTTAGCATTTCTTTTTTTTTTTTTTAATGAAGTGTTTTAATATTCTGTATTGAACTAAGTACATAGTTTTGTCAGGGAAAAGTAGTGCTACAAATAGGCATGACCCCTTCCCCAGACGTAGACACTGCACACAAAACTTTGAGGAGGGTGGGAACCAGCACATTTGGCACCAATTCAAACACCGTCCCAAGGAGCAAACGGATTCCTTGCAAGAACTCAAATCAAAGCATCGCTCAGACTTTAAAATGCATGGTGCATTTTTCGGTGGCAACGGTTCCTGTTGACAGTTATCCAACTTTGTGATTCACGGCAAGGCAGGGAATACTCTGCACTCCAAATGCACCTCCAGCAGAGGAATTCCCCATGTTCCAGCAGCACTAGCACAGCCGCTGCTGCAGGCTGTGATGTGCTGGGACTCCAGGTCCCTGCAGGAGCATGGGTCTCCTGGCAGGATGGCTACTGAGAGCCACAGTGGCCCATTCCCTAAAGTGCCACCGAGCCACTTCCTCACTCAGAAATGCTCCTGGGCTCCAAAGAGACACAGAGGCAAGCATCACTTGAGCACTTCCAGAGCTTTGCTGGAGCTGGAGTGCTCCAGCTCTGTCTGCCCAGTGAGGGCAGAGGGACCAGAGCATCCCACCCTGCCCCTCGCCGGCTGGAAAGCTGCTGACACAGATACACAAATAACCGAGAACATTAAGTTACTGGGGAGGAGGGAGTTTTGTAAAGCAGAATGGAGGCTGCTTAAATAATGAATTAAGAGGCATCAAAGAATGAGTATGTAAAAGGACAGAGAGGGAAGGTCTGACATTTTAGACTACGCTAGACCACAATGAATAAATTATAAGAAAGGCTGAATACTTTACTAAGTATAAAGATGTCTAGCAAAAGAAAAGTTCTTACACTTCTCATCCCCCGGTGGGTCCCAAACGAAGACAGAGCTGGGGGCTCAGCCCGTCTGTGAGGGCTTTTCCATGTGCATTTTCATCTGGACTGAGGCATCTATATTTAACAGCAGCCATCCTGTCTTTATGCTTTCGATCCTTTTACACCAGAGACAAACTTGCTTATTTTTCCGGTGCTACCAAAGTTCTCCCAGTCATAACAAATGAAGAACACCCGGTCGGTTTGACGAAGACGAAGCGATAGGTAGGAGGCATATTTCATTACGCTATCAAGGCTTTGGCGTGGTAATTGGTGGAGAAACAATTCCGAGCTGTCAGCTTGATGCACATGCCTTCTCACTGACTGACGGGCCGAGTCCTTGATGGGGCAATGAATGATGTCCAAGGGCTGTCACCACCGTGCTGGCACCCTCATAAAGCCCTGACCAGGGTGATCATCCCTCCTCGTCACAGACATGGCCCCTCGGCACCTCCTGCACATCCCAAGGGCCGGGGCAGGTTCCTGTACCTCAACACGTGACTGCAAGGAGGACTTTAATTATCTGCAAGGTGCAAAAATCAAATGCCAAACAGTAACACCACCAGCTGCAGGCTCCACCCGAGCTGCACACAAACTACCTTGCACGTTCAGGATCTACCCATGTTCCTCACCTGACATGGACCCATGGGTGACAGCGGAGAGATGCCAACTCGTAACAGTCAGTTCTTGACCTTCACCATCCACCAGCATCTGCCCAGCCCTGCACCACTGAAAGGAAAATGAGTTTCCAGGTTTCATCACATGTGCCCACAAAGGGTTCCAGAGGGCCCTAACTCCAACACCAAAGTTATTACCTATTGCTCGCGCGTCATGGAAAGGGAGAGTGTCCACCTTCTTTCAACACTTCCATCATATTACAAACTCAAACAATTACCACCCCGTATTAACTTTTAAAGCTTATTTTCATTTAGCTCAGCTGTTGGAAGTTGTGGGTCAGACATCGGGCAGAGAAATCAACTCCATGGGCTCTACCCACGGCACAAGGGCAACGCAGGACACCGCAGCCCTCCCCAGGGCAGCTCGAAGGTTTTCAAAGCTGCAAAGAAAAGTCAATCCATTCCATTTTTAATGGCTGACTGTGGGGTAAGTTTGGTAAAGGAGCAAAATTGGCAAAGCTCAAATATTTTTATTTAAAACAAATGCCCTCACAGTAATTGGGGCTTTTTTAAACAAAAGGAAATCTCCAACACTTTCCAGCATTTTTTATTTTTATTTTTTTTTACTATTTTCTGAGTGTCAGTGATCTACATTTTCAATGGCATCAGATGCACACAAATCCCTCAAGTGAACTAAATGGGAGAAGTAGTTAGGTACTGGAAGGTGCACAATAAATTGCATGTTTGGGTAATGTATTGCATAAGTGAAAATCAAGACTTTGTAGCAGCATACAAATAGCATTCACTGCTAAAAACTGATGGTTTGGCACAAAAATGTTTGTTTGTTTGTTTTTTAAAAAAAAAAAAAGAGAGAAACAGTATTTTGGTACAAAAGATTAACTAAAAATTCTTTTCCAACACCAAATTGCTGAAAGAAAAACTGAAGAATTCTGATATTACAGCATCTGAAGAATCCTACGTTAAAAACCTGAAAACTCCCTTGATTAATTTTTCCCAGGCATTTCCTTCTACAGACAGGAAAAGGGAAAACCAACCTCCTCACCTGCAGAAGCAGTTGGGTTATTGCATTCCTCAGTGAGGAGAGTCCTCGCCTTTGGAATGAGATTCCCTCTGAACAGCCAAGACAGCGTGGGAAAGGGCTCTGGTGCCACCTACTGCACTCTCCTAAAACAGATTTTGCTAAAACAATATTTATTACATTTTGTTTCTATAATAACATTATTTTAATATTCATCTATTTTTATATTATAAAAATATTGCTTTCTAAGAGAGGACAGCAGCCTATTAAAAAAAAATAAAGTTGAGAACATGCTGTCAGCTCTCTCAAACGATGGGAAATCCCCCTGGCCACCGTCCCCTGCCCTCTCCAGCCCAGCTTCCAAGCCACCACGCAGTTTTCCAGCCCTGACCCTCTCCCCAAACCCCACCTGGCCAGGGATGCTGCCTCCCACCCTTGCCCAGCTCAGACTTGGGGATTTCAGGTCTTTTGGTTTCCCCCTCCTCTACCTCCTTGCAGTTTATGACAGTAACATCCTCACTACCCTCATTCTTGGCTCTGTCCCAACAGGGTTTCCACACACCTCACTGGATTTATATTTGCGTTCATGGAGGTCTTTTGAGCCTCAGGCTTGGGAAATATTTGGTCCATTTTACCCATCTGCAGCCTCTACACCTACCCTTTCCTCCTCATCCCTCTCCGTCCCTCTGTGAATCTCTCTTCTCACCTCCACAAAATGCTTTTATCAGCTGCACTATTTGAGATACCTCTACTGTACATTGCTCCACTCCACCAACACAGAAGCTACCAAAACTTTGGAGCTGGGCTCACCAAGACTGGCTCAGTCATTTTCATAGAACCATAGAATGGTTTGGGTTGGAAGGCACCTTAAAGATCATCTAGTTCTAACCCCCGTGCTATGGGCAGAGAACCTCACTAGACACCACACACTAGACCAGGTTGCTCAAAGCCCCATCCAGCCTGGCCTTGAACACTTCCAGCTCAGTTTCTTCTGCTGAGGGACCTAATGGAATCACCATCCCTGGGGGTATTTAAAAGACGGGTAGATGTGATGCTGAGGAACATGGTTTAGTGGTAGTTTTGGCAGTTGCAGGTTGATGGTTGGACTTGATGATCTGAAAGGTCCCTTCCAACCCATGCAATTCAATGATTCTTCCAGAAAGGTTACCCCAGCCACAACCAAGACCCATCTACCTGCTTCAAGGCATTGCCACACCAGCAGAGCAGCTCACACCGCCATCCCTTACACCACAGCCCTTACCTGCAGGAAAAACTAGTCCATAGTCAATATTTTAAACTTTTGGCTTTGTACTATGAACCTGCCAGCTCGAGCTGAAATGAGGCAGAGCCCTCACAGAGGCTCAGCAACGCAGTCCACGGAAGGGAGGAGCATCTCCCACTCAAAAAAGGTCAGTAGCTCCAGTTTCTGCAGGCCTCACATCTTTGATGTGCAATGGGGAACCGAAATGCAAGAAGGATGATGAGAATTTGATAGGTGAAGAGTTACGCTACGTGAAGAGTTTTGGCCATTTCAGGGCCAAAGCCAGGAGAGGGTTCAGTAGCAGTTCTTTTATTTTGGACAAAAAGCCCAATCCATGAGAAATGTGTGCTCGTAAGAGTGGAAGTAAGAGCTCAACTTCAAGGCAAATGCTGCAAATTGAAACAATTATTCAACGTTGAAATCAAAGAAAATTATCCCCTCACATTTTACCCTTCTGAGCAGATAAAAAGCTCTCAAGGAGAAAGTTTCTTTTGGTTTTTCTCCTGCTTTAAAAAAAAAAAAATATAAAAGATTAAGAGTCATTCTAAACCCTGAGTTATCTCATTAACGGTACAACTTGGCAAGATTAACAGCAAAAATTAAACAATTTCATTATTATTTAATTGCTTTTAAAAATGTATTGCCTTAATATTTATAATTGTACTCCTAAGATTAATAATCCTGATTTCCTGCCTCCCCATCACAAACCATTTCTCACACTTACCCAACTTCCACAGAATTTCTCAAGGAAAAAACTGAAAATACATCTTGGAGACTTCTGAAGTAAAAAAGGAAGGACACCATGTGCATCCATATATTATTTTTTATTTCAAATCCAGCTCTTGGTTTACATTGTACATGAGACACAGGCAACCCTGTAAGCATTCAGGATTGGCAATGTTCATTATCTCCCAAAACTAGATACATCACACTGATGTGAATGTGTCGGTTAAAGACACTCTAAACTTACATAAACTGGAAAGATACACAAAAAAAAACCCAAACCAAAAAAAAGCAAACGCAACAAAACCCATAGAAGTAACAAGGAACAAGATTCCTATAGTCTGTGAGGAAAATATAATACAGAGCTATACCCTGCCTAAAGAACAACTGGCCCAAAACTCTCATTGATTCCCTCAATTCCAACGCTGAGGCAGTCCCAGATGGCCCAGACCCTCTTTAAGAAAGCCATGAGCCAGATCTTTGTTGCTGTCCAAATCCTCTCTCAGGATTTATTGGCAAAACTCTATTAATCCCATAGAACCTTCTTCTGCTGCCAAGATAATTTTGCGATTTTTTGTAAAGCTAATCAACCAAAATAGTATTTTCATCCCAGCATAAAGGCTGAAGAATATGTTGGCCATCAACTGCCAACACTGCCCTCAGATTTGCTAAAAAACGGTGAATGTTGGCAGGATGTTTTGCCCTTGGATGAAGTCCCCACAGCGTCTCCTCCACACACTCAGACATATGTTCAACCACTTGTTTTAGCGACTCCCAACATCACTTGAAAGAGAAGCTCCTCATTAGCTGCTTCTGTAGAGATTCAAGCACACACTGGCCTCAATAGCATCATCTGCAGCCCAGAACATTAAACATATACAAATGTTTTCCACAAACCATTCTTAAAATGCCTGGCAGCAAAGCCACCAGGGCAAGGTGACAGCAGTGTCTCGGAATGACTCCCCAATCAATAAACTCCAAACAGCAGTTTGGACCTCAGAACACCAGGGTGCCACAGCAGGAAAAAGCAAAGACACATGGCTATATGCAATTAATAGTATTTAAAACATTTGCCTCTAAAAGCTGGCAAACAATGACCAAACATTTTACACCTTTTTTTTTTTAATTAAAAAGCTTTTTATTAAAAAAAACCCCAAACACTCAGATATCCGTGCACAGTTCATAGTTAAATGCCTTCTTTATTTTGAGTTGGTTTTATCTAAACTCAGACATTTTACTGGCTTAAGTTTTATACATTTTTTTTCTTTAAAAATCCCGCAAGGTAAAAAAAACAACCCTACACACATACATCACAAATACAGGAAAGGCTTTTTTTTTTTCATTTTTCCTTTTTTTTTCATGTCAAGAAGTGCAATTTTGCTTCTATGGTTCTTTAAAGTAAAACTGTTTCATCCATCAGTAAAACAATACACTACACTAAGAATTGCACCAGAAACCTTAATATATCTCATGTATCAGCTCTATCAAGCTTTTCCTATGCACTGCTTAAGGTCATGAGATATCTATATGAGAATTACACTTACAGGAACTCATCTTTACCAGTATAGGCAGGCCAGTAAATGCACCTACACTCTCTGAAATGGCCTATGACTGTCGGAGAATGGAAGTCAATAATATCTACAATTATACCAGTGAAATGTTTACATTTACTATAACTGTCTTGCTTTTGCATACAAATGTACGCTCTGCTTCAAGCCACGGAGACTGTATGATTATACTGCAAGTCTATTGTGAGAATACATTCTCAAAAAAATCCATAATTTAACATAGAACTCTGTTCTTTATCTCACTGAACTTGATTCTTCTACGCATCCTTCTGGCCCCACTTAAGACAACAGAACTATTGCCTTTTTTCCCCCCCAGTAGCACCAACATATCAGCTCCAGGAAAAATTTCATTAAGAACTTAGCTTTGGCTTAATATTTCTTTCACTGAAAACAGTGAACTATGCTACTAGCTTTGGAAAGATTTTCAAAAGTTTTCTAGATTGATTCTTTGACATTTTGAGAAAACAAGAATATTAATAGTCAGGCTTTTAATGATTCCAAAACCAAGGTTCCTCGTGACTTGATTTCCTTCCAGCTCCAGCTGAAAGACACCCTGTATATCTTATCATTTGTCATAAAAAAACCTAGAAGTTCATTCCCTTTTGCATCCTCAAAAAGGCTCAAGTTTTATTCCATTTCAGTCAGGTTTTCCACTGTAGAACACTGTTTTATGTGAAAGAGTAGGAAACCCACAGCTTACCTGAAGTTTTAAGTATTCACTCAGAAAAATATTTACCTGCTTCGAGACAGAAGAGTGACTACACCTACTGAGGAGATCTGTTACATTTTAGCATTTCAAACTACAAGGAGAAGAGTCAGAGTTTATATTTAAATGCAAAACCATAAGACTCTGCTCTCTAACTTGAAAATGTTCCTAAACTTGTAATAAAAGTTTGCAGGGTCTGTCGAATCAAACAAGTTAAAGCTTGCTGATGCAGTTCATTCTTACAACTGCTATTTTACAAAGGAAGATCTTCAAACAACGTGGGGACAAGCGCAGCAGTTACACGGATGGTGATGGAAAGGAACTAACCAGCCATCCTGGCACCGATGTAACTCTTGTAATGTCTCATAACTCCACTGCAAATGACACACCGGGCAGTGCCTTACAATAAAAAGGCAATTCCTATTCAGATTTTTACTTACAGGTAGAGAACTATAGCATAAAAACATCCAGCTTCTCAAAAAAGAAGGCACTACTGAGAAAGCAAGCTGTGACACTCTCCATCCTATAGCATTTCCTCACGTAATAGTAGGCATAAATTATTAAGAGATTAGTATCTACCCCAGAAAACCTCACATGAAATGGATGGATGTATCTTTATACAAAGACAATGGTTTCAGAACTTGGAATGCAAAAATACAGTGCAAAACCCATAAGAGTTCTGAAAAAAAAAAAATTTACATATCAAAAACTCCCAGAATTAAAGAGAGGGATTAAAAAGTGGTTTGTCGAGTTAATAATGGGTTCTTTCCCTCGTAGAGGTTTACACGTTTCACACCAGCATTTTGCTTTATGTTGTTACAATATTTTTATGGAGCATTATTTAAAAATAATATTTCAGTCAGAAGTCTAATTTAGAGTTCATCATGTTTTACCCTAAATGGCCACTTGGAATGCTGTGAAACATGATTTGCAGCCAGAAGCACCAAATACATAAATTCTTCCACATCAAAGGAGTAGTTCGTAAATTTTGGATGTTCTCCCAGTGTTGGGTGGTGTCCCTAGAAAAATGAAATAAGGCCTTTTATACAGAAATAAAAAACCACATATCTTCCATTCAAAAGGCAAGAAAAAAAATTGAGAATCTGCCATTTTAATTTATTATTCCTGATCCACTGATCTGCTCTGGGGCAAAAGAGTCAGCAAAGTAACTGTGCAACAGCAATGCTATGGATGGCTTGGATTAATGGCCAATTAATTTTATTTCCCTTCTTCCCTCAGCCATTAATATCAAATGATTTCTTGCTCACAAGAAGTTAATTCAGCCTAAAGAATGAAAGCCATATTTTAATTATCAGAACACAGATAGGTAAAGCAAGCTAACCTTTAAATGCTTCAAGTTCTAGGACCTCACCCTTTCATCAGCGATCATCATTACCTGATCCTGAGGAAAGACTTTATTCCTTTTCCGCCAAGTGATGTAGTGAATGCCTCTCAGCCTCGCCAAATCCAGGTAACAACGTTCATCTTCACAATTGTACCTAGGGGAAGGCAGAAAAATCGTATTTACCTACAGAGACTGTGCTGAAGTTTACCACAGTGAAAGGGGAAGAAGGAAAAAAAACAAACAAACTTCAGGCCAAAGTGTTTGTTGTCCAGTTGTAAGGCTACAAAGCCATGGACAAATTCTACTCCATTGAAAACAACAACATGGGCTACAATCTGCTCCTAAGATGTGGCCCAGGAGGCAGTTTGAGGCACATCTGCCTGTCAGGCACGTCCAGCTGCAGCAGCTCTTGGGCAAGGGCTTCTGAACTCATTTGAAGACTGGACAAAATGCTCTCAAGCCAAGAAGATTATACTGCAAAGCACCAGCTCCACAGCCTTCCCGCAGCAGGGGCTTTAAGCAGGATTTCCCAGGATGGAGAATTCAGTGCTCTCAGAAGTGTGCAACGCTTCTGTTTAGCTCTACAGAACTGGAGTGTCTATTAACAGGCATGCTCTGCAACAAAATTTGGCCACAGAAATGATCAGAGGGCTGGAGCAGAGGTGGGGTTGTTTAGACTGGAGAAGAGAGGGCTCCAGGGAGACCCTATAGCCTGTTCTAGTACCTAAAGGGGGCCTACAGGAAAGATGGAGACAAACTTTTTAGCAGGGGCTGTTGCAATAGGACAAGGGGTAATGGTTTTAAACTAAAAGAAGGTAGATTCAGACTAGATGTAAGGAAGAAATTTTTTTACATTGATTGTGGTGAAACACTGGCCCAGGTTGCCCAGAGAGGTGGGAGATGCCCCATCCCTGGAAACACTCCAGGACAGGTTGGATGGGGCTCTGAGCAACCTGATCTAGTTGAAGATGTCCCTGCCCATGGCAGTGGGGTTGGTCTAGATGGCCTTTAAAGGTCCCTTCCAACCCAAACTATACTATGATTCTATGGAAATATGTTTAAAAGGAAGCTACTAGAGAAAATTAGGTAAAACAGGTAAAACAGCTTGGCCAGCAAGATGGTGCTCAGGTCCTGAGGAAGGAGTATGTAACTAACCTTCAGGGGGATCTTTAACACCCTGGACATGCATCTTGTGTAAACAATTCACCTGGATCACCAAAATACCATTAAATCTCAAGCTCACCAGACAGAATCTGACCAGCGAGGCTTTCTCTTTTTTTTTTTTTTTTTTGCCATTTTCCCCAAGCAACTGCTGACTAGGCTACAGTTTATTTATGCCACAGCATCTTAAGAAGTCACAGGATAGTATGATGTAGTTATACTGTATTTTATAATGAAAGCTCCCTCACTTTCCATTCTCAGAAGAGACTGCCAAAAATGAAGGCTAGATGAGGATACAAGAAAAACATTCATAGTCAAATACCAGCAAGGGAAAGTGCTTCGTTACCACACATACCACAACTGCTAATGTCTGTTCACAGGAGGGGAAAGAGAGAGAAATAGACTTACAGTTCAAAAACAACAGCCCAGTCCGGTAGAAAGAGCAAGTGGGTAAGTCCAGCTCCATGCATCCCGATGAAAATATCCGAGTTGTGGGTGATTCTTAATTGTTCTGAAAATTCAAGTTCCCTGCAGACAACACAAGAAAAACAGTGATCTGGCACGTCGGTCCATCTCAGCAAGAATTGGTTACATGTAGAGAGGGCAAAATTAACTTAAGGGAATACTGAGAGAGAGAATTGATTTTTCAAGCAACAATAGTGAGAATCACAAATGCTGCAGCCAGCAATAACTCAGCATGGAATTAAAAGAAAGGCAGACAGGTTTCAAAATTTCACTAGAGTCTGTTATTTCTTTCTTTTTTTTTTTTTTTAAACAAGTTAATCTTTTTGTAAGTTTGGGGCTGGTCTTTTTAAAAAAATTTGTCTTTTATTTGCCTTTTTAAAAACATTGCATCACCCCCTCTAAAAAAATACAAACCAAAAAAACGAACATAAAAGACCTAAACTGTTTTAAATGTAATGTAGAAGTATACAATTCCTGCCTAAAAATGTGGAAATCCAACTTGACTTATACACAGGGCATGAAGCAGAAATAAGGAGACTGGGCTTTTTTCAGCTCCTGGAATTGTCACTCTCTCCCATCCTTTCACTGTAAACTCCAAATGAAGTATTCTCTTTAAATAACCAGGTGTTCCCCGAGCACACAAGGAAAAGAATGGACTAAAGATACTTAATTGTAAGAGAAGACAGGCAACTGGAAAGGAAAATAACAACAGGCTTCATTTATGTAAAAACAAAATGGAAGAGAATAACAGAATCATAGAATGGTTTGGGTTGAAAGGGACCTTAATGATCATCAAGTTCCAACCCTCCTGCCATGGGCAGGGACACCTCCCACTAGGCTGCTCAAAGCCCCATCCAACTTGGCCTTGAACACCTCCAGGGATGGGGCACCAATAATAACAATAATAGAACAGCATCCTCTCTGACCATTTGGAGGAGAGCAGAAAGAAACTGGCTTAAACCACAGCAAGAAAGTTTAAACTGCTTAAACTGCTCTAGGGGCAGACATCAGGGAAACCCTTCTAACTATGAGGACAGTGATGCTGCAGGACAGCTGTGGAAATCTGTGATGCTGAATGGCACCACAAATGGTTTCAACAAGCACGGGAATTGGGGAAGTAGCACTTGGCCGTGCTTTCAAGTGGGATGGTCTAGATGCCCCTTCAAGGGTATCCACCCTCTCTTCTATTGTTAGACTGCCCAACACTGATCTCTCAGTGCTATTTCAGTTTTTCATTCTTCCTGCATGATCCAGGACAGCACCACTGAGCAGATGGGAGTTGTTGCCATTTCAGACAGGCATATCCCACTTGGGAAATTTTTAATTCAAGCCATTTCTTACTGGCACAGTGCCTGCTACATCTGGGTACCTCAAACTGACCTCAAATGGTGTCTTCAGGGACCACCAGACCAGCAAATAAGCAGAGTTATTACTCATTACTTAAACCAACAGTCATATAAGACACTAGCATCATAGAAGAGAAATCCCTGTTGACCCACAGTTATTGCAGAGCATTAGCAACTCCAAAAGCGTGATGGGAACACAGCTGGTTTTGGGAGAAGGGAGGAAACAGAAAGAAAAGTGATTTCAAAGCTTGCTCATCATATAGTAGCTTTAACCCAAGCCTAACTCTAGAGATTCATTCCCAAGTAGTGCATCATAGGATGGAAGCACTTAACTAGTTGACCCACCACTCTCTCAGTAACACTCTTCCTTCCCTCCCAGTCCAGTGTGGATTTACAAAGGTTAGACATTGGTGTGTATGGAGCTTTGCCTGCAAACAGCTTTCACCAGCCACATGCAACATGAGACCACGCCAGTTTCTTCTACCAACTTACGTACTTGTATTTGTAGTCTACCACTTTGACCTCCAACGTCGATACCGTTTTCAAAGCATTCACAAGCTAAGGAGGAAAATAAGAAGGCAATGATTTGGTGCTCTCCTTCAACTAATTCCTCCCCTGCGCTCCTCAACGTTTTACATATTCCTCCTCCCCACCAGGGAATTACAGTGGCTGAGACAGAACATACTGTCACATAAAGGAGCAGTTCCCCTCCTTTTGTGCCTTTCCACGTAAGATACATCTGTTATTCCTGGCAGAGCAACCCCTGGAGGGAAGACTTGGATCTCCTGCACTCTCACAGAGGCTACTGCTGACTTATTCCAGGACCCAGTCCTAAACCACTCAAACTGGTAGGAGTTTTGCCAGGAATAGTGGGAAGATGCGGTTGGATTTTTCATGAGATACTCCAATACCTAAAAGCCACAAATTGGTAGCTAGAAGGATTTTCAGGAGCACCTTACTCACCAGACTTCTATTCACATGAGAAGTGAGCCAGGTCAGAGCCTGGGCTTCTAACCTAAAAGGGCTTTTTTCTCCTATCCATAGCCAGGGAGATCTCCATACAGGGAGTAGAACTGAGTATTTTCTTTTACTAAAGCATAGTAAAGATAAGATTAACTTCTCCCTTTCTGTCATGGTCTCATTACCAGAAAACACACCACATTGTGTGCAGTGTAAGTGTGTGCTGTGGACAGCCCAGCAGATGAGGCTCAAATCCACCCATCTACGCTCTGTCTGTTCTGCCACTTGCATCAAACAAGCCCCAAGTTCTCCCTACACAAGGTGGGGATAATGCCAATTCATTTTTGTCAGGCACTAACAACTAAGAACAAAGACAGGTATGAAAACATTAGATATTATCATTTTACCACAAGAGAAACTACACCGTAAATCCACCAAATTGCAGGATTTGAAAATGTGAGTTAATATGAAAATTCATTAAGTTTTGAATGCACATGCTCAGATACAATAGCTTATGCATTTAATCTGCAAGCATAACAAAGCTTTTTGTTAAGAGTCTTCAACACTGGGGATGCTAGAAATAAAAGAGATAATTAGAAAGTGAAATAATTTAATTTTATCAGAAGCTCTGCAGCATCTGTTTGTTAAAAGAAACACTTTTAGTATTACATTTGCAGTCTTGCACTGGATATTTAAAAAGGGCAGCAAGGTTCAGTGTCTGGTGTACAGAAAAGGAGACTGGCTAGAAGACATATTAAGAAGAAATTAATATTAGCACTGAGCATATTTGTTCAAGATTTATCAGCAGATAGAAGTCTTGGCTGTCCTGAAAAAAAAAAATAATCAAGTAAGTGAACAAAATTTAACTCTCGTTAAATTTGTTTTAAAAATAAAAAAGACCACACCTCATTCTGGTTTAATATTTTCCGGTAATCTGTACTGCGTGCGAGTATTGTGACTCGAATTTTCCCATCCTAAAAAGAAAGAAGCAGCAATGTATTAGCTATGAGGCAGACCTCACACAAAAAAAATCCCCAAACCCAAACACTTCCATATTTACTTTTGGCATTTGTTTGAGCAACTAACTGTGTTCCTTCCCCATGTAACAGATGATGTAACCACCTTAAAATTCACATCGTATTTTCCAACATATTAAAAGCGTCAAAAACTTTGTGAAGGTCTGACTATTAACAAAGAATAAAACATTTTCTGAAAGATTTATTTTATTCAGTACAAAAGAGCCTTTGTGTTACACATTATATGCCAGTTTTTGAAAGCAGGAAAGCAGCTTTCAGAGTGGCTTGTGCACAAGATCCTTGGAAAAAATATTTTACTTCTATAACAGTTCCTCCTTTTACCTCTTTAAATTAATTGGACTCACAGGGGTAAGTGTTCCAAGTGACATAAAGAGATTTAACTGCGTGACTCCCATTAGTGTCAGCGGGAGAAGCATAGCTAAATGCCTGTGCAGTGCTTTGAATGTGTGCCCCTCAGTGATAATATGTAGGCTACTCTCTAGCAAATACTTCAAGAAGCCCAGAACCGCCGTATCCATCAATGCAGCCATTGCAACAACTTGCAACTGACAGCGTGTACGACAGAGAAGCCCAGGGCCAGACAGATGGTACCGGGCAAGGATCAGAAGGACCAGATTCAATCACTTCCCTCCTCTGATCTGAGCTCAGTGGTACCTAGGAGGATCGATGAAGAGGAATCTCACCGCATCGCTCCAGCAGAGACCAGGCACCACGTATTTTGCTCAATTCGGAAGGACACAAAGCCCTTGAGCACAGAGAATGGAGACAAGGAAGAGATACTAGGGTTGGAAGGACGATGTTCCAGGATGTCCCATGGAAATAAGACTTGTGGGTAACTTTCATAAACAGACCCAAACGTTTGCCAAAGGCCTTTACAGAACAGGCTGACTTACTGAGGAAGAAAATCCCAAGCATCACAGGAAAGGACAAAAAGCACACGATACGCCCCTATTCCCCACTGGGTCCAGCTTGCTAATGCTGTTTCTCTGGTAAGAGCCGTCAGCTCCATATAACAACTTTATTATTCAGTTCTCATACCTTGGGTCCTTCTTGTGTGATATTTAATCTGTGTAACACATGCTGAGAAAATGCTCTAAATAGCCCTGTACCATGACAGCCAGAGATCTGAAATTTAAAAAGCAACCGTTAATACAAAAAGTTATTTTGCTCAGAAGACCTCTCTTTACGATCAAGTCTTTTGCCATTCTTGTGGAACAAAAGCCTAGTATCATGCACTGTGCTAAACATGTCACTGTTCACTGCAACACAAGTGGCACTTTCATTTAGAAAGAAATATAACTCTCTTTACAGCACTAAGAGCCTGAATGCATGAGATAATACCCTCGAGAAAGTCTGTCAGCTCTTGTGCTCTTCAAAAATACCAGTAAGTTCCCAGTGCCCACCCGTTAAGGAGGAATAATATGCATTTCAGGAGCTGTGACATAGGAGATTGCACACAACCCCTTACTATCAACCAGCCAAAGTAACTTCAACATCCTAATCTTCAGGGAAAATCACGTCATTTGGAGTTGCACAGCCCTTCAACGCAGAACTTTTCACGATAACTCAGCTAGATATCTGAATATTCTTTAGCTCAGATTTTTTTGTACTATCGCACACACACATCTAGTTAACATAGTGGATGGATAAAAAGGACTTACCAATGGTGTGTTATAAAACAAGCCGTATCGCATTCGAGGCAGTAATGAGAAGACTGCTTCTTTAAAGCATACCTGCAAAGGAAGATCACAAGAAGTTACACCACACTGCTAGTTCTGCTGGCAGGTCCCCTGCTCATTCACGGAGATCACTGCTTATAATGAGCTGGCAATTACATGCTCCTGTCAAGAACATCCTCACTTCCTTGACGGCGCAAATGAATAGAACAAAGACAATCCCAATCCCAAAAGAGTTCTCACCTAGGATGCTAGAGATGCAAGCGTAGGAAGAGTGAAAAAAAACCACCCCCAAAACAGAGAACAGAGAGTTTAAGACAGGCTTTGAGGGATTTAAAAGACTAAAATGAACTCTGAATAAATGGGTACTTTTTTGGTGGGAGTAAGATTTATTATTTTTTTTAATGATAAATAGTAGGTATACTGACAGCTGCAGAGGAAGAAAAACACCTCAGCAGGAATCAGAAGATTTAGAAAGACAGTACCATTTGAAAACTCTTAACTTCAGTAGTAGGTCCTGCAGAAGTGAAATTAATACATAAATATCACCTCTCAGAAGACACAGAAGTTGGGTCCATCTATGTAAAGTATAGACACATCACAGGATTAGGTTACAGCTCTGTCTCTTGTTTGTAAGGAGAAATACTGACATTACGCAGATTAAACATGCATGGAAAGCATTCCTCTGAAGCACCCATATCCACAAGCAGCTGGATAAGCTGTCATATTTGCTACCTAGTAACTATAAATTAAAACAAAATATAAAATTCCATACCCTTTTAGAGTCAAAAGTTTTCAAGTGTATTATTTCATAGTCAGTAAATGCCTTCCACGTCTCGCTGAACAGGTCACCATAGCCATACGAACTCTAGGAGGACAGGAAAAAAAACAAGGGCATAATGATTTTATAAATGCATATAAAAACTCTCTTCATAATTCACAAGTTCTGTATATGAGTTTTAATACACAGTTAATATGTGCATCACCACCACGGGACTTAAGCCAGCCTAGCATGGAACACAGACATTACAGAACACCAAACCCTGTGTTTACAATGGTAGCTAACTCAAATTACCTCAGGTAGTTAATTTTTAATAAAACAATTCTATAAATTAGCAATCTAGACAAGTTCTTCAGCAGTAGATTAGAATTCTGAGTTAGGAGCAAGGAGTACCTTTCTACTTTCCCCAGAGGCAACAGATCAGCTAAATCTGAATTAACAGAAACATTGGGAGGGTAGAAGGCATGATCCTCAACTCCTGAGACTAAAAAACCACCTGGGAATTCAAGTCCAGCAGTAATGTTTGAAGTGAAAAGTCATAACAAGCCTGTTCCACATTTGCTTCTGCTTTGGGAGTCATCACTTGTGTGTCATGTGTTTATCACAAATCGAAGGCAATGATCTGATTTGATAAAAGAAACAGCCAGGAAACTATGTTTTGTATTACTTTGACATGCTACCAAGATGTTTCTCTGCAGGGGAGTATAAAAAAAAAAAAACAAACTTCCCCCTTTGCAGCAATGCTCTGTGGAACCTTTTAAGAACCACATACTCCCTATGACAATGAACTAGAAGCAGGGGCTCTTGCTTCCAAATGAATAACATTTCCTACACTTCTGAGGGCTGAGTCACCATCTCTTGCTCTTTACAGGCAATTAAATGTGACCTCTGTAGCCCTGGTGCACATTCTCACTTAAAGCTTCCTTTCAACTCCGGAGCTCATTCAGGCTGCTTGGAAAGTTATGTAGAAACATTCTCAATAAGAAATTTGAAAATAAGACTACAAATGTCTTCAGAAGAGAGTAGATATCTAGTGAAATGTAAAAAAATCTAAAGGGTGCCAGATTTCCTTCCGTTGAAGGGGTGCTTCCTTCCCCTTCTTTTGCTGTTAAGCTTTAATGAATTTTACACTTCATACTGCTTTCTGGCCGTCTGTATTACCAGAACTACTCTTCCAGATTAGAAGTGGAGAACTGATCCTCAAAGCTAAAAGTGCTACTTTCTAACCCTACCTGCTTTCCATAAAAGTGCTCTGTAAACATTGCTCTCCTGCATTTGCAGAGACAGTATGCAAATCAACACCCAGTGCATTTCCTGCTTATTTTCTGCTTTGTTTAACCTACATCTAAGGGCATTACGGTTTCATAGGAACAGTGCACTGATTCTACAGTAGCTAGAAAGTATGGCCAAATCTAATTACATCAAGGGAAAACCAAAAAGAGAATGCATAATAAGCTCAAGTCCATCCTTGAATCAGCAGTTAGTTGGTGCCATCATCTGGCTGTACATGGTAACGAACACTGAGCAGTTAAGACTCATTTAAATGACAGCACTGTGACAGTACTTATGTTGAATGGTACATCTGAAAAAGTTATTTGATTCAACAGTGTGATAGAAGACAAAGAGTTGCTTTTCAACGTAATTTACAACACTGTCTGACACATCCGATCTTTTCAGAAAGCCACCAGAGCTGGATTAACAGGTTTCTGTATAACATCTAGAGAGCTTACTTATCTGGCAGGCATGTTTATTTTAGCTTTCAAAATATAAGAGAACTAGAAAAAAAAAAAGGGTCTCTTCTAGCTAAAGAGGTTTCTCATTAAATCACAAGCAGGGGATATTTGCAGTTCTCTATTGAATATTAGTTGTCCTAGCAGTAAATCACAGAAAGAAAACCACTATGAGAACGAGACAGGATGGGACAATATCATAATCAAGAACTGTGTTATTTCTGGGCCTGATTACACATGTTATCTGGCATATTACAAATTGCCTAGTTTTTCATTATTTACTTTAATATTCTCCTACACAACTTAAAACACTAGCCACTAAAACTAATTTAAACACAGTAATGGTTTCAACTCAGCAGTACAGCAGAAATAGCTCCACTTAAAAACTTGTTTTACATGTCATCGTGGCATTCTAAGAGGTGATTGCAAGAAGTAACTGCAAGAAGGCTTTTTAAAATAATTCAGTATAACACTCTGTTTTGATATATTCTATAGAACAGATTCTGATATATAAGGATTTCATATAGTTGTTTTCTTTATTACAGGCTGCACATTACTGATTTAGAAAGATGCAAGGCTGCACTCCTTTTTAAATTTAGAAGGAGGAGTTTGGAGTAAATCTACTTTGATATTGTCTGAGAAAAAAAGTCTACAGAAAACAGCATGGAATGTTCAAATGCTATGTATTAGACATACAGATCATATTACTTTTGAGGTTACACTAAAAAATAATGCATAATTTTGTATGAGCAAAAGATGAGCTACAGAGTAGTGTTCAGACAGCACATGGTTTCTTGCAGAAAAATCTATTTCCTAACTATTATTCATGCACCTGCATTAAGAGGATCCAAAAACTTATCACTTCCATATGGCTCAGCCCACAAGAAAGCTAAGGATTGGCTACTAAAAGCTTCAGAGTCTCTATAAAGAAGAAACACAACCAGTTACAAACATGTTAAAAGCTCAGCAGACTTACAGTGTCCCACATGACTATGTTGACATCAGTACTGAAGGAATTATTGATATGCTGTGTAATATAAAGATTGACGAAATCACAGAAGTGATGGTACATATTAACACCTGAGAAAGAAAGAATTGTTAGCAAAATACAACATCACTTGCTCCACTTTTTATTGATTCATGCATTTTTTTCCTAAGCAGTATCCTGCATTTTATATTAGTTTTCCCCTGCTTCTTATACACCCTAATGCTTCCCCATACTTCTTATACACCCTAAAAATACAAATCTTAAAAGGGAAGGAATCAAGATAAGAAATCTGAAGTAAAGCATGTTTTTAAAGAGTTCAGAGAAATTAGAAGAGTAGCCAAAAGACAACAGAAGAAGAAGATAAGTTTCATGTGCTATTTCTCGTTACAGTCTGCAGCTGCTTTCTGAAGTACATGAAAGCAACTACTGCTTTAACAATAGCTAGCCAGACACACAGGAAACATTAAAAACAGCCCTTCGGCACTGATCTTTGTTCTGCTTTATTAGGGTTAAGGGAAGCTCTGTCTGCAAGACTACAAGACAGAACTTGCACTTGCACACGAGTCAAAGCCTAAATAACTCCTCAGGTTTTTTCTCAGAGCATTCCTGTTCATTCTTGATTTCTTAAGCTAATACCTTAAGACCAAGGTACATAAAGAACTACCATGAAACAAAGGAGGTAACATGCTCCAGTTTCCTTTCTAGTGAAGAACAGATCCCCATTTTGGAAACATGTGCACACAGCCCCTGTTTCTAAGCTTCTGACCAGAAAGAGCTGCCACGACAGGAACTGGTTGCTGGGCTTCCTGTACAGCTCAGACAGCAATTTTCCCCACCTCCCTTGAAACACAGGAGCTGGACAAAATCGTCTTCAGAGCCCCAGCTGAACCACCCTGCTCAAAGGTAAAAACTGACAGCACAGCCACACTTCCATGGTAACTGTTCTTGGGTCTGCAAATACAAGATACTGGCTTGCAGGGGAAAAGGGGCAACCCGGTTTACAGTTGCAGTGCCTCACGGGGTCAGAACACAACAGCCTGGTTTAAACCACAGCTTACCCCTCAGCAGCTTGTCTGTATGGCTACAACCTAAACACCCCCTTTCATTAACATCTGTCTGCAAAGTAAGCTGCACGAACAAAAAGGTTGGTGAAGACGAAAAAGCGTCAGATACCAGTGGCTGATTCCTAAAGATGCTTTGCTGCTGCCCCTCTCATGAATTTTGGTGTAGTGCTGTACCGTTCACTACAGCCCTCTGGAATGAGAGCTCTAAATTCTTTCTGTAGTGGCTTTTCACCTAAATTTGAAACTTTAAGATTGAAATAGGGTTGGTTTGGGGTTTGCGTGTTTTGGCTTTTCTGGGATAGGTGAGGGTAAGTATTTTAATGAACTAACAAAACTTATTCCCTTGACCTTTGTATTTGAATACACAGTTTCCTCTTCCGTATCATTCAATACCTACAAAATCCTCGATTACTGAACACATACTATAGTGTTATAGACACACATGCCTATACCTTGTGTTTCATGGTATGAAAACACATACAGAAACAGTTAAAATCAAAGATTCTGTACAGAAGAGCCTTTGGCACAAAGGCTGTGTCAAAACACAGTCAAGAGCCCATGTGCTAAACCAAGCTGCAAGAAATTTTTTCTTATTTGTTTATTATCTGTGGTAAAACGTAAGAATTTAAATCTAGGTTTCCAACTTCAAAGAAACTATAGAAAACAGGAACTGAAGTGTCACACCATTTTTCAAAAATAAAAATGTATTACAAGTTAACTTAACCATCACAAAGGCATAATGCAGATGGACAAGTTGGATACAGGGTCTTTTTACTGCAGTACTGTAGGATCAAAAAAAAAACCAAACTGAAGACACCAGTTACCTGCATCGAATTTCATGAAGTACGTTGGCTTTTCAATAACAACATCGCACTTCCCATCTTCTAGGGGCCTGAAGTTTAATGCAGTAAATGTCTGGAGTTCTGCAAACCTACAAAGATTCAATCACACAGAACATGCTTTGTCATTAACAGACTTAAACAAGTGTACTTCATACATCTAAGATTTAGTAACTGTTCATCCAGTCCATTTGATTTAACAGGACTGCTGAAAACTGATAAGAGTCTGGCAATTAAAATGATTTGAAATTGTAATGGAAGGTTCTTCAGGTTATGAGCTTCAAGAGGTTAAACACTGCCTTTGATCTCAGGAGTGAACAGCATCTTTGATCTACAAATCAAGACAGTGGAGATGTAACAAAGAGCCTTAGAGCCTAGATCTGTGGGTCTAACCAACTTGATCTGCATTGCCAAAGACACTTCAGCAAGATCTCCATGCTTTGGACAGAATAATGAATGCAGATGCAATATTCATTATTCCTGGATCTAAATAAGGATGAGCAGTTGAGATGACAAGAGCAGGTAGAGAAGAAAAATCTCTTCCTCCTCTGCAGCTATTCTCAACTGAAATTGACCGTCAATGCAAAATGAGAAAAAAAAACAATGAAAACACGAGAAAAGCACAAAACTGATTTCTTATGGATCTTAATGGCTCCAATTCATTCATGTTTCATCAATTAGCTGGCACCAAAGCTCTGAAGTGCTAACACACAATCTGTAGCACTTAACCAGCTACCACAAAGCACCCTCTGCACTTCCCACTTGTCCTGTAGATTGTTGCCCATTTCACATTCCAAACACAGGCTCCCTGGGAACCCTGTAGGAATATATTAATTTATTTCCAGATCAGTTGCTGCGTTAGCCCCAACATCACCACTAAGACACAAGCACAAACTTCAGGGCATTTCACAACAAAACAGTCTCCTCCTGCTACAGGCAGATCAGGCATACAACCAGCACCTTGTGCAAAAAACACTTCAAGAACTCCAACTTACAAGACATTTTCAGCTCTTTTGCTGCTGTAACTTAGGCAGTACACAGTTACACATAGCATAGTTCAGAACATTCTGCATAGATGTAATTACCAGAGGTATCTTACATGGTCTTAATTTGACCTAAGAAAGGAGCAACTACTTCCTCAGTATGCAATCCCCTACACACAGATGCTAGTGCCAATGACAAAAAATAATTATGAAGTGGACTTGGAAGCAGCCTTAAAAGTGATTCTTACCAAGACTGCAATGGGCTCTTGCGTTGACCTTCAGCCAAAAACGCTTGAACGTCGAGGGTGCAATGACCTCCAATTTCTCCCTTCTGTAAAAAGTCTTCTTTAAATCTAATGCAAATTAGTAAAAGTCTATCAGCTTTTGTGCAACAGCGCTACAAGTGCTCTGTAGTCTTGATGAAGTACTCAAGCCAGTGCTACTCAGTCCCACCCAGCAAGGTACTTCATACATATTTAAAACCCAAGTATTTTCTTCAGCATAAATCAGGTATTTCTCACAATTCCCAAATAAAGATAGTGGCGTCCCTGGATTTCTACACATTGATTCCTATAACATTCTGGGAGGATCGGTGTTGTTTTTTAAATTACTGTCACATACCCAAATGAGTAATTTAATTAGATTTTGCTACATGATTACTTACAGGAGTATTGTTAGTTGGGATTTTTGTTTGTTTGTTTTTAATAGTAATTTCTCACTGAAATTCACAACCCAGTTAAGTATCCCAACAATTTTATACAACATATGAAGAGTGAGACGCAAGAACAGGTTTCATGAAAACAAATTGTCAGCTAAAAGCACTGTCTAAGTTAGCTTTTAGGATAGGTTGAGAAGATGACAAAACCCAAAGTGAAGGGCATTAGCATCACAGTCACAAAGCAACTCTTTTCAAATCAGGTGCCCAAGATACGGACTTCAGAGATAGAAGAGAAAAATGAGTGATGCCAGCATCAGTGGTATGGGTTTTTTAACCCAGTTTTCCAATATGTAGCATTCTGATTTGGGATGTGGGAGACCCAGGTTCAGATCTCTTCAGTCTCACTGTATCTAAAAATTAAATTCCTGGTTCTGGTATCAAGGCACCAAGCACAGGAAAGGTCTTCTCAGTACCTCATAGAAAAACAATTCTACTTCACACATCACCTGATCAAGAAAGGATGTGACTGAAGACATAGAAAAGTTTTCCTCTCTTCCATCAGAGGGGAGGATTTCAATCACCCATCATCATTCCATAAAACTCCAAGCTTTTTAAATAACCAGTGCTGCTGACAGTTGCAGCAGAGAGCAATCAAGAGGTGTCAATCTCAACAGGAAATCAGCAACAAGCTTCTGATCACAGTAAAGCCCATGGCAACAAGCACAGCAGCTTTGTTAAACAAATTCTGTCCTTTTCCCTGCCATCCCTTGGTTTTACTATAACACAAGCAAATCAAAGACCTGTCATGGTTTCTCTTCACAGTTCGTAAATCGATGTACAAGTTTGTTGCTCTGCAATGCTGAAGGTACTGAGAACAGGTCAGAGAGGAATCTCCCTGTCAAGAAAAGAACCAGTAAGATTTCATCAATAACAAAAAACATGTTTAAAAACAAGCAGAAAGTATGGTACCTATCAAAAATACCTACTGTTGCTGCAGGCTGACAATGGGTTTTCATTTCATTGAGCCTCTCTCGAACGTAACCAAAGTCAGCTTGTTTCCAGAATATCTGCTGGGCTGTCTCAATGTCACTTGCCCTGATGTACAAAGAAGAATGGAAAAAATCAAGATTCATCATGAAATTCTAGTAATAACTTTAACAGATAACATTTTTTCCACTGAAAGTGGAACAGAAGAGCCAGCCAGTTACTTTATCGACATTTAAGACACAAACCAGGAAGCAACTTATCAGCTGAATGTAAGTGAAAACATCAATGACAATTTAAAGCTATTCTCCCGTAAAAGGGTATAAATCTTTTTTAACATTTTTTTCCTCTGTTTTTTAAAAGCTAAGAAAGGAAATCCAGAGTTATTTCAGGAATCTGAATTCAAGGCTAAATCAGAATAATGAAAACATTGTGGCAGGAAGCATTTCAAGCAGTATTTTCTTCCTTAAAAAGTTAAATTTTTAAAATCATGATGGAAAATGCACATTATCCATAAATACACACATATGCCCACAAAGAATCATCCTTTAAACTCGAATTATCACAATAATGTTAACTTCACAGCTAATATGAAAGTGAGCACTAGACTCTTTTTTAACACACTGTACTTTACACATTTAAATTGAAACTTACCATCCAGTTTCAACATAATCACACACCGGGTAATTGAACCTGTGGTCCGATTTGCAAGATTTCTCATAACCCCAGCAGGATTTTAGTTTCTTCAAGTATTTCTGTAACACAGAATAACTGAATCAAGTTACGCAACAGCAAAATGGGAAATGACTTCAGTTAGTTGTTCGCTTATAAACTACATCTTGCTAATAAATCTTGCCTTAAAGGCTTTGGGTTTGGTCTGTTTTCAGAGTTGCAGAAAGAACACACAGATTCTTTACGCACAACAGAGGCTGCAAAAAGCACAGACATGCACAGCAACATTATCCTTGTCTTCAATATGTCTGTTCCAAGACAATCAGTTTTCCTGACCCAGCGAGCAGGATTCCAAAACGTTAACATCACTGACAGACACAGGTAACAAAGCTAAGCTCACACAAAGCACAATGCTCCAAATTCCAGGCCATCTGTACCACTGCTCCCCAGGCAAACCTAGAATCACTGTTTTCTGCAGTGCTCCAGGAAGCCAGAGAAGGGAGAGCACAGTTCCCACCCTCAGCTGTATGAAGTGGCTCCAGCCTGAGAGACACAAGAATTGCTCCCAAGCCACACGCGGCCCCAGTTCCTCGGGTTCACTGTCCCTTCTTCAAGTCAATGAATTACATGCAACCACAGGATAAGATTAAATCAGCATAACACTGATTTGCCTACACTCTTGGCACTTCCACAAAGGTACCACAGCATGCTGAGCATCACAAACTACTAACTTTACTTCAGTGAAACATCTTTCACATGCGCAAGAGTCATTCAGATTAAGACCATCATTTCAGCTCTGTAACAATTAGAAGGGGGCGGGGGGAAGGTGATGAAATCCTGCAAACCAGTACATTAAAAATCAAGTCTTGTGACAGCAACAGATTTAGGAAGAGCCCCCTACAACTGCTTCAAAAGCAGCAATTCCAACTTCCAGTGGAACCAACTCACTGGCAAGGAGACCACTTCATCACCATCACTAAGCGCTACGACTCCAAGAATAAACCACCCCAACATTACATTTGGACAAACAAACGCAAACCTACTTTATATGGGCAACGAGAGTCCTGCTTACAGATGCCAGCAATATGCTGGTTATTGTGCAGAAAGTATGGAATATGCTCATCTGGCAAGTTGATGGCTTCGTATCTATAGAATGGCTCTTCTGGAACGTTTTTTAATTCAGTAAGATTTTCAGCTTGGGAATTAGCCAGAATTTCTTGCAGTAGCAATCCAAACACAAGCAACATGAACATGGCAACCTATGGATTCTGTACTTATTTAAAAAAAAAAAAAGAGAGAGAAAAAGATACTTAATGTGTCTGCAGCATAGCCCATTTCCAGCATACGAGACAATATTCGGCCAAAGTCAATCATATACTCAAAGCATTTGTACTTGGAATCCTGGAACGGTTTCTTTTTCCTATGAAAAATAAACTTTCACTAAGAGACTAGACTGTACAACCTCAGGATTATCTTTGAATCATTAGTCATTGAGGGTTATTACGCCCTACCAGCTCACAGGCAAACTAAAATGGGTGTGTTTACTTTAGCTAAATCCCGAGGGATCCTGAGAGTTCAAATGTGGAAACTAAGCATGGAGTATATAATATCCAGACAGCGTGGAGAAAAATGTAGGAATATTGGGGGAGGGGGAGGGGTGAGAAGGAATTTTAGTTTAAAAATAAGTATTAAAAAAAAATACATTCTCAGCTTTGGAAGAAACTAATCATTAGCTAAAGGAAAACTATGCAGCCATAAATAAATGGTCTGACTTCAGGCTCTTTCAGGATGCTTGTTTTTAGTAGATAACATCATGTTAAAGAAACTTTGAATAGTGAGTTAGATACTTAAAATTAACTACAGGCCCACACATATCTATATACTGTGCAGCAAACTGAATGCCTTTTTAATGCCTTTCTAATAACACAACCTCCTCACCCAACACCCCTGCTTGGAACGATTAAACTTCCTAAGGATAAAAAAAAAAAAAGATGGCCTGTATCTAAAAATCCTTTTTTGGCATTATAATTTGCCAAAATTTGCATGCCTGCTTGGAAATGGAGCCTTTAGCCATATTCCTACAATACAAGTAGTTTTACCTGTTTGGTCTGAGGAGAACTGCTTCGGGTTTCCCAAGTTCCCAAACCTTGAGGCTGGAGGGGGAAGGAAAGCAGAGTGAAGTAGGTCCTGCAGAAGGAGGCTTCCTCAGGAACTTCTTGAGGAACCTTCACAGGAATGACAGGGACCTCCCGACAGCCTTTCACCCTTCCTGGAGACTGGGATGGAGCAAGACAGCCCTTCCCTTTTCCCATCCCATCCCCATCCCGATCCCCTCAGGCCTCAGGGGTGCTCGGCTCCCCACAACGGCCTCACCCCTCGCCCTGACTGAGCATCAGCCACTTCGAGAAGGCTTCCCTCACCCACCGCCATACCTGAACCAGTGCCAAGCCCACAGCCGGCCCCAGAGCCGGACCCGCTGCCCGGCACACGCTGGCCAAGTCAGAACCACCCCGGCCCACAGCTCTCCCCGTGAGGCGCTACCCCCACCCGCCCACGCCGGCCAGCCTCACCTCAGCTCAGCTCAGCTCAGCTCAGCTCAGCCCCGCCGCCCCCGGGGAGCCCCGCGGCCCATAGGACCGGCCGCTTCTCCCGTTACGCGCTCGCCGACGGCCTTAATCCTCATGCCGCCGCCGCGGCAGCTGGCAACCGTGCGGGGAGAAGCGGAGGGGGGGGGGGGGAAGCGCACCCGGCTCGGGATCCTCCGTGAGAAGGCTGCGCCCGCCCCTCCTTCACACCCGCGGGGGAGCGGGGCGGGCGACACCGCAGCGGGGAGCGAGCGCGGCCTGAGGAGAGGGGCTGCCGCAACCGGGCCCGCCCCACCTGGAGGCGGCGGGAAAGGAGGGAGGAGCCCGGCCGGGCCGGGCCGGCGGCGCCGCTCGCCGGAAACCGGGCGGGAGACGGGGAGAAGGAGGGGGAGGCACAGATCGGCCTCCGCCGCCGCTTCTCTCTCAGCGACCCGTCAGGTGGAGCCGCGGCGGAGGAGGAGGGAGGCTGCGGCCGCCCGGGGCTGGGCCCTGCGGCACCTGCGGTAGCGGGGGCGGGCAGGCGGGGGGCTGCCCTCGCCCTCACCCTCACCCTCCTCCTGCCGCCGCCTCGCACCGGGACGCGGAGGAAAAAGGCCTTTTCCTGCCGCCGCCCCGCAGGAAGCGCAGCCTCCGGGCACCCCATTGTTCCAGGCGGCCCCCCCGGGGGAAGCGGAGAGGTTCATTAATCCCCCCCCCCCCCCGTCAGGCTGCCGGCACCCACAGCCTCCTTGGCAGGTTTATCACTCAAAGCGGGGGGTGTTGGGCACTGACACTCGGGTCCTTTGAGCTCTTCTCCCCTCCTTTACAGGTGACAGAGGCCTGGGAGACGCGCTGACGCCTCAGACAGGCCTTCTGCTGGAATCAAGGAAATTAGTCTAAATTTCACATGGCCTTTAATCCTATTACTGCAGTGCGTTTATAAATAAACCAGCTCCTGGCGCCTAAACAGCCACTGGCATTTGTAACTCTAAATTCAAACTACATTCGAGATATTCTAACTTTGGCGGTATTTTCCTTTCATACCACAGGGATCATACATACACACCCACCCACCCCAAAACTATTTTTAAGCCTTTTCTCAAAAAGAACCAGGGCACAGCCTTAGCACAAAGTTTTATTTTACCCTGACCCCATGCTTTTTACAGTTTATACACATTTTACAACCAGAAACCAAGGGTTCCAATTTCACCGTTTCATTGTGTATTCAGGATCATTATAGCCCTTAGTAGAACGTAAGTACATAAACTGCAAGAAACTTGTAGCAGGACAAAAAAACAAACAAACAAACAAATGAACAGCGCTAAACATTTATCTCATGTACAGACGTGGGATTTTGACCACCTCCTGTGTTGGTAAAGGATGGAACACAAGGCCCAGAGAAGTGGGGACCAGCACCTCGTCCAGACCCACCGACGAGGATAACGGAGACCTCACTGTCACCCACCACCGACTGGAAATAATCCTCCTCTGGGCTTTGAGTAAGCCCTTTAAACAGCATTTCTTCATACTTGCATAGGCAGTGAAAATGAGGTATAGATTAGTTGCTTTCATAAGAAATATTCTAAAATAATACATTTAAATAGCAGTGGACATTAATATTCTGACCTAAATCCTTTCATTTTGCATGTTACTTTTCTAGGTGATCTCATAGCAATGAAGTTAAGTGTCCAAGCAGACATTAGTGTTTCTTCAAAACAAGAATACAAGATTGGTACCAAAGACTATCAAACTGCAACACTGTGTTACCTTCCAACAGCCACTTTGTTCCCTAAGGCTTAGATGATTAAGACACAGCAGGCCATCTGATGCTCAGGGGATAGTAAAGGTTGCACTAAATGGGAATAAAGAATTCAAAAATAGTCAATACAAATATTTACATCTACTTTCATAAAATTTAAAAATCTAATACTTTGACAAATGCTTTTTTTATCTAAAATGGTTAACGCTGACTGCATGTTAAAATTTCCCATTTACCTAAGCTCTTTCTGAAAACCCAAGATAGTCTGAGACATACTCAAAACAGCACCTGTGTCAGCCGTTAAGGAGTATCCACTCATACAGGAAATGTTACCCTCAAAAGCACTTGGCATTTGGAAGAAAAATGGTTTCAACCTTGGTTTTCAACACTAAAACTAAGACAGGAAGAGGGTAGTTCCTTCCCACCTCCCCATGAAAGAAAAAAAGTCCTTTATTTTATTAAAGCAGTTAAAGTCTCTATGACAGATGGGGAGTTAAGACAAATGTTAGTGTTCTTGCTCTATGGCTTTATGGAAATCCTCAAAGTACTGCCTGAATCTCAAACTGCCCTAGGCTTTTCCGTGAACATACTCTTGCCTGTGTAAGTTCAGTGACTCACTGTTCAACAAGGAACAAGTCCCTAACTCCTGTAGAAAAGTCCTAGTATCGAGAGGCTTTTCTGCACAAGAAATTTCTCATCATTCGCATCCTTTGCCTGTCTCAGTCCACTGAACGCACAAACAGGAAGAGAGTTCTCCAACACAGATTACAACATGCACAGATGCAAAAGAAACCTCTTACAATAGAGGCAATGGTACAATAAGCAAAAGATTTTCAACCGCTAAGTATTTCACATGAGTACCTACCACAGCTACAGCTCTGAGATGTAGCAAAATATTTGGTGCCTGGAATGCAGAGAGGAAGACATAAGCGTTTTCCTCCAGTTCTCAGCATTCCCAAGGGGCCAATTCAAACACTTCCTCTGACATTACCAAAAATGCAGCCCAACGTCATGCCACGTGGATGCTATTTGACCAATACCTTTCTTAAGGAATGACATGAGAAATACTTTGCAGCCACTGGAGATTTGTTTGAAAACTATATTAAGTCACAGTACAATTATGGAAAAAGGCTAAGCCTTGCTACTTATATACATGGAACCATGAGAGCAGCAGCAATTCATTTAAAAAAAAAAAAAATCTGCATTCTTCTGAACTGTTTTAGCTACTGTTAATAATCAGCGTCCAACCCCAGAATAAGTATTGAGTAGTTCAGATTTCTGGTGTTAAAAGTTAAACACATTTAGAATTACAAGCAGAGCTGTTGTCACTAGACAGCTCACGAGACAACACAAGCAATATACAAAATGAAGATGTAATTTAAAGTCTCATCTGAGTCTCACACTCTGCTTTAGACAGCCTAACGTAAAATAGCCAGACTAATCTGATTTGTCTAAGAATAGAGAATTATCATCCTAACATGTTCAGATGTGAGTACAAATGTGAGATTTTCCTGTTATAAAAATTATGCTTCAGAGAGCAAGCCACTGCTACTTTGTTATTAAAAATTAACTGATGGGATTTTAGAAAAACTCATATTAAGAACACTTAAAGACTTCTAATGTCATTTTCATAAGTACACAGTTTATGAATCAAGGGGCTGCGTTAGTAAAACTCATGCCTTCCAGTGCTGTCTTGTGAGGTAACAATCATCATTTCTGCTACTGTTCACAAGTAAAGTGATCCACCGTTTAACCAAAGCTTAAATAGAGGTATGACTGAAAAAAATTTTAAATATTGCACAAATAATTTAACTGCAGACAGTACAAGACACTTAAAGCACTGATTTTTTTGTCAACATATGAACTCTATTATATAGTCACATTTTCTATAGTACAGGTTTGGGTTTTTTTACAAGACATTTA
>JAOTQQ010000003.1:10313882-10331210 GCA_026546715.1 Gallinago undulata
TCAGCATTTACATAAACAATTATCTTTACAATCTGTTATCATATAACATTAAGAGTTCCAGCAGGAATTAGTTTTGCCTTTGTTTTAAAAGTTCATCTATCTGAGTTTTATACATGTTTTTCACATCTTCGAGATCTAGTCTGAGTTCTTCAGCTTCCTCTGCTTTCTCTCCATACATCTGAAGAATTGTATTGTATCTTTGATCCAAATCCTGCAAGGACATAAAGTTTGTTAATGGATTATTTTTCAACTTAAAAAAGAAGTTGCTGCTCGGATAGTGTTTTATGCTGCTGGGGAAAATAAGCGTAGCGTTATTTTATCAAAGTATAACTACTTTGCAATGAAGCACATAGTAAACTCTTCAAAAATACTTTACGCTGTGCTCTCTGAATATGGCTAGATTTATACTCTAGATATAAAAGGAAGATACTCCAAAGACAAAGATCCTTGACTACAAAGACTTGCTGGTTTCACAGGACGTACAGAAGCACCTTGAAGTTCAACAGCTATAAGCATTAAAGTCAGTTGGCAAACTGCACTGAGTTTTACTACAGAAACAGCCACAGTTTATTAAATGTTTTATCAGGAAATTTAATATTCTGTATTTATAAAACAAAATCATTCCAAAATCATTCCAAAACTATACACAATATTTTCTTAAACATTCAGGGGATTAAAATATTTGTCCTATTACCTCTATCACTTTGCGCATTCATTCAGCTTCTGCATGAAACTCTCCTAAATCCACACTATTTATCAAAACACCTCCTTTACTAAAAAGGTATTTCCGGAGAAGCGTCTTAAATGAGAGAAATTAAAAAAAATGTTCTCTCCCCAACTTAGCATGCCATCTTATGCACAGCACACATTTCCAACAATTGCATTTTGAAGTGACTACCTAGTCATGGAGTTGGCATTTTCAGATTCTACTACAGAAAAAAAATCCCTGGCTCTTCAGTCATTTATGATTAGGGACAGATATAGATATAACCCTAAACTGGTAGGGGTATTCCTAAAAAAATACAAATACATCTGTTTTACATCAGATTTACAACAGAAATACACTCACCTTTAACTGTGTACGTAATTTTGGTATTTCCTTCACTTTTTCTTCAAGTTCATCATTTTGATTTGTTAATTTCACCAGTTCTTCTGCCATTATTGATCGAGTTTTCTCAAGGTTTCCAATTTCCAGCTAAGGTAAACACTTTGAACAATTAGGAGGGGGAAAGAATTTACCATATAAAAATAGTTTTGATGAGGTAATTAAGGCTTCTCCTTAAACCAGACTATGAAACAGTACACCTCATAAGCCGTTCTCAACTGTGATCAGTGTTTTGTGGGGTGTTTTTGGTTTTTTTCAGATAAACAAGTTAAGTTCTCTGGATAGGTCCTTGCCAAAACAAAAAAAAGGAAGCCACATGCTTCTCTTGCTCGTCCCTACACATACCTCCAGTGGCTACTTTGGTGAAGAGACTGTCATGAAAGGGGAATGCACTCTGCTGTGAGGGGAGCAATCAAGCTTTTTGAATATAAAGCCAACGATATAATATTGATTGCATTAGTATTTACATGTACAAATGCTGTATTTGGTCACGTAAGAGTAACTACAGTACCTGAAGATGTGAAATCTCTCCTTCTCTTAGTTTCAGCTGTGACTGAAGGTTTTCAATTATACTCGAACCTGCTCCCATCCTTATAGCATCATAAAGATTGCTCCCACTGGTAGCTATGGGCCCAAATGAGTGATCATGAGGATCATCCTACAAACAAAAGGTTAGAGAAGCTTAAAATTAGACAAAAATGTACACCCTGTGATATTTTCCCTCTCCTGAAGTATTCCATCATTTAAGATTTAAAATTATATTGTTACTAGGCAAGCATTTCAATGCTTAAAGTTTGTTTTTAAAACAAAAGTTTATAGTGAATAGGTACAATTTTATATAGTTCCTTACTGGCAAGTTCTCATGGCACCTGTACAACTGCCATTTAAACTTGGACATTGATAACCACATCCACAGGAACGCAGGAGGAGCAGGAGACTTCACACAGACCACAACAGTCAATGATACTGCTGAGGGAGCAGGCTTGTGCCCTCAACCAGGATTGCTAGCAAAAATACATCAATTGATAAAACTCCTATCAGTGTTACAATTCTTCTAGATGAAATTAGATGTGAATTCAGCACCAATACATTTATATATTACTTTGCAATAAAAGTTGTAGTTTCACACTGTCTTTCATGGATGTTTTACAAACATAGACATCTTGTAAGCAGGTCTTAGACGTTTTTGCACAGGAATTACGTTGTTTAAGGCCAATATACCTTTGAAGAGTCATTTTCTACAGTAATAAAACTTCTTGAAGAAGAAAGCAAGCAGTCAAAAAATAAAAGCCAATATAACTGATATATGATACCTGTGAGAGGAAAGATGTCTGAAGGCCTGCCATGTCAACTCCACTTATGGAACTAGAGCGTGACATACTTGGAGTACTTGAAACAGTTTCAACTGTAAATGACTTCTGATCCTTAAAAAAAAAAAAAAAAAGAAGCCCCCCACATCACCAGTTAGATAAAGAAGTTTACAAGATGGTAAAAGACAGATTCTGTAGAGAACAGACTGTCCTTTTCCACCACCAATTATCGAACACAGTGTGACTGACAATCCTTCACCTTCCCCCATCCCTAGAACATCTGAAAGCTCAATAATGAAAAATTACTCTGCTATGAACACTTACAGCCTATGTTCAACTTCTCAAACCTTTCAGGAAACGAAGACAGAAGCTGTGCATTACACCAAAAGAATTTCTTTTTCAAGTAGCTAAGGGAGATTCAGAGGCTGTTTTCTATGCCCAAAGAATACCCTAAAGCCAGAAGTATGTCTCTTTTTGAAATGCATATCAATACTTTTTTTTTTTTTTTAATAGAGTGCATGAATGAAATTCTGAGATTTCTCACATGTTAATACCTTACTGATTAATCTTCCAAACAGACTGACATCTTTTTACAGGCAGCATCTGAAAGCATGCTAGCCTCTGAAGGATAAAGCACTTAGATTTTAGAACTGGAGATGGTAAGAAACCAGTATTAGAAACAATTTTACTTGAGTATCAACTGCTAATTAGTTACTGTAATAAAGTTACTGACTACTGAGGACTATCCAGTGACTTAAGCTGGAAAGCATGTGGTACATTGCACAGTCATGTGAAACACAAAACAGGAATTCAGTGGAGGCAATGCCATAGCCTAAGCAAAGAAAACCAGTAGCTTCAGAAGAAAAAGAATCCAAGAACATAAAAAAAAAAAAACCACAGAAGATTAGAAAAAAATCAGTATCCGTACTTTGTCTCTTCGCAGGTTGAATAGACTATTACTCAAGACTCATTTCATTGAGTATAACACTTATTTCACTGGAAACAAAAGGTAGTCACAATAAAGAGAAAGGCATGTAGCTAGTGCCTAGGCTGGCACAGTATACACTGTACTACTCTTCATCTGCTTTGCTGCTTGCAAAGCTATTTTCTCAAATAATGATAGCATGAATAAGATTGAACATCAACTTTTCATACCTTCTCCTTTGCTGCTTCTTGCACAAAAATTGCTTTCTTTCTTTCCTGTTCAACTTTCATCTTCTCCATTTCTAACTGAGTAGCTAGCAGTGCCTACAAAAAAAAAAACAAAAACAAAAACAAAACCACACACAGGTTGTTAACCTCCTGTTAGCTCAGACTTCAACAACAACACATTAAAGCTGAAGTAGGCATTACCTTTTCTTTCTTTGCATCTTCCAAGGTTTTTGCATACTCATCTTTGAGCCCTTCTAGTTCCACCTCATACCTACACAGAGGAAAGAAGGAGGTAGGGAAAGTAATGAGTAAGTATTCTCTATTTACTTTAGATGATATACTTTTTAAACATAATGAAAGTAACACACTTCGATCTTCAGCATGAAACAAGAGATCGTTAACAAGCTGGGCAACTTTATCAATAGCTGTCAACCTTTTGCATAGTCCTATTAACACTCCAAAGAATCAAGTCTTGCGACTTGCAAAGAGATCTGCTGCAGACGGTTATGCCAGAGACAGCTTACTCCAGTTCACTACAACTTTAAACCAAAAACGCGACTCACCTACTGTTTTCATCTTCCATTTTCTTCAATTTGTTTCTCTCCACTTCTAGCTGAGCCTGAAGGCGCGTATTTTCTTGCCTTAAAAGACTATTCTGAGACTCAGCAGAAGACATCTGAATTTTATTAGAAAGAAGTTCTTCTGTAGCAGCCCGTTCTCTCTCAGCAGCTGCTGCTAGAAGAGTTTGAGACTCACCTGATATTAAGAAAAACATGGAGTTTGATTTTTTTTGATCTAACATCTATAAGATGGGGCAATTATTTAAGCATCAACATGGAATTTGAGATTTTTTAGAATAAACTAATTCTTTAAGAAAAAAAAACACCAAACAAAAAAAAAAGCAGAACTGTTTTCTGTTGTGAAGGAAATTACGTATTTTTCACCATGCAGTTACAAGAACATAGCAACACAGAACCAGGAGACCTGATACTATTTCAGAATGTAATATACAACTACAGATTGCCTTCAGAAAAGAAGCGATTTCTCTGGGTCCACCTTTGGCCACTTTATGTGTTTTTCATTTAAAATAATAGCTGATTGCTGTATCAACAATGTGTATGTGTCTCATTACCTATGCAGTTAGGTAAGTAAATGATTCAAACCTTCACAACAGAATCTAAGCACCAAGCTTCACAACTGAAAATGCTGGTGGTCTTCCAGTGTCTCAATGTGCATCCTTCCTTTAGATGCTCTAAGGACACACATACCTCTTGACACCTCTGTCTTACAGTCTTATGATACATTGTGTTTTGAAGAGAATCATTAAATTACCTGACCAAGAACCTTGTCAGAACACCCTACATACTATTTCCTTAATAAAAGCATTTTGTGCTCATCTCTCCTGATCTACCACCTACACTTTGGGCAAGTGCGAAGCCCTTCTCATTTACCTTTAGCCATCTCACATCTTCATCAAGAGCCTCATTGTTCAGTAAAAGTAAAAAACATCTTACCAAGTCTGTCAGAAAGGTTCTTTTCCAATTTTTCCCATGCAGAGGTCTGTGCTCCCAGTGTGGCTTGCAGATTTTCTATCTGCCGGAGAAGCGGCCGTGTAGCAGATGTAACACTTTGACTTAGTTCTTGGTTCCGGCTCTCTGCTTCTTGGAGCCTCTGAAATCACAAATGAAATATAATTAAACTTTAAAATCGTATGGTGGATTAAAAGATTAATATAGAATTCAGCTAAACACATAAAATAGCTTTAAATGCTAAAACTTGTATGCTGAGACTCACAATGAAGTGTGAAATTTCAAGATAGAAGCCTAAAATTTTTGGATACATGATAGAGCAACAGTCCTGAAATTTACATTTCAAGAGCCCTCTGGGCATCACCTGAAACATTCTGGCAATAATCTATCTATTTTTTAGACCTTAAGAACAAGAAAAATATTTTTAAGAAGCACCTAAAGAGTAATTTAAAAAATATTTGGTAGCAATTCTAGAGGACTATTACAAACTTAATGGCTGTACTTTTTCTTATGCTAGAAGAGCATTACATTTCAAAGGCATCACAAAAGTTACTATTTTGTTTTCAATATGTGATTAAAAAACCCATTTCCTTTAGTATTCTTATTGTTGTTCTACACTGGACAAATACTGTAGGCAACTAAAAGCCCCCTTTTTCAGGCTATTAATGTCATGCTAGCATTTCATTTCCCATTTTTAGAAGCCGTCCCTGCAGATACAAGTTGGTGTCATCTATTTGCTCTCACACCTGTTGTAGTTCACTGATTTCCTGGCGTAAATAGTCTTCTTTTCTTGCTGCCTGCTGTTCCGCCCGTTGCAGTGCTAGCCTCAGGTCTGCCACCTAAAGAAACGAGACATCGTCACTTATCTCTTGTGAAAATGTACAGTACCACTTATTCACTGCTACAGTCCGACCCCATTTTCAAACACTGTTAGACAGGGTGTGTCTGTTTTCAAGTTAAAGGCTTCAGTCTTGCATGCACACAAATCGTTACACTCATTTATCTATCATTAAAAATTCTGTCCAAGTACATTTCTTGAACTTTGCATCATGGTAAGAGCACTACAACCTTACATAGAGCCTGACAAAGTCACTTCATTTAGACAAGTAAAACTAGAAGTATTTTTTAATAAAATTAATATTTTAAAGCTTAGCACAGCTACCACTAAAGACTGAACAAGTTCGCAGTAAAGAAATCCATTGGTTATTTGGTAAGTACACAAAAATGAGTTCCACCTTTTATACTGCATCTGGTTCACTATGTCAGATGCACACACCAACCAAGTACATTCATTTGGTCAACGAAAAAATTTTTGTTCTCTGCATTTAAGACCCACCTGAATTGCCAAAGCTTCTTGTTGCTGTCGGGCCTCATCCTGAGCCTTCTCCAGAGCTAACCCAAGCTCCTCTTTTGCCTTCATTTCCCGACTTAGGGCAGCTTCTTGAGCCTCACTGTCCTTTGTAGCATTTGCTTTATGAAGATCTGCAAGCTCCCTGAGAAAAAAAAAAAAAAAAAGCAATGAATTTACAGTTCATACAACACCAACATGAATAACTGTTATATATTAACGTTTCACAAACACTGCACAAGAATTAGCCACAGAAGCTGAGTGTACGGTGGAAGACAAGCACACAAATGTCTGCTTACTTGTATGCACTGTCAAGTGCTGCCTGGACACTTCTGTTCCGCTCTTCAAGGTCTTCCATGTCTGCCTGAAGTTTAGTCAGGTCCTTTTCTTGTCGCTCCACAACACTGTTCAGTTGTTTAATGCTGTCTCGATGCTGCTTCTCAAGGTCTTCCTTACCATCAAGTACCTATTAGAGTGCAAACAAAAAGCATGAGACTAATACCAGTACAAGGGGTAGATGACACCATCTGAGGACAATGTCAACTGTGGCAACCAACTCAGGATGAATTTACATAAAATGACTAAACTGATGTAACACTTCACCAAAAGAGAAAGGTTTTGCTCCCTCATCTTCCCCAGAGGAGGGGGCTCTTCAGTTTCACACACTTCTTCATACTGGCTCTGCTGCCTCCAAGGTTTTGATTCAATCACTAACTGAACAAAACACCCTGCCCAAATTCTGCTGGTACAGGTTTTCCAACTGAAATTTAGTGAACTGAATTTGGTCAGCCCACCCAATAACCTACACCAGTGCAAGTGCAAACAAGCAGCTGGAGAGATACCTGACCACAGTTGTTAACTGCTCTGAGAATGCACCCAGAAATCACATCTCAGCCTTCCAATAATAAGAAATAGTGAAGTCTCTCAGAAAAGAAAAAAGATCTGTTAAGCAAGAGTCTCACCAACAGGCTACTCTGTGGCTAATATTTATTTTTATTTAAAAAAAAACAAGCCAAAACAAAAAACTTTTTATATCTCACCTGTTTTAAATGCTGCAACTCCTCTTCCAATTCCTTAATCTTTTTGTTCTGTTTTGTGTTAGTATTCTCTCTCTCTTTCTCCTTGGCTCTCAATTTCTTAATAATGTTGGAATTGTGCAGCTGCTGTTTGGAAAGCTTTTCTCCTGTGAAGAAAATGAACATAAAGCTAATGCATACCGCTGTTACTCTATGAACTGTCTCTATTCACACCTGTTCTTTAGTCCCGTGAAAATAATAATTAAATATAAGTCAAAATACTTAATTTTATATTTTTTTATGCAAGTTTTTAAGTTTTAGATCTACCTTATCATGAGATGACCTTGCTATACTAAGTGATAATGACATAGCATAGGAAGTGACAGGCATTGAAAATAAAGAAAATGTGCTCATTATATCAGGAAAAAAAAAAAACACAAAACCAAAATCAAAGTGGCCTGTTCACTTAGTAACTATCTTTTCCTTTCAATATTAAAAAGTAGCAAGAGAGACACTGTAGAAATGCCTTGAACAACACCCTAGTTAGATTTCTGCTGAAAGGAACAGGGAGCCTTGTACTGCACACTGGTTTTACCTCACAGCACCTTTAACACGTGCTGAGAAAGTAGCCCTCCAGCCATCTCTAGTCAACTGATCCCTCCTGTTGCTCTTTGCTGCTACCTACATAGTTTAGATATTCAGAAACATCTAACATGCTTCAAATAATGTGTTTTTTTCCCCTCACGTAAAGAAGGCTCATACGTCAAGGCAGTACATTTCAAATTATTCTATAAATTTTTACTATTAATTTTTTTCAATTCTCACCTTCCTCCATTAATCCTTTGATTTGCTCTTCTTTCTCTTTCAGTAATTCAGCAGTTTCATTAGTATTAAGTCTAGTAGCCAGTTCTTCTTTAACAGTCTTTAATTCCTAAATAATAGGATAAAATACTTAAGAACACTTATTAAAATATATTTATGCATAAATACATACTAAGTTACACCGATCACTTTCTTCTTCTACATTTCTTCTCAAAAGGCTTTTCTCCAAAAACAATTTAGGTTGGAGATTATCTGATCAAATCCGATTGCTCAGAGCCTTATTCCATCAAGTTTTAAAAACCTCCAAGGACTGAGACTCCATAAATTTTCTGTACAACTTGTTCCAACTCCCTCTTCCATTTCACTTTCTATACCTTATACTTCTGCAGTATAGTAAAATCAGACTGTTATATTTGCACACAGGTATCAGAGGATTTTTCTATTCCAACTTACTACTGTGCCAACACAGTGTCATGTACAAACAACTGTGAAATTATTTTTTTTTCCCAGTTACAGAATTGAGTTTACTTTTTGAGACTAGCAATAAGCTAGAGAAATGTAATGCTGTGACACCAGTTCAGGAATATTTAAACTCCATAAACTTTGCTGCTACAGACTTCTTTGCTCATTCCAAACCAACCCTTCCCCAGTCCCTAATTTGCCTACCACTTAACCCTCTAAAGAAGCCATTCACATTCTTTGCCACCTCCCCATACCATTCTTCTCCCTCAGACCAATGCCTGGGTACAAGGGAAACGAAAGCAGATGTTAAACCTTTTTTTCCTCAAAACTAGACTAACTTTAACTTAAATGAGTTCCCTAACTTGGTTGACAACACAGGTGCAAGAATATGTGTGTCAACACCAGGAAATAACAAGCAGCCTGAGAGCCTAAAATCAAATTATGCCAGCTACAAATACCACGAGATAGCACCTGTTAGTCTCCTTTTTTTCCCTAGCTTAATTTTTAAGAATCTACCTCAAGAAATATAATTTTGTTCTAGAATTTTAAACATTCATTTCACTAAAAAGCCAAATTACCTTTTTAGCTGCATCTCTTTCCTTGCAGGCTAGCTGGAGCTTCTTCTCAGCATCCGCAATTCGCTGAGCAAACTCCTCTTTAAGAGATGAAAGGCTACTGCTCTCTTCTTTCATTCTAAACATTTCACTACATGTAAAATTAACATTTCAGAACAATCACATGGTTATGGGACATTCCAAGCAGTTTGCAATACGTTGTCTTAAATGCTTTTAAAATGTGAGTTATTTTACACACATTAAGCAGAGTCAAAAAAATGCATCCATATTAGAAGTACTGATCAAAGATCTTTATTAACTCAGTAATTTACCCACGAAAACAATGAAATGTTTGATTTCCCTTAAATGTTTTGCTCCTTAATCAAGCTCTTTCTGATTAACCATAGTCTGTATCACATAGAGGGCAAATGATTAAATGTATTAAGATCGTCAGTCATTATATAGCAAGTTAAGACCAATTTAGTCATTATATAGTAAGCTTCACATACTATCAGTACATTTTTAAACTTGATATTTGATCAGTAAACTGGTACATCCAACTTTTAATTTTTTTCCTTTTAATTTTAACTGAATTAAATAATGAATTCAGATTTTTGCCTACAACCAGCCCTTCTACCACAGTTTCACCATCTACATTTTAGTCAGCAAATTACTTAGTAAATCAAGTTCATCCATCTGTATCAGAAAAGTCAGTTTCCCTTAATTGCTGAATCCAGTCTTATAACAAAGATCTTTATTAATAACCAAGTCAGTCTGTCATTCCTACTGGTTACTTACTGAAAAAACTTTCACCAGTCTCTTCCCAAAAGAGACTCTGGCCCTAAGAAGTAATGTGTCTTTAAAAAAATACCATCATAGTACATGCAATCATTATTTCCACCTTTCCCAAACACTGCTTATCCCTTGCAATCTTTGTTCTAGTTATAAAGCTAATTGTTCTATGATATTGTCTACTGATTGTATTACAATAAAATTACAGTTACACCCACTACTGTGTATATTTTCATACTTACTCTTTTAGGTTATCATAAGCTTCTTCCAGGCGCGCCTTTTCTTTACTAGTACTTAATAACTGTATTTCCCTCTTCTCCAGTTTCTCAGTTAATGAATCAATCATCTGGACAATGTTTTTACAGATAAAGATCAGATGAATGGGACAATTAAAACACAAGAGGGGCAGGCTTCCCCTTTCCCCCCACCAATCCCTCCCAACACTATTTAACGCTGAACTTATCAATGTTTTTAGGTATTTTAGATAAGTCAGTGAAGGTTACTGTGTTTCTGCCACATTAATTTAGAGCTAAGTAATATCTAAACACAAGACACCTGTTTTCTGCAGGTGTAGAAATCCTACTAAATAAGCACGTGTGGCTGACCTAAGTTCCTCAACAGTACCCATCAACAGTTACATTTAATTATAACTGAAATTTTAAAACAGAGCTGATAGCCTATAAACTATAGCTAATATTAGCCATTAAGACACCCAGTGCTCCTTATACCACTCTTTACAGAATCACAGAATAATTTACTTTGGAAATGTAAATTCTCTTCTGTGAGCTGTTAGCACAAAGCAGCAAAACAGCATCAGATGAGGGAAGAAAACTTTCAGGCAGGGTCAAGAGATCTTAGCTCACATCATCAAAATTTTTAATAGCAAATTTTGGGAAGCTACATATAGAGAAATAACACAAGCATACATACAAATATAAACAAATGAAACAGATTCTATACATGTAGCTCAATTAAGGCCAATGAAAGACAGGATTTGCTGTGGTCCTCTATTACTATTTCCCACAATGTATAACTATTTAAGTTAGAAAAACTTACAGATAACAGTTCATGGCTGTGGAGTTCCCTAAAGAATTTACACTGACATTTTGGATGATTTACACCCCAAAAAAAAAATGCTTTCCTTAAATCCAGATCACATTGGTATTTTATGAACTCCCATAAGCAACTGCTTTTCCCTTTATTACTATTAGAAACAGCACCGGTATTGCAAACATGCCTACAGCACAAGGCCACGGGCAGGGCCCATTTATTGCACATAAACTACAAGCAAAGCAAAATGCAAAGAAACAGAACAAAACACATGTTCAAATGAGCTCAGAAATTAAAAACAAGGATAGACAGACAGGAAAGTGACAAAGGAAATGGAAAAAAGATAGTGCACACAAGACATTAGCAGAACTGCACAAAACACACAGCTTCAAAGCTCCAGTTTAGCCTTCCATGCACTTGAGTATCCTGCTTTGCAATATTTTTAAGTCATTCCATCCATCTAACCTAGCCATACAAGTTTCTTTTAACCTATTCACTATCCGTAACTATGCTTATCCTCTTCATTAAAAAGCCTAGTGTACCTTCTCTTTAAAAGTAAAGATTATTTCTGCTTAAAAAACCTCCATTAATTTATCTAGTAAAAAGCACTTATTTACACCAACTACTGCTATCCTCAAAGAATATGCATAATGCTCCTGGAACGCAATCAAGTTTTGAGAGTTTCTAAGTCTGAAAAAAAAATGCTTGCAAAATATCATCTTGACTATTGCTGAAATACTAAAGGCTTGTAGTTTCGTAATTCAGATCAAAATACTTAAGGAATCTCCTTCACCTTTCACAGAAAAAAAAAAATTACACCAAAGAATGAACATAATGTATTTGACCTATCAAGGCTTCCTGCTTGCTAGCACTACTCCCAATTCACAATAACTAGGTGGATTAGGTGCAACCTGAAACTGTTTGACCAGAAATTTCACCAGTATTATTCTACTGCAGAATATCAAGGATTGTGTTCTACAAGCTAAAGTAGTTTAGCATCAATTAAGTCACTCAAATAAGGTGAAGTTATTATCTACATAAGAAGATAATAGGAGTTTCATTTGTTTGGGGGGAAAAAAAAAAAGGGTGTGTTTGCAAAACATGTTTTAGAGTTACCTTTTTAAGCTCTTGCTTTTCAGTGTCATCTTCTAACAATGTTTCAGCTGCATTCTGCTGTGGCTCAGGCTCTTCTTCCACAATCTGTTCTTCCACAGTTTGCACCGTAGCAACCAAAACATCTGGCTGCTCAGAATTAACAGGGGTTGCACTTCTCCCGCTCTCTTCCATCTCAGCTTCCTCAGCATGTAAAACAGGAGCGTCATTCAAGTTTTCAGATTTATTTTTCAGGGCATCAACCATTTCTGTCTTTGGTGCAGAAGGACTGACAGCGACAGATGCTGAAGCAGAAGCCCTGCCTGACAACTCATCATCTGAATTTATTTCGCTTACACTTCTACTATCTAAAGACTGTACACTAAATGAATCAATTCTTTCAAAAGCATCAGAGGAGCAGCAGCTCTCAGTCATTTTTTGAAAGTCATCTAAACGATTATAATCTGCACAGGCAGACGTAGATAAAAGCTGAAATGATGTTTGCATTAGATGGAGACTGGATTTTGAATCTGCAGCTTCTTGTCTTGAACTTACTGAGCTCTCACTTATTACACTTTCATGGTCCAGAACTTCAATATCACTAGTCGTGGATGTCCCCGAGGAGAAAGTGCTAACTGGAGGTGAGGGTGTATTGCTTTGCCTGTCCTCAGTCTTTCGCTCCTTAGTTTCCAAACCCACATCTTTTGTACCCACATTAAGAGACTGAGAAGTGCTGTCCCGTGCACTTCCCGTTTCATCCCCTCCCACTCTGGACTTTTCATTAACAGAATCTTCAGGTACTTCCAGATTTAGAGCAGACACCTTTTTGTCAGTAACTTCATTTGTGCTTTCTTCATGCTTGGCGTTAGATTTAAGCACAGAATTCTCTTCTAATTTCTCCTTGGGAATATCAAGGTTTTTCAAGTCCACTATGCCAGCTACAGAGGAATCCTTCACTTCTGCCTCTGTTGTCACAGGTACTTCCAGCTGACTGGGGTGCTGAGACTCCTTTAAAGTTCTTTTCACCTCCTCTTTGGGTCGCTGTGATTTGGCTGGAGGTTTGGACACAACTGGATTTTTCTGTATACTCTGTACGTCTGTTGGGGAGAGAAAGGCACTGAAGAAGTTTTCAGATTCGTCTACTACTGTCCTCCTCACTGGCTTAGTGATTGCTGTTGGTGATATTGGCTGATTCTGTGGTTCTGCATTTGAACTTAAGCCCCAGGAAGATGTATCCCATCCTCCACTTATGAGCGAATTTGTTCCTAAAACAATAAAAAAAGAAATAGGCTAAGAACACTCAAAATGTATTATTTTTCAGTATCTGTCTTTTTAGATGCAACAATTCAGAAAAAAATGTTTTCAATATCTTATAACTTAAAGTTAATATTATAGGTGATAACGAACTGCACCATTTTCATTACTACTTCCTTACAAAGCCTGGAACTGATTTTTAGACAAAGCAAAAGAAGCTTAAGGGAGACACAAAGTAATTTTAAGACATTAAAATTGTGGACACAGACATGTCTAGAAAGCTGGAGTACTTGAATGTAACCAACTCACTCTCTTCCTGTTAAACAGTAACTTAAAGGCAGAAAGAAACCATACACAGATGCACCAGTAAATCCAAGAGTGAGAATTTCAGAAAGAAGATGGAGAGAAGTGTCTGGGAAGAGGAAACAAGCCCACACAGCATCCTGAAAGCTCTAAGAACAAGCCTGAAGCCTATTCGGGCAGAAAAAGCAAGCATTTACTTTGCCAACGGAACAAGCAAAAGGGAAGTCAAGGCAAAACAATCTGAAAAACTACAGTTTAAAATAACAGAATTATACAGATTACAAAAGGAGGAAACAATTACTAGGTCTTCAAAGTTATCTGCCAGTAACATACAGACAAATACTTCACACACCATTCCGCAGAGGATAAAAGCTTTAAATATTTGTGGAATTCACACTATAAGAAAGGTTCTTGCCCTTTCAGTTTGTGACCGGCTCCATAATTTTCCCCTCACACACCAAGTAACAGCAAGAAGCTGACAATACACATTGTCAGCAGCCCAGCTGACAGTTTTATTCTTCTCCTGTGGAGATATATTGTTCTGCCTTTGGCTGGGATAGAGTTAATTCTCTTACTAGCAGCTGGTATAGCACGATATTTCGGATTTAGGACGAGAAGAATATTCATAACACAATGATGTTTTCAGTTGTTGCTAAGCAGTCAAGGACTTTTTCAGCTTCCCAGTGAAGCTGAGAGGGAGCACAGACAGGACGAGCTGGCCAATATTCTGAACCAGAGATGTCATGCTCAGCATATAAACGGGGGACGGCCGAGGAGAGGGATCTGGGATCACTGCCTGGGGATAGGCTGGGCATTGGTCAGCAGGCAGTGAGCAACTGCACTAGGCATCACTCATACTGTATATTCCTTTATAATTATTATTTCCACTTCCTTTGCAGTCCTATTAAAGTGTCTTTATCTCAACCCAAGTATTTAAACTACTCCCCCAATTCTCCTCCCCATCCCATGGGCTGCGTGGTGTTTAGTTGCCAGCTGGTGTCAAACCACAACACTGCTTAGTTCTGAACCTGCCCTAAAACAACGGCAACAGGTTTTACTATTGTATTTCTTGCAGGTTTTCCAGGACTTGTCAACAGCAAGAATAATAAACATTTCAGCATCAAATTTCAGGAGCATCCCAAGTAAGAATAATAAGTCAAAAAAAGAATATACAATTTGATTTTGTACCTACAAACATAATCTGGATAATGTAACTATTTCAGGCTTCTTAAAAACAAACCCACTTTATACAGTAGCATCTATTCAAAAAAGGCTAAGTTATAGTACTTTAAGCAGACTACCACTTTCAGAAACTGTTGATAGCTATTGGCCTCAACATCTCATATTCAGAGAATTACTGATCTCATTACCAAAAATACTACAAACATCTGATTTATTACTACCTTCTCCATGATTCAACAGCTTCAGGAAAAAACCCTGTGAGGAAACAGTAACATTCAGAAAATACTTTTACCTCTTTTATAAACAAACATGTTTTCCCTGAAAAGCAGATGCAGGCTGATGTTTGCTGCTTTCCTCAGTATCTATAGTAGTTCTGTAATTCATCAGATATAATTTAAATTAAAAAAAAAAATAGTTTGGACAAGGCTAAAGTTTTAAGAAACTAAGGACAGTACAGTCTTCTATAAACAATTCCTGTAATTTAAGACAACACTGGACTACACAAGTGACCTTGCTCCCACAAAGGGACAAAGACGTGCCAAACTGACTGTGCAGCCAACCTAGAAAACACTTTCAACTGTTACAGTTTCATAAATCTAACTCTGCTGTGAGTATGCCTGGAAATAACTTCATCCTGCAAAGGCATACCTTTCTTCTAGATATAGCTGCAATTAAGACCACTGATCCCAGATTACTTAGTTCTCCTTCCTTTTCTTCATTCATTCTTATATTTAAGGTATTGTTTATGGGGAAAAAAAGTTTCTAATGAGAGGGGTCCTTTTCGCTAGTTCATTTCCAAACAGCAATTTAGGACTGATCATTCTTTCAGGTTCTGCACTAGCACACGTACCAAGGAAACACTTCCTCATAACCAAGCTGTGACAATTTTTCCACCAACACATTCCTTCCAACAGATGTTGAAGGATCATGAACTTAATGCCATAAAAAGTGGAAATTTTGCTTGGTTTACGTGGACCAGACTTTCAGTTTTTATTCTGCTCTTCCTGTCACAAAAAACACATCCATACATGCCTCAGAAGGAACATAATTTCCCCCTTTTTATTAATAAAAAAGTTTTTATCGGCTATTACTGCCTCCGCAAAAAAAAACCCAATGCCTTGAGAAATAGGGGTATGAAGTGCAGAGCTGCCCAAAGCACAACACTGGTGATAACAACCAGGTATTGCTTGTGCTGCTGAGGCTTCCTCTGCTTTGTGTCACTGTTGTGCCTCCCTCACCTGTAAGGGGGGGGATGGAGAAGCACCACAGGTGCTGCAGAACGGGCTTTGGACAAGAGGGGCCGATTAAACCCCCACAGGCGCAACCCCCGTCCCTGGCTGAGGGGGAGACAGGGGAGGGGAGCGGAGGAGGCGGGTGAGGGGAAGGCACCGCCCCGGGCAGCAGGCCGTGAGGGGAGATGTCCCAGCCCACCCCACACAGGGGGCTGGGGGGCACGGCCAGGGCCGCCCGCCCGCTCTTACCGTCGCCGTAGTCGGGTATAACGGCGTCGGGCCACGGGCTCTCCTCGGCCTGGATGTCCAGCACCCGGTCGATGGACTTTTGGGCCTGCGACAGCGCCTGCTTGGCGAAGCTGGAGAGCTGCGAGGCGTTGAACCAGCTCATCCTCGGCGCTGCCCCCGCTGCCCGGCCCAGAAGCGGAGAAGGCGGGAGGAGGGGGGACGACCCGCCCTCAGAGCCCGGGGACTGGCGGCGGCGGGGCCGGCGGCCGCGGCCTGGGGCTCGGCTCCGCGCGGCGGGGAGGGGCGGCCCCGCGCATGCGCAGCGCGGGGCTCCACGTCGCAAGCAGCCCCGCGCGCAGCCGCCCGCCGTCCCCCCGACACGTCACGAAGGGCGGAGCCAGGCCCGTCATGGCTGAGGGGCCGGCCCGCCGCCGTCGCGTCATGGCGGGGAGGGGCGGCTCCGGCTGGGCCCCGGCAGTCGTGACAACAGATTAAGCGCTAAAAAGGCTTTAATACCCGATTCTTAACGCAAATAATGAAATGGTACATTCTAAACCCCAATGCGTCAACTCGCTGCTCAAAGTCCCACAGACTACATGGGGCCTGTCAACACTTTCCAAAGGTGCTAAAAATTACCTGGTTAAAAAAAAGTGGAAGTTCCCCCACCTCAGTTGAAGTGGAAGGCTGGAAGACGGAAAGTTAAAACAGTTCATACACCAATACCTGAGGGAATCGATGCTGAGGTACCCACACCCCTCACAGGAAAGTCTTTGACAAGCACCAAACAATGCTCTAGCTTTTTTAATTGAGGTTATAAACACTCCTGACTATCCAACCGATAAGCCACAAACAAGGGTGTCTTTATGATATTTTTATTAATAAATACCTTAACAGCAC
>JAOTQQ010000003.1:10331310-10345033 GCA_026546715.1 Gallinago undulata
CTCCTGACTATCCAACCGATAAGCCACAAACAAGGGTGTCTTTATGATATTTTTATTAATAAATACCTTAACAGCACCAATGATACTCGAACATGACCCTGCATCCCGTACACCGTGGCTGCCTGGGGACTCTGGGTGGACACGGCCATGTCACCTGAAGCTCATCACCTCGTCCTCTCCTGTTCACTTGTAAATAGTCATCAACCTTTCATAAAATTGATCAAATCAATACCAAATAAGAGGGAAATGCTCACTTTAATCTACTGCCCTCTTTTGGTTTCAAGGAGACTCAGCCAGCATGCGGGAGTGCTACGATTTAAAGCCAGATCGCTGCGGTTCCTTTGCAAGGGTCTTCTCTTCACGTATGCCTGTGCACACGTGTGTTAAAAACAAGACTTTTGGCCAACTTAAAAATTTCCACGTGTCTGAAAGTATATTAGCATTAACATTTTGAAAACAAAAACTGGGGGGAAAAAAGTGTAGTCCTATACATCAGAGTTCTGTACATTAATAAGCATTTATACAAATATAATCCACCAAATATTGGCTTCTACGTACAATGCTGAGATATGGTGATTCATTTGTATTACTGATCCTCCAACAATGCTAGCGCTAACGTGAACGTTTCAGGTTGCTTTAACACCCGCAGAGTACGTTTATTTTACAAGGTGGTACAGATTTCTCTCACTGTATATGCGGTTTTCTCCTGAATAAATTAAGTAGTAAAGTGAAGCTTGAACAACATAGTCTGCGGTGTAGTAACATCAGCAACTGCAAGTTCCTGGCCGTCCACAAGCCCCAGTTCTGAAACAGAGAGACAAGTTTAAGTACAGCAAATCCCTGTGGTTTGTATTTTTTCAATTAAAAATAAATTATGTATGCCATTCCCACAAACGGGATTAAATAAAGCTAGAAACAGCTCACTAGCTAAACAAATCTTCATCTAATTCAACCAAGAAATACGCTTTGTCAAGAAATATATAAAACACTACTTCAGTATGTTTAATTTACATCAGTTAGCAGCTTGCTTTGTTGTAGTGTTTTCCTCTGCATCTGCCCAACACTTTGTATTTGAGCAATTCAAAGCTCAACCTTGAGCAACCTGTGAAAGGTGTATTGCAAAAGGATAATCAAGCACATTCTGCCACAGAGTTCAGAATAAAGCCAAACATGCCACACTGAAGGATCAAACTGACTGTTCAGAGGAGCATCTTGACAATCTGGCCGTGACAACTGCAAGATACCTTTTAGTGTCTTGGAAAGATTTGGCCTTGTTCGTTCTTCAATTGAAGCTACTGTCTGCAAAACAAAAAAAAAGAAAAAAGGAAAAAAAAGCCAAAATATTTTGTTTCAAATTCAGGAAAGTAACCTTAAATAAATTGTTAAAGAAAATTACATATGTTGAGATTACCTGTAAATAAAGTGTTTTATTTCCCCCATACATAGTTGCTGTGATTGCAGGAGATTTCATTTGCCTATATATAAAACATTTAAAAAAAAAAAAAAACAAAAAACAGACAATCAGGTAAAAATGCATTTATAAATTACCTTTTTGAAATACTAAATTATCAAGAAATATTAAACAAGTCAGAGTAGTTGCACACTTACAATGAAGCATTATTTGTCAGATAATCCAAGACCTCCTGTAATTTAGCTGACGGGGAAATCTCTATGTTCTGGGGAAGTTGGCTGCACGCTGGACAGTTCTCCTACAACAAAGTAGCAGAAGAACGCATGTTATGTTAAATAAGTTTTTAAAAGGCTGCTAATAAAGTCTCAAAATTACTTCTGTGTTTATTTTTTTAAAAAAAGTTTTAGCTATATAAATATTAATACTGTTGCAAATACTAATGAAAAAACCCAATTCCTCATGAAGTCTGTCGCTGTTCGACTGGCTCCCACCAGCAGCTAAGTATTTCTGAACTACAAATTTCACCTGACATAAAATTTAATACTAATAATTGTTGTCATAATCTCTTTGTGAGAAGATTTGCTTATGAGTCTTCTTAAGATTGTGTATTTTATTGTGTAATACACATTTCCTGTATTACAGGGGAAATCTTCAGGATTCACTTTCCAAAAAATCAAGTGCTATTTTCCTCTGCGGGTAGCACAGCAGAAACAGCCTAGTAACATGGTAGTTTCTGATTTTAGAACTTCAGAATTATGATTATTCAGTGCTGGGGGCCAAGAGATTCAATGCAGGGTTTCAGAAATACACACAAACTGCATAAGTTCAATAAAAATCAAGGGGACAGGCCTGCAAGCCTTTAATGGCACTAACCTTTCTTTCAGCTTCAAATGTGTATGTGTATAATCCATCCACATCGTTAAATACCAAGTAGTTGTTAAGAGGAATGTATGCACTATAATGACAAATAGGTTAGTGTCAATATATGTCATTATGTTGGAAATCATGTATGTTATTAATAAGAAATGAAATACCTTGTGGCTATTTTAAAAACTTCAGTGGCACAAACAGCTGGAACGAGAAAAAAAAAAAAACAATCTCTTCAGTTACTAGGTCTATCTCAGAACATGCAGACATTAGTGCACAGAGTTGTTCCAAAGAAGTGACCAAAAAAACAAATCAAGTGTAACAATTTGTAAAGAGAAAAATAAACATCTGAAGGCAGCTGTTAGCTCTATTCATTAAGACCACAGATTTGCCACTAATCTGAGAATACATTAAGCTTATATACTGTGTTTTCCAATTTCTTTTTCTCCCAGTCTAAAATGCCTTTGTTCACTCCCATGTCATACATGAGCTTAAAATGTATAGTCACATGCAGTTCCTCTATGGAAAACAGACACGAGGCTGTAAGAACAAATCAGACCCATTTAAAAATTACTAGTATCCTCCCTGAGTTGTCTATTCCAAACTCGTCTTACAAAACTCTAAATTAGCCTATAAAACATAAGTGAAATGAGTTATTTCACCCTACCTGCAATTACTGCATTTGTAGAAGCTACTGCTGGAATAATGCGTTTAACCACCCCTGTAAAAACAAAACATACAACTTTGTCTTTTCCAAGAAACTATACTGACAGATGACTTTTAGCTGGATTAATTACAGGAAGGTGTACCCAAAGGAACTTAGAATTTTTCAAGGAATTTCTGAAACAATAAAGTATAACAGCACATTGCTCAAGTACTTTGGCATTTTTTTACTTTAGGAATGAATCAAACATGTCAAGGGAAAAAAAACAAAACTATCACACAAAGAGAACTAGTGAACAAATTCTAAAACCAATTATTCTATATTTAGCACTGAAAATTAATTTAAAACTGAGTTCTATTCCTGTTTAACCAGATAAACGTGTAAAGGAAAGAAAGGGGTTTGGTACCCCTCCTGCAAGAACAGACTTGCCAAACTGTATTGGTATCTTCATACAACTCTTCTTCCTGAGCCCATCCAGTCAAACAGCACAGCACAAACACCGATACAAACCAGAGCTTCCAAGGCAGACAAGTCTGTACACTGAGGCAAATTCCTAAGTCTGAAGTTCCTCTGGCTTTTCATTATTGAATCGTATCTCCCCATACCTAAGAAAACCTGCATAAAACTTTTATCTTTGCCTTCTTTCTGTACTTTGTAATGAAGCCATCTTCAAATGCTGAAGAGTTCACATTTATCTGTACTAAAAAAATACTAGAAAAGCCAGTAAAAACTGCTGCAAAGAAAAATACCACCTGCACTACACTTGGTGGAATCTGAGGCAAGATATACACAAGGAATCAGTTCTCCCTTTTTTGACCGAAAGGCACACACTGAGGTTCAAAGTGCAGCATTTCAAGCCCAGCATTTCAAACGCATTCCCAGTACTACTAGTCAACAAATAGAAGTTACCACAAATTCTGCAGATTCTGTATGAGATTCTCCTCTCCTGTTCTATTAGGTTAGCTTTTAAAATGCTGATTAAACGTGTGGCAGCATTCTGCACTTGCTTGTGAGCAGTAAAGAACAGATGCTATAGTCTTTAGCAGATGCAACTGGAATAAAATGTTGCTGTTTCTAAAGAGGCAACCGCCTTCTTTTGTTCCTACTCTTTGACCCAGCAAAAGTGGTTGCAGTGTAATGTAAACTGTGGAGCTGCTCCAGGTTAACAAAAAAGAATGTTCAGTTAAGTTCCTCTGATTCATCATGAATGCCTAAACATCTGATTCATCATAAAATATTTGTGCTGCCACAGGAAACAAGCTGCTTGTTTCTGTTTTAAGACATTAAGGGAGAAAAGAACTATTTCTTTCTCAGCAGAGCTGCCAGCTTTGTCATAACAAATCAAAGAACGCCAACCCAGCCAAATTGCAAATGCCACAAACTCTGTGAAATGCCATACCCTTACCTTGGGTGAGCCTGTAGGTAACACCTTTAATATTAAATTGTGATGCTCTTTCTAAAGACTTCTGGTAAATCCACTGTATATGTTCAGGGTCATCTCCATCCAATGCAACACCCTCTACAGCAAAGTTAAGAATGTATAGGTAAATTACACTTATAAGATTTCTTCAAAAACAGTGTTCTGTTTGTCTAAAAATCCTTTCTTTTAATTTGGGTTAAAACGAATACCCCATTAAGCTACTAAAACTTGACACTTTAAATAATCAAGATATAATTTCTACAAACATCCTAAATTCTAAGCATTATATATAAACTATCTTAACTTCACAGATTTGTAGCGCTGTTACAGGTTACGTTTTGAGTCAGGCAATACATTGTGCAGTATTAGACAGAAACAGATGAACAAATATGGAACCAGAGAGTGAGTCCAAGAAGAGAAAATCAGCTCAGAGGAGGCTTAAGATTCAATATGACAACAAGCCACGTGACATTAAAACATAGGATTGTTTTGTTAAAAGTAGTTGTGCATAGCTAACTCAAAACAAATTAGTTAAACTGAAAAATATCAAGTTTAGCACCAGTGCAATATACTAATTACCTCCAAAAGGCTGCTCCTTTGGCCACTGCAATATCCTGACATATTCAATACAATGCTCTGGCAGTCTGGGCATCGATGCGATAGTACACATGGGAAAATTCACCTGGCGCAGGCAGGGGGAGAAAACCAGAAGAAAGCATGTAACAAATTATGTATAGTACTAGGAAGTAGTAACAAGCAAATCAGCAACAAGTAAACAAGCAAATCAGAGGAATACAAAAAATAGGAAGTATCACTGGTTACACTTACCTGTGGTGGATAAAGCTCAAGTGTGCATTCAACACATGCTGTCATGCCAGGAATAATCACACGAACATTTCCTTTAAAACCTTCTGTCCCTCCATCTATTAAAGGTATGATGGAACTTGGATCCAGTACACCATCTTCATAATGTAAAAATGACATCTAATGAACAAAGGGGGGGGAGGTTTGTTAGTTTTTGTTCGGTTTGTTCTTTGGGGTTTTTTTTAAACAAGTTGCAGGAAGAAAAACAAAAATCCTAAAAATTTTATTCTTAATGGTACAAGTCAAAATTGAATGCTTAATATGCAGGTTTTTTTAAGGGTATGTAGCATATAAAACACTACTTATTTGTCAGTGCATAGAACTTCATATGCCACCTTCACCCTCCACCTCCTCCTCCCATTACCCCCCTGATAAGTACTGTTATTTCTTTACAGCATACCAGAACAAAGGGTTGGTTAGATTTGGATTTCATTCTTGGTTTGTTGTTTTGGTGGTTTTTTTTTTTATACTGGTAAATACTCAAGATCATTATTTTATAAACAAATTCACAATGATAAAACTACCTAATTCAATGATCAACTTTCTACTGCTCAGTAGCATTTGGGCTCCAAATGACGACATTTACAAGTTGCAGCACGATAAGTATTGTTTGGCTAATGAAAAAAAAAAATGTTCACAATGGGAGCATCCAGAGAGGTCGTGGAACTTCCCTTCTTACAATTTTCAAAAGCTGACTGCACAAGGCCACAAACAATGTAATCTAACTTTGAAATTACCCCTGGAGGGCACTGCACAAATGTTGGCTAACACTCCTCAAGAAAAAGGCAGGAAAGAGAGCATGCATTTTATCCTGTTCACAAAAAGAAAAAAAGAAAAGAAAACAGAAATAGATACAGAAAGCTGTGAGTTTCAACAGTCCTCATTTCATTTTAATGACACATTCTAAACAAATCCGTTCATTTTCAGTTATCCATACTCAAGCAACAACCAGGCTTTAAAAAGATTGAAGATGCTTTACCAGCATTCCATTTATCCATCTTCTTGCAATTATAGAGTCCAGTCCACAAACAATAATGTGAAACTCTAGGGGGAAAAAAAAAACATTATTTAAAGCCTACACTAATGCACACTTCTTAAGACGAACAAAGTATTCTGTCTATAACAGCCCAGAGGAACTGACTGTAGTTCAACTAACTCCCCTAGATTACCTGTATAACTGGGGCATTTACGTTTTGTCTCTTTGTTACTTATACTTCCAGTATGCTAGATACTGGAAGCAATTAGCAATCTAACTAACAGGAAAAGCAGTGAGCAGGAACAACTGCAACGTTCCCCTAAAGCACAGTGGGTGTGTGGCAGGCAAACAAATACTACTTACGGCGATAAAAGCTTTCATCCATGTCTTGAATCTTTTTAAAATATCTGAGTGTAAGCCCAGTAAAGGAATATATTGATAAAGTAGTTAAATTTACTGTTTTCTATTTGCTAACCTATAGCCAAAACATTATCTAACTTATTACTATAATCCTATATGACACTTTTTTTAAAAAAACAAAGTGATTGAAAGATTCAAAATATCCGCAGCTAAAGCTGTAGTATCTGACAAAACACGTAAAGGACACAAAGTAACAGTCACACACAGGAGAAAGCTCAGCAGCAAATTATTAAGGAAGCTCAAAACATGTTCTCACAAAGTCCTGTATCAGTAAGTGCTGCTCTTCTAAGCTACGGTTTACTACCAGTACATACTCAAAAGACTCTGGTGAACAGACTTGTAATTCTAGTATCTCCGTGAAAATTAGAATATTGCATTTGGATAAAAAGACCCAGTGAAAACATACAAAATAGTTTCTTAAAGCTTAGCCCTCTTTTCCCATGCATATTTCCTGTATGTTAATGCCACTGGGAAAGAATTCTCAATCACCAGCTGAATGAATCTGTTCTTTATTGTATGAAAAAGAGAGGATGGCAGCAAAATACTTTAGATAGTCTTCCCACCTACAGAGTTTGCTAGGTTTTTTGAAGCCTTTGGGGCTACTACTTCTCTGAAAAGGATACGCTACGACAGCACAGCTGGGAATGCGGCTGTTTAGGAATTCTGCTGCAACTTCTGCTTTTGGTCGCCCAACATCCTTCGGTCTGGGGAAAAAAGCCAAGCAATTTCATATGCATTATTTTAGTAGATTCAACCTTTCTAGACTCTATGCATCGCAATACTGAATTAAGTGATTAATTGTTACTGTAGGACAATTTATTGATACGGATACTATTAAAGCATCCCTGTAAAGCATCAGATCTGTGAACCCCAGAATTATCAAAATATGTCCATGTAACTACAGTTAGCAGCACCCAAAAAAATCCAACAATTTTTCATTTTGCTTGGAAGAAAAGGGTAGCAGAAAAATTGGTATCTCAATTTGTGTGCATTGTTCTTAGGTGTCACCTTTTCCATTAGCTGCATTTGAATGCTAAGCAATGTATGTTAGCTTTCTTCATGCTCAAACTATGACACCACAAATCTCAAAACAAGAAGGAATCACTTGCAACATTTAGTTAATTAGGAGTACTATTGTCACATGAAAGTTCAGTAATCTTTAATGACATCTTGTTCAACCAAAACAATGACCATATTCACATCTTTTGTTTAGGTACATTTAAATAAAAACAAAAAAGTTAAGAGTGAAAATATCACTTACCGAAACAGAAACTGTCGGTTAAGATTAGAAACATCTATAGTATCCATGTCAATAACATGGATCTGTCTGAAGCCAGACAGTGCCTGTGAAAAGAGATAGTCAACTTCATTTAATAGGACATGAAATGCTTGCAATGCTCCATAAGTCATTCTGCATGCCAAAAAAAGGCAACCTTTGCAGGAACAAACAGATTTGCTTTTCATTCTCTGTGCAGACAGGTATACGGTACACTCCTGTCCCCTAACTTTTTTCCTTTATGACTCAATCTTGTTATATATAAACACTTCCAAACTTTTAGTTTTATGTTTTCTGAATAAACATCCCATGCCTAATAAGAATTTAATACATTTGATACATTTCAGCCACTGTATTCTAAACAACACTTTGTATTCTTTGTATCATTATGAGCATGACTTGTTCTTACTTTATTTCATTTCCCTAGATCTGATAATTAGGGAAAATTAGATCATCTATAGGACTGCAGATAAACGTTTGTCTACACTTCATAACTGTGTTATCCTGCATGACAAGCTTTGAGACAGCTAAATAAAAAACACGCAACACATTAGACTACCACTTTTCAAGCTTATTAATAAGTGCATTCTTTAAATTTATTGTCTGTATCATCACATATTTTATTCATTTTGATAAGAACTTAGAAATTACTTAGATATATACAATCAAAAATGTCAAATTAACAAAGCAGAAAAGATAATTTAATGGGGGGGGGGAGGGGGGGAGAGGGGGGAAGAAGATTCTAAGAAGCAAAGGGTGAAAAATGAGTAATTACCAGGTTTTTCAGGAGTTCGCATCCTAATCCTCCTGCTCCGATAACTAGTACTTTACATGTGCTTAATAAAAACTCAAGAGCCTGTGGGAAATACAAAACAAAAAATTAATAGACTAAATAGGAAAAGGTATAATTTGTCCTTTGCTTCATAATCCTTTAAAATGCATTATTGTAAATTTTAAATGCCTAGTAAGTTTCATATAAAACAACTTAGATCAATAAAACAGTTTCTGCTTGCAGGAGTAATTACATACTGGACTTTAGTCAGTTGTTGAGTTCATGCAGTTCCTATATGCCAACATACACAAAAGCAAGACTTTTGTCAGTATCAGTCTTCTCTTTACACCACAAATAAAGGACAGTCTACCCTTATTATTACTTGGTTTAAGGAGGTAATGTTTTCTTCCTCCAAAAATTGTACTGATACATAACACAAAATAAATCTGGCCAAAAAGAACTGACGTCTTTAACTATACAACTGCTTTCTGTCAACTGTCCTACAAGACTCCTGCCTCAAACTAGTAAATAATGGAATTATACATTAAAAAAGGTAACAGTAAAATACATTCAGCTGTAAACTGAGAAACAAAACATACAAAAAAAGGAAAACAGAAGACATAATTAAAAGTCTAAATTTTATTTTCCTTAGTAAACATCCTTCCCAATTCTCAAAGTACTCACGTGAACTTTAATTCCTTCAAGTTCAAGAAATTCTTTACTGATATGATTTAAAAATTAAGAGATAAATGCTGCTATGTTTTACATGGAACTCAAAGGCAGAGCACGTCATGAATGGCATTCATATGCCATTACACGTTTGTATATATGATGACAGCAAGCTTGTAGTTGACGGCGCACAATTTTGAAATACAAGCTTATAAGAAAGAATACAGTATGTTCTTTTAGCAACATAATGTTCAATTGATTAAAAGAGAAGCTTTTCATGCAGTTCTACAATTCATACATTACTGGTGGTCAATTAAGGAAACTGTTTACATTAGTTTGATACACACACTACGGATTTTTTATTTAAAATAAGCGTTTCTCACTTGAGTGCCTGGCTCGAAATCAGGATGTGTGAATGGTCCAGATCGCTCGAGGAACTTCTTTACATGGTTCCAGCGACCTTCCCAGTCTCCAGTGTCCCCACACCCACCATCAACAGCCATTCTGCACAGAACACAGTAAATTCAGCTGCAAAATCATAGAGAAAAAGCCACACCTCTAAAATGTATTTTTTCTTTATATATCTTAAAAATATCTAAATTACTGACCATTCATACAAATGCATCTGCATAGTTTTTATGCAAGTTATCTGCAGGAACATTTGCATGAGTGGGCTTTATTTGTGGAAGTAGAAAGCAATAATACAAATATGCAGCCAGGGGAAAAAATCCAGGCATTTCAATACATCCCACTGATGTAGCTGGTACTAGTAAAAGTTGACCTGAAGTGAAAAAAGGGTCACGCCTTTTTGCTTTTATCGTCTTCATATTTAAATAGGACACAGAAAAAGAGATTGTCCCTTTAGATCTTGGAGGTGATTGGTTTTTCAGAGTCAAGTCTTGTAGACTTTTTTGACAGACTTTTTAAGTCCATAAATCATATTTAGAATTATCAGTATGTAACTGCAATTGACTGAAAAATATGCATCTTGAATGCTCTTCACCCTCCATTAATACTATGTAATTTAGAATATCCCCATTTTTCAGTCATCTCCTGAGCCTGTCAGTGGTAGCAATCCGACTTGAAAAAAAAATAGAATATTTGCAGTTACCTTCTTTTAAATTTTTGAGACATAATTTTACATCAAATACTCCAGTACCCTTTTTCCCCCTTATGCAGGTCACTCTTATTAGTAGATAATTACAAATTTAAACTTATAAGAGACTTACTGGAATGGTTCAAACTCAGCTCACTGAAGTAACTTTCTAACATAAGGTCATTGTCCACATAGAACAAGCCCTTCCTCAAGAGAGTGCACTTCCCTTTTTAAATAGGGGTTCCACTCAATATATATCAACAATTACGTTCTACGTTAATACAAAACTAAGCTTCTAATAAAAGAGCTTTGCCAGTCCCAAGTATGAAAGCTTGTGTCACCATTGATAAGGAGTGTTATTTGCTTCCTCCTATGAAGTACTATGAAGAACGCTTGTATCAATAACTATTGGCTAATGTTTAGAATGTATTATTACTTCCTGGTGACTCACAATAAAAGAAAAATGTAGTGAAAACATCTAGACAGCAAATGCTTTTATCCTCACAGAGTTCAGGAGACGGACAACAGAGTATGTCCATCGTAATTTTAGCTTATGGGCAGTAATTTTGCAAAAGATTTTTCAATAACAGGAAGAAACTTCACTGAAGTGCAGAAGTAAATGTATCAAAATTTGCCTGTGTTTTGATTTCAGACTGAATTCATTCCCAGTTAACTGTTGACTTTAGGTAAGCTAGTTTACTGTATTAACAGTTAAATAAGATTTAATAAGATTATTTGAATTCATAAACGTCTTCTGATTTCTGACTTGCACTTTTGTACCTCTCCAAGTTTTCACAATAATGTGAAAACGCACATATTTCACATCATGTGAAACAGTGTGAATAAATACAACACTCCCACCACTGAATCCTGGGCTCTCTGTTGCATGCCAGTTTTCAGGATGTGCATTAAGCACTGATTTCGGCAAATAAAATGGGTCAATATACATCACAATAATTACTTCTATGGGTTATATTATAATTTTATCTTTTTTTGAAATAAGTGCAGAAGCTATGCTTGGTGACATTAAGAAAACTTTTGTTATCCTTTTATACAGTCTGTACAAACAGCCATTGAGCAGCATTACTCCTTTCCTATGTAGATATGTGTTTTCCTTTATAAGTGATAAAATGATTAACTTCTAGTTTCATTTTTGCAATTATACTACAGTTTGTTTTTTACAGGGTTGGATGTTGTGGAGATCTGAAAAAATCAATAACTCAACCTGAGATTTTATGTTTAATTTCAGAGACTTTTTTTCCAAGTGTTTATTTTGTGTTGTTACAGCATTACCAGGTATCTGCATTATTAGAGTTTAACAAAAGTCTTATTTATTTCATCAAATTAATTTTTTAATTTTGTTTAAAATATCAGAGCACCACAGTCCTTATGTTGCTTTAGGCCCAGGCTTTTCCCTACCACCTTCCCATCTCCAGAGCTCCATGCTTTTGAGGGACTTGGCATGCACCCCCCTCCTCCAGTCCAACATGCCCAAGGGTTTTTGTGACCCTCATCCCAAAACACACATGCACCGCCTATGAATCCACCACTCGGGCAGGCAGGTCAGCTGGATGATATTTGGGAAGAGGGCCACAAGCAAATGGAAGGGAATAGTTAGGGATGGAAGCAGATGAGGTTAAAGATCTCTGAGCATTAGTTTCTCAAGGCCGGTTAAGACAGATGCATAGAATTTAGGGTTTTAATAAGCACAGGCAACTGCTCTGTAGCCTGAATTTTTAATTTTCAGCAAAGATTTAGCCACCTGCTTCTAGCCTAGAAGCCCTCCCCAGGTCCCTGACCGGCAATGCAGCTTTTTCCACTCCTGTCACAAAGCTCTCCAGCACACCAGCCTTTACTCATGCCAAGCTCCAAGCCCGCGACTCCCATCCCCGCTGCGGGTGAGCCCCTGGGTCCTCTCCCCAGGAGATTCCTCTTCCCCAGTCCTTGCTGTTCAAGAGGCCCTTTCGCCTTCTCCCTCCTCATACTGGCCCAACCTCACACCTCTCCTCCCGCCCCGGCCCTGGGCTGTGCTACCGCCTCCCCTCCGGCCTGCCGGGCCGCTCACTCACGGTCGCCCCTCCAGCGGGCCCCGAGCTAGCCCTGACCTAGCCCCCAGCCTCCTCCCAGCCCACACCTCTCCTGCGGGGCTGCGGCTCGCCCTGACCTACCAGCCGCCCCTCAGCAAGCGCTGCCTGCCCCTGCCCCGGGCCGGGAGCCCGCTGGCCCGCAGCCCCGCACTAACCCATCCGCCAGCAGCTCCTCTAGCCTCCTTCTTTTCTTCTCCCTAAAAGAGAGAGAATAAAAGAAGGGTCAGTATCGCGCTACAGAGACCGGGGAGGAGGGAGAGGGGACCCCGGGGCCCACCCGTCCCCGGGAAAGCGAGGGAAGGGGCGGCCGAGCACACACATACAGGGCACTTACGGTTCCTCACCATCCGCCATATTTCCCTCTGCTTCCCACAATGCCCCGCCGCGCCGGGGGTGGGCGGCGCTTTGCCTGGGCGCCGCCGCGCTGAGGGAGGGGGTACGGCCTGTGGGGATGGGGTGCTAATCACCACGGCAACATAGCGGGAACCCCACCTCTCTACCCCGACTTCTGTGTTTCCAGGTGCTTTTATGTCTCCTCAGCGCTCCCCGGGCTGAGCCCGGCCTCGTCCTCCCCATGGGAGCGCATGTACAGCAGCTTCTACGGGGCAGGAGCCTTCATCCTCCGCAGCCCACAAGGGCTTCACCTCAGGCAGGGCGGGACGTAGGCGAGCAGGGCTTGGCGGGGTTCTGCTTCAGGCTCCTAAACTTTAGGGGTTTAAACCCTCCACAGATGGAGTGGCGAAGCAGTTGTCGAGCCTTGGCACCGCGGGCACACCTGGCTGACTGCTGGCCTCCATTTTGGGCAGGGCTTTGCTGCCCGGCATGGCGGCGCAGGGACAGCCTGTGCAGGAGCCATGGGGAAGCGCTTAAAGAGCCTCTCACTGCCCTGCTCTCACAGGCACTACTGGGGTTCAAACCACCACAGCTGCTGGCCCCAGCCTTCTGCTCAAAGCGAGGGTTTGGGGTGCAGTGGTCTCACTGTGCATCCCTTGTGCCTCCTTGCCTGAGGTAGCCGCTTCGTGCCCCCTCCGCCATCCCTGATTCCCTGTTTCACAGAGGATATTAAATCATAGAATCCTAGAATGGTTAGAGTTGGAAGGGACCTTAAAGATCATTGAGTTCCAAACCCCCTGCCCTGGGCAGGGACACCTCCCACCAGACCAGGTTGCCCCATCCAGCCTGGCCTTGAACCCCTCCAGGG
>JAOTQQ010000003.1:10345133-10499582 GCA_026546715.1 Gallinago undulata
GGGACCTTAAAGATCATTGAGTTCCAAACCCCCTGCCCTGGGCAGGGACACCTCCCACCAGACCAGGTTGCTCAAAGCCCCATCCAGCCTGGCATTTAACCCCTCCAGGGATGGGGCAGCCACAGCTTTTCTGGGCAACCTGTTCCAGTGCCTCACCAACCTCACAGTAAAGAATTTCTTCCTAATATCTAATCTAAATCTCCCCTCTTTCAATTTAAAACCGTTACCCCTTGTCCTGTCCCTACACTTGCTGACAGAGAGTCCCTCCCCAGCTCTCCTGTAGAGTCCCTTCAGATATTGGTAGGCTGCTATGAGGTCTCTCCATAGCCTTCTCCAGGCTGAACAACCCCATCCCTCTGATCATCTTTGTGGCCCTCCGCTGGACCCGTTCCAACAGGTCTATGTCCTTCCTGTGCTGAGGACCACAAAGCTGGACACGGCGCTCCAGGTGGGGCCTCATGAGAGCAGAGCAGAGGGGCAGAATCACCTCCCGTGACCTGCTGGCCACACTTCTCTTGGTGCAGCCCAGGATGCGGTTGGCTTTTTGGGCTGCCAACGCGCACTGCTGGCTCGGTGTCGAGCTCCTCATCCACCAGCACCCCCTAAGTCCTTCTCCTCAGGGCTGCAAATAAACGTCACCTTTCGCTGGGGAAACAACCACACGGCGGCCGCTACCAGCAGTGGCGGTGCCTACACCCCTGCCCCGCTGCCTTCCCCGGGCGTGTGGCGGGCAGGGCGGTGGGACATAAGCCGGGAGAGGCGGGTGGCGCTGACCGTGTGGCGGCGGCAGGGCCGTGCCGTGCCGTGCCGGGCCGTGTCGTGTCGTGTCGTGTCGTGTCGTGTCGGTGTCGGCCCCGCCGGCCGGGAGCCGCCCCGGGGCGGTGCCGCGTCGCTCTTAGGCCTGCGCGGCGGCGGGGCGGGGGTGGCGGCAGCCATGGAGGTGCAGGTGGCGCCGCTGCGGGCCTGGGACGATTTTTTCCCCGGCTCGGATCGCTTCGCCCGGCCCGACTTCAAAGACATCTCCAAATGGAACAACCGGGTGGTCAGCAACCTGCTCTACTACCAGACCAACTACCTGATGGTGGCCGCCGCCGTCGTCTCCATTGTGGGGTCAGTGTGCGGCCCGCACCCCCGCCGGGCGGGCCCGGTTCCGCGGTCGGGTGGCCGGCCCGGGGGGGTGGGTGGGTGGCCCCGTTCCTCAGTGGGGTGGCCGGCCTGGGGGGCTGGGGGGTGGCCCCGTTCCCCGCTGGGCAGCGCTGCGTCTCGGCCGGGTGCCACGGGAAAGGTTCCGGTCCGGCCCCGGGCGCGGCGCGGGCGGGAGGGATGGTGGGGGTACAGGGGCCGGGAAGCTGCTTTTCCCTTCCTCTGCCTTTCCTTAAATCTCTGATTTACCTGCTGTCACTTAAATAATGAAGGCCTGGTTACAGCCCACCTTGGGGGGGGGAAGGGGCGCTGTTAGCTTAGGAGCAGGGTTTATTATTTATTGATTGATTGACTGATGGGGGTCTAACATATCCGACTCCCACTTTTTGCCTTGTCCACGGGCGTTTGCCCAAGGGGTTGGCCCCAGGCACCCAGCTTGTGACGGGGCACCCTGTGACCACCGAAAGCAGCGATGGGTTTGTGCGCCGTATGTCACCCCACTCTGAAAAACGGAGCTGCATCCTGCGCATCACTAAGTCTATCCAGTGTGACTGCCCAAGCTGGGATAAGCTTCACTTTGGATAAACAAAAAAAATAATAATCTGCTCTCTGTTACAGTTCTAAGCTTATGTCTAGGGGACAGAGCAAGACTTTCTTATTTCTGAGCTAGCTCATACTGAAAACCCTTTAGTATAAAATCAATAAGGTACACATTAATTTCATTTTGGTGGGCAGGATTGAGACCTTTGAGGCAGGACCATCTGCTGTTACGGTGTTCTGTCAGGCCCACCTTTCCAGAAGAGAATTGGGAAATAACCTTATGCTCGTCATCATCTTTTGAGTCAAAGCTCAAACTCTTCCTTAAGTATTACTCTAGGGTCTTTGGTCAGAAAGGTTTTTAGACATGCAGCAAAGGCTGATGATTAAGCTTTTAATATGGAAACTGGAATACTCCACTCTTCACAACAAACAATGCGCAAATGCTTAAATTGGAGAGTTGCCCAGCCACAAGGCCAGAGCGGTTTTGCTGAACTGTACCTTGTCTTGTGTGTTGCAGAGCCTTAAAATTCTACCCCTAAATTCATTATTTATTTTTTTTTTTGTTAAGCAGTCTGCATCTTGTTAGGGCTTCTGAAGCCATTGACCCAGCATCAAAGTTGATGAAGATACTCTGGATTGTGGAGAGTTTTGGCTGGGCTCTGTGAAGGCAGGGGGCTGGGAACCCTGCCTTTTCTTCTTGATGCGTACGATGGTTAAAGATTTGTCATAGCGGCACAAGCTTTCATCTTCATTTTGGTGGGGATATGTTGCAGTCAGTTCAACAGATTACTAGATTGGTAAAACAAGCCTTCTGTGGTCTTGCTGTCTTATAACACCTTGTTCTAAACTTCCTTGTTCATCTACCCTTGTTTAGTGGGGCAATGCTGTAGCCAGCTCTAAATGAGTAAGTAAATCACACTGGCCCTGGAAAGCAGGGCAGCTGCTCTCTTTCCCAAAAAGGAGGGGAAAAAATGTAAACAGTTTTGATATCTCTTTTTAGAAAACTGGGATGGCAGGAATTTCTACTCAGTCTCCTGAATTCCTCCCTGCTTTTGAACTCTGATCTCTGTCCTTCAGATCAGGGATGATATATCTCCCACTTATTTCCCACTATTTTGCAGGGGGAGGAGGTGGAGGAGGAGGAAGAGAGCTGCAGGAGATAGGAATTAATATCAGAACTGCAATTCTAATATGATAATATTGAATGGTAAGCCTCTGAGTTGAAAACTTATGGATGAGGAACCCCTAGAGTGGGATTTTGATCTTGAATATTTTATTTTTTTATTGTGTGTCTTCAAGACTTTGGTAGCTGATGAATCTGATTCTTCTCACACTGAAGTAAAAGAGAATGGGAGAACTCTAAAGGAAACAGGGTAACACTTCAATAGAGGAAAACTATCCATTTCTTTTTTTAAAAACATTTTTTGCTTAGCCATTCATTACCTTGGGGAGTAAGATAAAGAAAGTTCTCCCTATAAATTTAAACTGATGACCAAGTTGTTATCTTGCACTTCATTCTGTAATGGGCAGGAATCCCCGAGTGATAAATGATGAATCATAGCTTTTTAGGAACTCCAGGGCTGTATGCAGGCCTAGGGGCAGGGTTATTAAAACTGCTCAAGGATGCAGTGGGCTTTCTGTAATCTAAACTAAACTTAGCCCATGACCAGCTCTACCTGTTCTTAAACCATCTAATTATATAGACAGATTTGTAATGCAGAGGTGATATTTTCAGCTATTGTAGTACTTGGTAGCAGTGGTAGTGCTGGGCTGATGTGGTAACTGTAGCCTAGAGCTTTCTTGATACTGGAAATACAGTGCTTATTGCCACAGCTTCAGTTTACTGCCTCTCGTACAACAAAGTTGACCTCTCCAGTGCTTTGCCCTCTCCCTGCAAGGTACAGAATAACCTTTCTGTCAGTGTAGTGGCATTTTAATAGTCTCTACTGCATAATTCCCCTGCCTTTCGCCCTCCATTTGTCTTCTCTGATGGCTACTGTTACATGTAAATGAAGTTCTGTGCTTTGTACATGTAAATTTTACTTCCAGCCTGCAGGACTAGGTAGAAAATAATGAATTGGTGAGTAAGAAACTAAAACTACTGAATTAGTGCCACTCTACTAATACAGGCTGGTGGTAGCAGCCTTGTCTCTTCTACCCTCCCCACCCTGCAAATTCATTTAGGAATTAATCTGGACTAGTACTGGTGGTGTTTTTTTTCCCTACAACTCTGTTGCAATAGACTGCTGATAAAAAACCAAGTTCTTTACTAAATCAAATTGTGCCCTTTCTCCCAATTGTTTAGGCCCATTCTTACCCTGAGCCAGGGCTCTGTCACTGTGAGTGCTACACAGATATTTATTAAAATCAGTGCCTCCCACAAGAGCCCTCAAACAATCAGTCTGGTTAATAAGTGGAATTTGTCTGTGCTTTCACCTACTCCAACAAGGCTTCTCTGTATTACGGTTCAAACTTAACTACATAAATTGATGTAATTTCTTTTGTTGCCATGTAGTTGGTAAAAATTAGTTTCTAAATCTGACAGTATTAAAAGGTGCACTATATTTCAGAGTGCTGCATCTAAGAGAGCCTTCATTCTTTTCTGGCATAATGTCTTCCCTGCAGCCTGAGGTTCAATGTCTCTTTCCTTTGCCACTTCTTCCCTAAAACATCTATTTTCCATCTGCAAGCAATGAGCGTGTATCTTTTTTCTTCTTTTTCTTTTCACCCCCAGACCACTGCCTTAGCTGACATCCTTCTAGTGATTCCTTTTGCCAAAACGAAGACTCCAGAACAGCAAAATGCCTAGTTTCTCTAAGGCTTAATGAAAGATTGAGTGAACAACACACGTTGCTGTAAACATACGATGCGTAATAATATTAGTACTTAAATTCATAACAGTCTGGCAGTTCTGCAGAAGGCAGTCTGTCTCCTGCTCTTGAGTGACAGTAAGTAAAGAAGCATTGCGGAATCTATGGATGCTGAGTTACCACCTGGGACAACATACCATACGTAATTTTACGTGCTACCTTTAGTTACAGCTATGTAACCTCACTGAAGCAATAAGTAGAAAGAGGAACCAGAACTTTAGTATTGTTTGAGCTCATACAAATGAGGAAGGACACATTTAAGTGCTCTCACCTGCCCACCACTTGGAACATAGGGGAGCAAAAGGCCTTCTAAAAGGGAATTTTCCTGCTTATTTGATGTAATGGCCTAACTGAGCTGCTCTAAGTAAAAAGATTTTGTTTTCCATGACTGTCTCAGTGCCTTTGTTCAGACTGGCTTGGTCACATGCAAAAGAAACAGATGTGACAGCAACTGCTGAATAATCACCCTGAGACAGTCATCTAAAATTGGGATGATTTAAGGATGGAGCTAGCTGCTTTTGCTTTTTATGTGGCCTGTCCTATTTCTGGGCTCATGCTGCTGGAGGCTTCTTGCCTTGCATAAATGATACATCTTACCTACCTCTTTTTTTCCCTATGCTATAGCTATATATTCTCCAAGAAGTGCTCACCTCTCTTGCCATGTCTGTGCACAAGCGTGCAGATACAAAATAACCTGTAAACAGGTGATGTAAGTCACTGAAAGTGGAGCTCTTTGGCCTTTCCCACAGCCATATGGGAAATCTAACCTGTCTTGTGATGCATGTAGGGCAGAGTCTAGAATATGAATCCAGAAGAAAAAAAAAATTCTCTCATCTTAATTTTTTCTTGCTGGCCAGAAGTAGCTGCTTAGCTACCAGTACTTCTTCCCACACAACTGCACCCCCAGCTGCTGCATCTCTGCTGTCTTCTATTTCCACAAATGCAAAGTGTTCCATAGCACTACTTGGCACAGGACAATGCCTTTGTCCCTTCAGCCAAGCAGGATGTTTCTTTTACTTTATTTATTTTTCCCATCTCTTTGTGTTGAAATGGATGCTGAAGGAAACCTGGTCGCTGAAGGGCAGCAGGAGTGCAATTGCAAGTTGCTATGCAGCACTGCTGGAACTGAATCTAGGTGACAACTCTTCTTTGCCAGTTGTCCCAGCTGTACTGGAGGTGACAGCATCCTACCAGGGTTGTACCTTGTCCACCACAGAGAGCAATGCAGAAGATCACCCAGCTAGGGTGCTCTGGGCTGTTGGCATCCCCAGATGCTATTTAGTCCTGCCGTACTGGTTCCTTTCAAGGTCGTGAAAGTTAGTGGTTTCTTCTCCAACCCTAAAAAAAGTTTTTCTTCCCCTAAGTCACCTGAGCAGCGTAAACTCAAGTTACCACACCATTGCCATGCTAGTAGTTCCATGCATTACATTTTTAGGTATTTGAGAGGTCTTACAAATCCCTACTAAAGGGAATTATATTTAGAAAGTATCTTGTAACATACTTAATGGCTGGTCACTTACCTTGTCTCTGCAGCTTTGAAAGACTTCTGGCCTTCATGCCTGAGCCTGAATTTGACATATTGTGTTCTGATAAATAAGGCTAATATCAGTGTTGGTTGTTCAACTATAAAGTGACTTCTAGGGCTGTTATACAGCTTTCTTTTCCCCAGGCACTGGTGTTCTAAAATAACATGGCTGTGTTTTTTCCCTTTTTAGTCGTCAGCTATTGTGTTATAGAGAGCAATGTGCCAACAGATCTGAGCAAAACTGGATAATGGAGTTCTGCCTTCCCCAAAAAATGCCATTGCTTGGAGAAGAAGTTTCTATGTACAAATTTCTAGGAGAATCTTAGTTAGCGCTTTAAACTACACCGTGGGCAAATCTAGCAGCAAAGGGGAGCTTGGCATATGACACTATAATCAACAATATTGAAGCCTGTGGACACATGGCTGATAACTTGAATACCAGTTTTTAGCAGCAACTGCTTTCCCCATCTGCTTTCCTGTAGCTCTGAATGACTTCATTTGATACTTATGTTCTTTGTACGCGTTGAAATGCAGCCCACTTCAGAAAACATGTAATTCAAACAACTTTCCTCGGGAAAGTGGGATATTTTGAAGCATTCTTTTTTTCCATTCACATCCCTTACAGCCAGTCAGTTATACGGAACCTGTGTAATACCAGAAAGAAGTGTAGAGCAGAAAAGTCTTTAGTCTCTTCCTTATTTATGGAAGGATTGCTCTTCATCACGAGTTTCTGAAGTTGTAATGAGAGCAGAGGGAAGGGTAGGGAAGATAAAGCTTTGAGAGTATTTACCTTACACATGGAAAATGTAGAGTGGAACTCTGCCTAGCCCTTTATTGTTTCCAGGATTATCTTCTCTGTAGATTTTTGGGAAAAAAAATAGGTCGCTGTGAGTTGTTGGAGTAAGTTTGGCTGTTTCTCCTCCAAGCTAGCTGTGCTGTGGAAGTGATTTCTACTTTAAGAATCTCACGTGTCCAGTAGTACATATATAAACCAGGCACTAGTGTGGTCCAGTCATGAGTTACTCTCCTTCTCTTGCTGCAAAGGAGCACAGATGAAACTGATTTCTTTCCAGAGCGGGGCTGTTCACTTTTTCCAGCCTGGAAATTTAAGACTGACAATTCAGAGCTAAAAATAATCTGGCTGGCTACAGGGAGTGACTCACATACAAGAAGCAAGTCTGCCCTCTCACCACTTCCAAAAAGCCCTGTTGGCTTTTCAGTGTGAGTAGCAGAAGCAGGTGGGGAACCAGTCTGAATTTTAATCTCTTTCCATCCAGTCTTCCTGTCTCCTCTTGGCACAACTGACTTAAAGAATCAAGAGCCAGTCTCTGCTCTGAAATAATTCTTGGGGGATTCTTCCTTCTCTAGGAAAATGCTCTCTGGCACTGCAGGTAGAGCGTTGACATACCAGTCAACAGATCCAGCAACGGATTTCTTCTGCCTGTGCCGGATATGAAGCACAGACCACAAACCATAGCATCCTCCTCAGCAGTGGGGTGGAGTGGTGAGTCACTGTGCCTGTTAGCTTTGGAACAGTAAGACTGACTGCAAAGTCTACAAGAGGAAATCTTCACTACATCTGGCTTTACTGGAGCAGTGTTATGCTGCTGTCATAGTTGTAGCAGCTCTGAGCCCTCAGCTGCTCTCTAATTTGATCGGTGCATATACAGGCAGGTGAATCAGAATGCACGTGGAATCACATTGCTTATTACTATATAAGTGAAATATAATAGAGCCTGGAATTTGTGTGAGTACAGAAACAAGCTAAGAGAAGTCATTGCTGAAAGCTTGACTCCAAACAAGCTCTAAATACTTGGGAAAGTGGTTTGAGCAGGTGATGTTCTTGCCCTGGTCCAAAAAAAGGGCCTTGCTGTTTATAGCCCAAAGATGATCCACTCCATGGCTTGGTTTGCTTGGTAACTCCAATAACAATAATAGAACACAAACCTCAGAGTGACCCTCTTGCCAGGCCTGGCTCTTTTTCCTGCAAGACCTTTATCCCATACTCTGGTTCCTTCTGACTCTCAGGCATGCTTGCTTGGGACTGGGCTCCCGCCCGTTGTGCTGATGGTAGTAACCTCCTCCGTAGGTTCATGAAATTATTTTGGGTAGGTGTAAACCAGTAAGAAGGTTTATTCAGAAATAAGAAATAGTGAAGTAAGTTCCTTTTCTCAGTGTTCTCCTACCTTTCCCATTTTGCAAACCTAGACGAGATAATATGAAAATCTAGTTCACCTGAAAGCCTAGGCTGAGCCTGCTTTTTGGTGTAAGGAAAAGATCAATCCCTTGGGCAACTGATTGTTAGCTCCATCCACTCTTGGGATTTGCTATTGCTGGGTCTGTTATCAAGTGATTGCACAGGTAGAAGGGGTCCTGATGGTAAGTGCTTCTTTCAATGAGGTGCTGCAGAAGTTTTCATTAGCCTTAGCTATGCTCAGGAAGAGAACATAAAGATTGTCTAAACTCACTGCTAAGTGTTGCTTATTGAGTCACACTTCTTGCTTTTGTCTAAAGATCAGTGGTCGATAAAGGTCTTGACAGCAGCAACTGACTTCTGATTGCCTTACTTCCCTAGTAACAAGTTACCAGTGAGCTAGATGTTTGCAATGTAGACACAAATCATGAAGGCTCTGAAACAGAATGCTTTCTTGTTTTTTTTCCTCTCTTGTCTCCAGATTTCTGAGTCCCTTGAATATGCTCATCGGCGGTACTGTGGTGGTTCTGGTGTTCATGGGTTTTGTGTGGGTATCACACAACAAGGATATACTCCGCAAGCTGAAGAAGCAGTACCCAACCTCGTTTGTAGTGGTCATCATGCTGTCTAGCTACTTCTTGATCTCCTATCTGGGAGATGTCATGGTGTTCATGTTTGGGATCACGCTTCCTCTCCTCTGTAAGTACTTTTCTCTTGAGGGGGTAGAGGTGTGTGACTTGAGCTTTGTCAAATAAGTCTGCAGAGTCTAAATTGGCTGTTGACTTTACTATCTCTATTTAAACAATCCCAAAACAAAATTGGGGAGGGAGGGGACACAAAACAGCACAAGCAGTCTTTAATGCTATTATTAAATGGGTACCTGCGGTTACTTAAGTGGTTATTGAGACTGCATCTTCTTCCAGTGGTGTCATGGCGTGGAAGCGTGTCTTCAGATGAATGCTGCAAGAACTATGCATTCCTTGGCCATTAACAATTAATACGTATGTTTCTGTCATACAGTGATGTTTGTCCATGCTTCTCTGAGGCTCCGGAACATAAAGAACAAGCTGGAGAACAAGATGGAAGGAATAGGCTTGAAGAAGACCCCAATGGGCATCATACTGGATGCTCTAGAACAGCAAGAGGATAGCATCAACAAACTGGCTGACTACATATCTAAAGCGAAGGAGTAAGCAGCTGCAACCAGGTGTTTTTACCTGTTGCAGGCGTGTAGTTGCTATTTACTATTGTTCAAGCTTGCTTTCAGTTTGTGTACAAAACAGCAAATGCACGTGGTACAGAGTAATAGTTGCAGGATACAGGTATTCCAAGGTCTTCAGGGCTCCTCTAAGAACATAAGAGCAGCAACTTTTTTTCTATCATATAGCAAAATGTTCTGGTGTTTACACAAATACATACTAACTTAAACGTGTTTGCTTGTCTCTTCTTCTGGGGGGTAGAAGAGGAAGAGATGGAAACCTACGGAATGCAGTCTCTCAAACTGCCGTAGCAAATTTGTCTCTTAGTAACACCCCTTTCATCTTAGTTCTACAAGATGCTGGGTAGCATGCTCAGGCTGGCGATGTGCAAGGTGAGCTGGAATGTATCAAAAGCAGGTCTCTCTTGCATCCTCCACATCTCCCACTTGAGTGGTCCCTACAGAGATGATGTTGGTGGCTTAACTGACAAGCGGTAAAACTGTGCAATATTTGTCATGAATATGGGTTCCTGTCCTCACCTCATTTTCCTCCTTTAGCAGCCAGGAAGCAGTCTAAATAAACGTAAACATGAAGAATAAATACTATGCCTCTCTCAGTCACAGTAAAATGCACCTTGGCCCTCTCTGAAATCTTAATCTATAGAAACTGCTCCTCTCTGCAGGAGAGCCAGACTTCCTTACATAGCAGCTAAACTATGGCCAAGCATGGGAGGGGAAAAAAAAGTTTTCAGGTGTGTTAGATGAGCTACGTTTCTACCCTATTGATGTTTTCTAAATACTGCTACTTTAGGACTTACCTTGTTCTGCTTTAGTCTGTATAGGCTGTTTTGTAGGTGGAGGTGTTAGGTGTGTTCTCGAGCGTGGGCCATCTTTTTCTTTCTTCTTAACCAGAATGCAAAGGTATAAGTAAAACATGCATCTCACTGACTCTCTACTTCTGACACTCTTCAAAGGAATAAACTGGATTTCAGGTTTACAAGTAAAAGCAATAAATGTCAAGATACGGTTTTTGAAAACCCATTCCAAATTCATGAAGATACTTGCCTGTAACAACTCTTGAAAATGGTGTGTGGGATTCTTTTATATGTATTTTAACTTAACTGCCAGCTCTGATGGAATTATCTTGATAACAGGAGCTTAACAACAATAAGGGGGGAAAAAGTTGTCCAGGTGACACTCCATTTCAGATAATGTTGCATTTCTCTTTTCTAACAAAGTAATTAATTTAACAAAAAAAGCAACGATCCTTAAAGTTGGAGCTTTTATGTAAAACTTACCATGCTGTTTTCATAGTGGACTGTGTAGAAATCTGAACATGTCATTCCATTTAAGTGTTAAAGTGATCAGTATTTATTGAAATTTGTCTGTATATTCCAGCTGAAGAGTCAATGGCCTGTTCCTCACTCGTAGCGCATGGTCTTTGTTTTTTGAAAACTATTTCCACACTTAAAGAACATGGTAGCCTATGACTTCATCATTACTGTAGAATTTTAAAATCTGCACAGTTATGAAGAAAAATAAAATCTAATGGTGATTATGGAGTGCATTTGTTTCAGCTTGGGAAAACTGGTTGGAAACTTGAGCTTGTCTCTGGTGGAACTCCTTAGGGGAGTGGTGGGAGGTCTGTCACCCTGTAGCTGGTGCTGCAAGCCCATGCTGGTGATGAGCTGCTGGCTCTGCAGACTCTGTCTGTATTAACTTTGAGGCACGAGGGACCTCTTAGCTGTGGGAATGTTAGGGCCTTGCTCTGCACCCTTACAGAGGCTTCTCTACAGAGCTGGAGGACTTGAAGCATTTCCTCATGCTGTTTCAGGCTCTTGTGTAACTGTGCTCTACTTAACTGGGATTTTATATTGCTTTGAATTACCTGAGAGGGATTTCTGCTTGTAGGATTACTGGGAGCTGTGCCTTGAGCAGCATTGGGAAGCCAGCTCTGTGGGGCATCTGTATCTGGCTGCCTCCCTCCTCCGGCCATCACTCGAGGCTGGTCAGTGCGAGAACAGGGATCAGAGCAGGGCTCCACAGGTCCTGCTGGATGGAGCCTGGTAATAGGTGTTGGCTGCTCCTGGGTGTAGCATAACTTGGCACCTGGCAGTTTGATGGAGATTATAAAACCCTATAATATATTGTCCTTTGTACTTCCCTGTCCCAGTTGCTGAAGTCTTGGCTGCAGCAGCCTGGCCTTTGAGCAGCGTGCATCATGCTCCAGTAGCTTTCTAGGGAAGTTGCTTTTTGTGCTTGTCATTTTGCTGTGCCCCAAGTGAGGGCTTGGTTAAAAGTATCAAGTTCCTTCCCTTTCCTGCTTTTATCCTTCATCAAAAGAGAGGGCTGCATGAGATGAGAGCAGTGAAAATGGTACTTCTGGTTTTTTATGTCTCTGCCATGCAGAAATGGCTCTCCCCTCCCCTTCACGTGGTACAAAATGCTTGCTGTGTGTCTTGGGCAATACCTCAACCAGGTTTCCCAACTCTGTGGCATTACAGTTGCAGACAGAAGCAGAGCTAGTTTGGAAGATGGAGGATTTGAAAGAGACCAGGTGGGACTCTTTATCAGGGCATGTAGCAACAGGACAAGGGGTAATGGTTTTAAATTGAAATAATAATAGATTAGATACTAGAAAGAAGTTCTTTCCTGTGAGGGTGGTGAGGCACTGGCCCAGGTTGCCCAGAGAAGCTGTGGATGCCCCATCCCTGGAGGTGTTCAGGCTGGATGGGGCTTTGAGCAACTTGGTCTAATGGGAGGTAGGGGGGTTGGAACTCAATGATCTTTAAGGTCCCTTCCAACTCTAACCATTCTGTGATTCTAGGTGATAGATACAAGAAGGACAAGGATAAATGAAAACTTGAAGCAGTGCTAGTGAAGCCTGCCTTGGATCCACAGAGGTCCTGGGTGTTGCTGATACTGTGAGACCATTATAATAAATGCAGGGAGGGGGAACAGGGTGGGACTGGGATTTAGCTGCCAGGGAAGGATGCTCAGAGTCACAGGCAGGACCAAGGAGAGACTCACCTGAGGGAAATCCTGCCCAAAGCTGCAAAGCTCTGCTTTTTGAGCAAGCATATCAGCCACGGGCAGGGGAGCTGCATGTGAGCAGAGGGAAAGACTTTGCTCTTTCCCTAGGCCTTATAGCTTCACATAGATTTATTTAAAAAAAAAAAAAGGAAAAAAAAAAAGAACAACAAAAAAACAAAACCAAACCACCAAACCCAACCGGTCTCTTGTGGTTGTCTTCCACAAGAGCATGACTTACCTGTAGCTGCTTCACAAAAAAAGGCTTGCTGCAAAAAAATCTGATGTCATTAAAAAAGGAGAGGAGAAAAAAATTTCACAGAAGTATTAGGGAAAAACCAAATTGTGTATATGCAGGTTTAGCCCCATCACACCCAGCTCTGCTCGGTGAGACAAGCTAGTCACAGCCTGAACTAGGAGCAACGATGATTTTCTTAAAGCCCTGGCAAAAAGAAGGGTAAGGCTCCTGCCTCTCGAGAGCAGTGTGGAGAGACCTAAAGCGGCATTTCAGTGTGCTCCAAGGTGGCTGTGGTTAAGGATTACACCATGGATGCACGTGAACCGTGGGGAATGAAGATCACAGCCCTCAAAACAGAGCACATCATCACTTTTTATATGTTGATCAGGTGATCAGGCATGGAACCAACTAAACTGCGTTCTGCAATAGAACCATCAAGCCGAGGGGTTTGAAGTGCCAGAGCAGTGTTCTGTTCTGTGAGCGCCTCGTTAGCCATGGAAGTGCTGCACACATCTTATGGAGAGAGCTTTATTTCATTTCTGTTGCCTTAGCCTAAAAAATGAAGCTGTGTACGCGGAAACTACATTCCTCACAGACAAGAGAATAATAAAGGCGCGTGTGTGTGAAAGGAAAGATAAGATAAAGCACAGCGTGTTCCTGCAGAATCTGACAGCAGAAGGACAACGTGGAAGCAAAATAGTTTGCTGACAAATTAGAAAGACAAGGTTATTGATGCCTCTGAGAAAATACTCCCACAGCAAACTGGAGCCTCAAATCCACTTGGCAGACAGCTGGCACCAGGAGTGTTTGATACCTGATGGAAACGCTCAGCGCTGACTTTTCCCATGCCAGCTGTTCTCACCACACTCAGAGAAGTGCGCGTCGCAAGCTTTGTTCCCAAAGAGTCGCATACACCACCCGGGTTCTGCAGAAAACATCTGCTGAAACAGTCATAAGCAAAACTTGAATAGTCTTTATTCCAGGTTCTTTTCTTCAGGTCAGTCTGGTCTCTCACTCCAGCTGCTTCGGCAACGGCACCTGGACAAGGAGAGTGAGTATCAGTAGGAGGAAATTTATCAGTCTTATTTCCCAAACCCGTTTAGTTTTAATACAAACCTTCAGAAACTGTAACAAGATCAAAAGGACAACAGCTGGGAGCTCCAAGGAGCTCTGGTTGGGAATCTCTTTTGTTTGTAATCCCCGCTTGCTGTTTGCAATTCTTAATGCCCAGGAAATCAATTTGCGAGCAACGGGTCCCACCACAGAGCGAACAAACACACAGCTCGGCTCAAGCAGTAAAACATGAATTTAGAGGTGAAACTGAGGATATTGAGGAAAATAAGGAGTCGCACAGATCACACAGGCAGGTGAGAATAAAACCCTAATGCCCCAAATCCAAGCCCTTTGGCTCAATGACAGAGGACCAAAATAAAAAAAAACACCAAACACCAAAAAACAACCCCAAAATCCCAACACGTGTCTGTTGCTTCATCTTTCCATGGGCTGTGATAGCAATTGTTATCTGGTCCATTTAGGATGGACCGTGAATTGATCCCTCTGCCCCAAATCCCACAGCCCCCCATTTATAAAAACGTCCAGAGGATTTGGGGGGGAATGGCTGGGGTTCATTATTGCCCCCCTGGCACGTGGGTTTCTTAATCATCGCTGTGCCAAGGGAGGGCTGTACGCAACAGAGCACCAGCACCATCATCCTGAGAGGTGAGGAGGCAGCAGATCCCTCCCCAATGATGGACCAACCTGCCATCACGAGCACCATCAGAGCATCTACAGATAAACCATGACCTTTACAAGAGCAGGTCTTCTTGTCTTAGATGTGGCACCGAAACACAAAGCAGAGCCTGAGATCTGGAAAGGCCCCGGCTGCAGCCAGGTCTGACTGGCCAGCAGAGACCACCTGGGTTGAGGGCAGATGGGTGACATTAAACCTGGACTGGGGTCACTACAGGACCTGCTGCTGCCAAAGTTTCAGGACAAAAGTACACTTCTATGAAATTTCCAAGGGATTAAGTGTTTCTGTGCAGGTATAAAAGCAAGCAAAATGCCACTATATAAAAATGTCAATTATTAAATAAAACACGAATTACAAAATACTGCTTGACCATTTTTAATTGCAAAGGATTTTCTGTCCTCTTCCTCTAGCCTTAGCAACACAAACAGACACATCAACATCAGTAGCTACAACTAGATCAGTCAGCTTTTAGTATTTCTTAAATAATGGTACAATGCAAAGAAACATAACACTTCAGGGCAGCAAGAGGTTAAATCTGACGGCCAGCATTTTGAGAAGTGGCCAATGAATTTGGTACCCAAGTAAGCATCGCCAAGAGGCAGTTGTCACAGTTTGGGACTTCTCCTCACACTAAAGGTTTTCATTTCATTTAAACCAGACCAAGCAAAGGCAGCCCCAGACCTTTCTTAAGTGACCTTGGGCAAGTTATTTTCTTGCCTGTCTTTAACCTTCAGCAAAGGAGCCAAGTGCTGATGTTTTCTTGTCTGAAGTGAGAGATAAAGAAAAAGAGTACTGCCAAAAAGAGCAACACGGTTTTTAAGAGGGACTGAGGACAGATTGATGTGAAAAAACCAATGCCTGTTGCTTTCCTGAAGCAAACATCTTAAAATAGCATTTGTCTATCATAACTAACAATGGTGGGACTCCACGATCCTAAAGAACCCTTCCAACCTAGATAGAATCATAGAATCATCTAGGTTGGAAGGGACCGTCAGGATCATCTAGTCCAACCATCAAGCTAACTGACAAAGAAACCATGTCCCACAGCACTATGTCAACCCGTCCTTTTTAACGCCTCCAGGGATGGTGCCTCAACCACTTCCCTGGGCAGCCCATTCCAAGGCTTGATAACCCTTTCAGTGTAAAAATTTTTCTTAATCTCCAATCTGAACCTCCCCTGGCACAACCTGAGGCCATTTCCTTTAGCCCCATCACCTGTGACCTGGGAGAAGAAACCGACCCCTGCTTCCCTAGACCCTCTTCCAGGGAGTTGTAGAGAGCGAGGTGGTCTCCCCTCATAGATGATTCTATGATTCTAACACACTGTTATGCTAATGGTGAGTTTCTGTGGGTTCTGTGTACCTCCCGAGTGAACTTCACGTCTTAGACCTCTATGGGTGCAGACAGGGATGCCCGCGGTGGGCGCGATTCCCTCCCCTCCTGGCCATCGCTGGGCACTTACCGGTTTGAGATAAGCGACATTACTCTGACGAATGTCGTTTAGTAGCTGATCTCTCGGGGTTATTTCGACAAGGGGAGGGGGCCTTCTCCTGGGAACTGGCTTAAGAGTTTTGATGACGTCTTTGAGGTTGGTTTTCTCGGTGGGTTCCACGTACGCCGGCACGGCAGGTTTGCGCTGAATCTTCTTCAGCTTGACCACCCTAAAGTTGACGGGCTCCTTTCCACGTGGCTCCTCAGGGGCTGGCTGCCTCACCTTCTCCTGCCTTCTGCTCAGAGACACAGCCGCAGGGACAGGTGGTTTTGGGGCTTGAGGGGGTTCATGCATCCTCGGCTGGGGCAGCGGTCCCCCCAGCATTTCCCACATCCCAGGAGGCAACCCAAGTCCATTCTCCAGCATCGCTATCAACTCCCTCTGCTCTTTCATTTGCTGCTGCCTCTGCTCCTCTTGCCTCTTTTGCCTCTGCTTATCCAGGTTTCTGCTGAGCAGGTTGGTCACCACCATCCTGGGCCCCGGCAGTTCGAAGTGGTACCCCATTTTAAGGAGGGTGGCGTTGGCTTTCAGCAGCCTGGCGATCTCCATTTCTGCCTGGTGGCCCAGCATGCTCCGCTGGTTGTGGAAGCGGAGCTCCGTCAGCGTCTCGTTGTACTGCAGGCATCTCATGATGGCAACGATCCCTTTGCCAGAGATGAAATTGGAATCGATGTTCAAGGTGGTGATGCTCCTGTTCTCCCGCAGCATGTTGGCCAGCGCGAACGCCACGTTGTCGTCGGCCCCCACGTTGGCCAAACTGAACGTTTTTACGTTCTTATTCTTTTTCATGGCATTGACAAAGTCTATCAGCATTTCTTTGGGGACGTTTTCTATGTTGTTCAGGTTGACCTCTTTCACGTCCGGGTTGTTTTTTCGGACTTTCTCCAGACTCTCTTCCAAATTGGTTTGATTTCCTGAGGGCCTGGCACTCAGCTTCATGAAGCTGGTGTCCAGTGCTAACTTTTTCGGGAGGTTCAATTTGGATATTTTCTTTTCGTTTTCATTTGGCTTTTCTGTGCTTTCTCCTGACTCCTTACTGGGTTTATTACTTATCTGATTGCTGGGAGGTTCTTCATTGCTGTAAGTCTCCTTGGTTTCTAGTTCAGTCTCATCTTCCCCTTCCTCCTCCTCTTCGTCATCTTCCTCTTCCTCCTCTGCTTCTTCTTCATCCTCCTCCTCTTCTCTCTCTTTATCACTTCCATCATCGTTTGTCTCCCCAAATCGTGTTCCGGAGTTGGACAAGTGCTCATTTTGGTAATGTCTCTCTCTTTCCTCTGCTCCTGGCGCCTTCCCGCCGGCTGCCTCCTCCGCGGCGCTTCTCTGGGGAAGAGAGAAGCCCACGGCTGAAATAACTGAACGTGGCTTTGTTACGTTGACTTTCTGATAAAATAAACACGTAGCAACTGGATTTGGATACCTCTGTGCCCACGCTTTATGGAATAATCCCTAAGAGTGTCATTGCCTGCAAGTCAGGGCTGCGCTGGCTTGCTGGGGAACGCGGGAATGATTGCTCTTAAAGTGGCTGCAAACCAGTTTCTCATCTTTGCCTATTAAGCTCACTGGCAATTAAATCCTGTGCATATTTAATGCTATGTTAAGGTGGTCCTCAAACCCTTCTAGGGGTTAAGTGTCTCTGATCCAAAATCTCTTTCTGGATTTTTGGTAATTTTGGTAATTTTTACCGGTTCCGTGACACAAGAGAAAATTTACTTAATGTGCCACAAACCCTCGGAGATCCATGTTAACCCCTGACTGTTTGCTCAGCCCAAGGAAGAGTGAAAAGGCCACATCGTAAGAACGGTGGGGTCATCCAGCACATGAGACAACAAGGCCACCTGGCTCTGGTACCTGCCAGAGCATCCCAGCTAAGGAAGCACGTCACTGATGATGAAGCAAAACATTAGATCAGTTTTATTTCTAGTCCAGAGAGAGGAAACTGGACCCTGCACCCAGCTGTTACAAGGTAATGGGGTTTCTAAGATCAAAATAAATTTAGTTGCAACCTTCCACCATCTCCAGAGACACTCCTAAGCCGAGATTTTTATTTTTTTTCCAAGCATGTTTTTGCAAGTGGATTCCCCCTTACCAAGAAATGCTAATAAAGATCAAGATGTTTTCCTAAAAGATTTGGAGCGGTTCAGGCACGACAGGCAGTGTCATGGCTTGTGCTTCACCAAAAGGCAGACAAAAGGGTCACAAAGTCATTTCTGCCCTCGGGGACGTGGTTCCAACTTGCTGCGGTAGCAGATGGGTCTCGTGTGGGGATGGCTTGAACAGTTGTCAATGCGGCAGGCAGCTCTAAGCTCAAATTCCAGATTTGACCTCAAAAGTGTTTAAAAAAATAATGTTTCTTTGAGGGTAAGAGTGTTGCAGGAGGGAAAACCCCACAGATTTCCCCCCTTCTCCAGAAGCAGCCCATGAAACCTGCCCTGGGAAGTCTGTGATGTGCTGTGCTGCTGAGCATTAGCAAAACCACTTGTATTTAAAATAAAAAATAAAAATTAGTTATCACAAATTCACTTAGGGTCAGGTATGGAGGTACTTCGTTTGGCCAAGTTTCCATTCTTATTATTAACCTATTTTTAAGTGTGGCCCCCATCCTGAAAAATATCTAAGACTGACCTTAACTTTATTTCGAAGTCATAGGGATAGTAGAATAAATTTAAAGTACTGTGTTAAAAAGGGTTGGACTACTTCATGGAATTTGCATGCTTGGGCGTTAGTAAATGTTTCACATTGTTAAAATGCAGTGGTTTGGGCTTTTGTCCAGCATGACATTAAATTCTGTCAATTAATTAGTTTCATACATATGATTAATGGAAATTGCTTTTTCTATGGAAAAGCAATACGGTGTTGTTCCAAATGCAAAGTCAAACAAATTTGAGTTACCTCCTCCAAACTTATTTTATGGCAATTTCTCAGTGATTTAACGAAACAGAATTAGGATTTTTCATATATTAAAAAGCTTAAGTAAATATTTAAGAAAAGTAATTAAAAAATTACCAACCCTGGCATCAGTCCAAGCTGGATCCTGACATTGCTGAGGCTTTTAGGATGAATTTAAATTTGTTTGTACCCTACCGTACATAAGGGACGGAAGCAGAGGTAGGTTAGGGTATTAAAGCTCTAAAACAGATCCCGCAGCAGATGCATAATAAATATTTGTAATTTTTTGCTTGTTACCTCAGAGGGCAAGAGGGTGACGGGAACTCTCTCGTCCTCGAGCATGCGTCTGGACGCCTTCTGCCAGTACAGGTAGTCAACCAGGGACCTGTGGTCGAAGCTCCCCGTGGGGGGTTTCTCCGTCTGATCCCTCTGTATCATCCCCGTGGGGACCTGGGGGTCCGGGGCCATGACTTCCATCTCACTCTGCAGCTCCTTTAGCTCCTCGGGCGACAGGTTTGCCAGGATTTCATCTTCATCAATGTCCTCAGGACACACTTCTTCATCGGAGTTCTGGCTGCGTTCAGACATGTTCTTTCTTCTCTCCTTCCTCTATAACTTTGTAAACCTAAAGAGAAAGATAATTTTCAAAAAGGATTTTTTTTTTTTTAATCTTTTGCCCCCTCACTAGCGGTAGTTCACTTGGTTAAATCAACAACTCCATGTTTTGGTCATGAGCTGTGGCAGCCCTCGGTCTCAGTGCGAGAGACAGTCCGTGGGGCTAAGTCTATATTAAGCTGCACTTGGCTGGATAAAGAGAATTTATGGTGATGCTGCCATGCTCCATTTTCAGCAACCCGTCAGCTGCCCAAAACCCTTCTGACATTTCAGTGCAGCTGGTGCCTCCCCCGCTGAGGAAGGCGGGAGGCACCGTTTTCTAGAGGATTCCCAGGGATTCTCTCCAGCTTCCAGTGCTGCACCCTGAGCGGGAACCACCACAGGTGGATGTCCTGACGTTCATGGTACCTGCGAGGTGTGTGGGTGAAGTTCCACACCACGGGAAGAAAACCAGCACAAGGTCTCCGTATCCATAGTGCCTCAGATATCTCATCCGAGCTGAGGATTTGCACGCTTCTCGCGGCCTTCAGCCAGCTCCAAACCCTGTCTAGATGTTGCTGTAGGTGGTCTTGGTGTGAGCACAGCGCTATGGTTTGAGAAAACCACATCAATTTACTGTCATGTAGACAATTATTCCACCACCTGATGACCTCTCCCCGCCTGGGAAGGGGAACCAGTGAAAGAGAAGGAAACCCAAAGGTTGAAATATAAATAGATTTAATAGGATAAGACTAAATAATTTGCTTTAATAATACTAAAGAACCAGTGTTGATCCCGATACCAGTATAAAACACACAAGGACTGTGCTCAGCCCATCCCCTCAGCAGGAAGCTGTGCACTCCCAGCAGGGACCCAACATGGGACACTGTGAGTGCTGTCACTTTGGAAAGGAAGGGCTCAGGGCTCCGGCACCGGGGCAAGGAGTTCTCTGAACCCACCACCATCAAAGGAGAGAGAGAATCATCCAGAAAGCTTTCTAAATTAAAGTGAATGGGACATTCATGGTATAAAATAATCCTGCTGGCAGGTTGGGTCAAGGTCCCAAGCCCAGGTCTTGCTCCTTCTCCTCCCCACACCTGCCGAGCTTGATGATACTGAGACCTTGAATCCTACATAGAATATATGGCTATAAAAGAAATATTTTCAGGAATTCAGGCACTGGAGTCTTCTAAAAGTGCAGTTTTCCCAAGCATTAGAAGAGAACTTAGTCCTGTGTCGCTCAAACCAGGACACACAGCCATCGTGCAATAGATGAGCCCTCCCAAACTCCAGATCCTGGTTAAGGTAAAATCCTCCAAGATGGCAAAAGGCAGATGAACAGTCGGTACAACACATACCTTGTGCCTGGGGACAGGGGACAACATGGGGACAGGCAACAGTCCTTTGAAGCAGCCTCAGCAGTCCCACGGGGAGCATTTCCCACAGCACATCCATGTCCTGCTCCCATCCAGTCTGCCCGGGGGCAAAGCCAGTGCCCTTTTTCTTGACTGGCCTGTCTCTATCATGGACATTATTTGCACCATCGATAGATTTTAGCTGGCAGTTCATCTCCAGTTCATCCTTTTCAACATTTTATTTTTTTTTTACTGAACTAATAAGCTACTACTAAGATTCACTTCTACTATTTGTAGAGATGATCTAACTACAGGGGATTAACTGAAAATTATTTTTTTTTGGTCATTAAAAGCACATTCCAGCCAAGAAATACCTCCTCCTTTGTTCAGTGTATTCCATAGGCTCCTAAATTTACATGGCAAACCAGAAAGCCCTATCTCCGACACCACTGGGCTCGTGGCTGCTGCGTGGAAGCAGAGTAAAGAGGGTGGGCAATTTTTTCCACGACAGCCCAATTCCCGTACGCTGCAGTTTGGACCATTGCATTTGATCAGGAAGATTTCCTCTCCTAAATTCAAATATTCTTTCCTGAATCAAATCCTCATCCTGCAACTGCAAATCCATCTTCTGTAGGAAAGCGACCCACACGACGAGGGGGTGCCCAACCCAGCCCCACCGGTCTTGAAGCCACATTTCTCGTTACGGTCTCTGCTGGAGTCTGCCGGCAGCAAAACAGTCCCTGCACGACCATGGTCTCTCTTTGCTGTTTTGTGACAAGGAACACAGTGTTCAAAGCCCCGTTAACCTCTATTAAAAAGCCATGAAACCAAAAGCCCTCAATTTATGGTGCTAAGCAGCAGGGAAAAGGGCAAAAATTTAAGAACGAAATAAGCGGTAAAGGAAAAAAAAGTGACAAAAACCCAAGCCAAGAACATAATGGCTCCATTTGCCCCTTTGGTATTTCAGGGGACATCCTTATTTTATATTATGCAGTAGCAAGCACAACAGCAGACCCACACATCAATCTATCTGGTCTAGCCGTTTTAACCCCCAGCAATTGCTGTCCATAATGGAGTCCATAAATGGTTTCCTGATGTTATCAAATAAATCAATGCTCTTCGGTAGCTGGTATGTTATTCTCCCAAACGATGCTGTTTGGGTCACAGAAGCTGTCTATTCAAGTGGTTACTTATCGCTTGCTAATTTCTTGACTGTAAATAAAGCCCCTGGCCACCTTCTTAGATTTCCATGATCTTCAGCCAGGCCATCTTGGGCCATGGTCTTGTCAGATCTGCTAAGCTAAGTAGGGTCAAACCCATGAAGTCCTCCCAAGAAGGAAAACAGGGATACTGAGAATGCTATCAGGTATTTCGAAAGCAATTTTTCTTCTAAGTAGAAATATATCACTTGTCGATATCACGACGAGGAAACCCTATACTTCTGGGAGTGATGAATTCTCCATCAGGCACAGAGCGAAGGGCTGCTCGGTGACACCTCTCCTGGTGACATGGGTGCTAATCCCACCCATTTCCAAGGTGGGTATCACATTTTGCTTACTTCAGCTCTCCATAAATTACCTTGAGTACAGGATTCACTTCCTTTTCTAACACTTTGGTGTGCTGGAAACAGCAAGTTAAGGCAACAAACAACACCCTCCAGGGCTGGGGACATGCTCAGGGCCAAATCTAGAAGTCTTTTCCAAGACAAAACTCCCATCTTCTTTCCAACAACGTTTGCAGGTACTCCCCTTGGAGATTTCCAGAATAATCACCCATTCCTCAACCTTCATTAAGACAGGACAGCCACTTCCACTTGCTATTTTCACGCCAATTTGACACTTGCTCAGGAATCCGCAGACTAACGAGCTGCTGCACCGGGTGCCCTGTTACCAAACGGCAGAGCTGTGCCAGCAGCTACGCTGAAAACGTGAGGAGAAGACCACAAGGTGATCCCTACGGGTAACAGCTCAAAATTAGTGGTAAGTAGGTACCTAACGAGTGTTAAATCAAAGCACTCTAGGAGCAAACTGACAGAAGAAAAGGTCTTCCCTGGGTAATGAACAATTCATACCCACTGCTTGCTGTTTCCAAGGCAGGTGCTCGCGTGTGGATGACCTCTTGCATGAAACCCAGCAGGGTCTTGTGCAGGATCGCTTCACTTCATTGATTTTTCTCATTTGTGCATTTTCTTCAAAGCTTCCAACCCATCTTTCTCGAAAGCAAGAGGGTTGACAAGTTTTTAACTGAAATATCAAGAAGGGTTGGCTCCTGTGGCACCATCTGACACGGGGCAGGCCATCAAACCATGCTTCGAGTGCCTAAAACGTGTTCTATATTTAAGATAATTGATGGGACACATGCTGATGCCAATACTTGAGAGCAATTCCTGTAATGTTGACTCTCTTTTTTTTTTTTTTTTTCTTATAAAAAACTCATATATTTATTTCCCTTTACTACCAAACCATGGCATTTCCAAGGGCCAAGACATTAACTGGAACGAACTGGAGAATGTGTAACAAACTCACACCACTTTTAAGAAGCTCATAGGGTTGATGGGGGCAGTCTAAAATTGACCAACAGTAGCACACACCAAGTATGTCCAGCAATGCAGTGTAACGCAATACCTGGATTATAAGGGGTCAGATGATGGGATCTTAACAATAACAACCACCAACTAATGAGAGCAATCATAGAGGGACACCCTGTGGGAAAAACACCAGGGGATCACCTTGGAGAAAAAAAAAAAACAACCCACCACACCTCCAAACCATGACAGAAATAAATGTATCAAATTAAGTTTGTTGCTTAAATAGAGTAAGGACATCTGACTTCCAAGGTATTTGCCCAAGTCACCTGGCAGGGAGCTGCAAAGTCAAGCCCCCATGCGAAGCAGCAGGCATGGTGGTGGGTGGTGTGGGGACAGGGTGACACAAGTGACACAAGCGACACAAGCCCCTTACCTCTGCAGTCACCAAATCACCACATCTCAGTGCAGTTGGTGTCTGATGGTTTCCTTCAGCTCTAAGAGGAGCAAGTGGAGCTGTGTCTCCTGTTTCATTGAGACCTGGATGCCTCTAATTTGCCCCCCCCCCCCCCAAAAAAAAAAAAAAGAACATGGTGAATTATTTTTTATTTTCAGTTTCTGTTTTCAGATAAGTCTGTGCAGCTACACTGGGTCCTCCCGATGTGGTAGGAAACCACCTCTGTCATTGTCCACATTCCTCGTGACAAGGAGAAGAAAACACTAAAAAGCGTAGAGAGAATGGGGAGCATGGGAGGGGGTCATAGAATGCCAGGTTGGAAGGGACCTCAAGGATCATCTCGTCCAACCTTTTCTGGAGCTTGTTGTCCACCAGGACCCCCACAGCCCCTTCCACAGAGCTGCTCCCCAGCTGAGTAGATCCCAACACTTGTCTTTGTTGAACTTCATAAGGTTCTTATCAGCCCGCTCTCCCAGCCTCTCCACGTCTTCCTGCAGGGTGGCTCTCCCTTCTGAAGTGTCCACTTCCCCACTCAGGTCAGTGTCACCAGCCAAATTCATCAAGATAGGCTTGATCCCACCATCCAGATCACTCGTGAAGATATTAAACAGCTTCGGGCCCAGTATCGATCCCTGGGGCACCCCACTTCTGACAGGACTTCAGTTGCGTGAGAAATTAAGTAGAGAAAATTTCAGCCTGGGCAGGGTATTGGCCCCCTCACTGGTGTGTCCAAAGCAACTCTGCAGGGAGAAGGATGGGTGAGTCACATGCATTCGTCTTGGTTTGCATCAAGAAGGCTTAATTACTTTGCTGATGGATTTCTCAACCATTTCAAGTGTATAAAACCATTTTTAAAGGGTCATGCAAACCCCCATGATTTTGGGGCAGGAGACAGATCAACATATGAATTATGAATATGACAGATCAACATATGAATTATTAATATCTAAAATATATTTTTTGAAAAACTTATTAATAAGATTTGGAGCATAAATCTTATGAAGCGCAGTTGAAGGAGCTGGGACTGTTGAGTTTAAGGAAGAGGAGGCTGAGGGGAGACCTCATCGCTCTCTAAAACTACTTGAAAGGACACTGTAGAGAGGTTGGTGCTGGTCTCTTCTCGCAGGTAATTAGTGACAGAATGAGAGGGAATCGATTCAAGCTCCAACAGGGTAGATTTAGACTGAACATTATGAAAAAAATCTTCACAGAAAGAGTGGTCGGGCATTGGAATAGGCTGCCCAGGGAGGTGGTTGTGTCACCATACCTGGATGTGTTTAAGAGTCATTTAGGTTTGGTGTTGGGGAACATGGTGTAGGTGAGAACTTTGTGGAGTAGGGTAGAAGGTTGGACTCAATGATCCCAGGGGTCTTTTCCAACCGAAATGATTCTATGATTCTATATAAATGTTGACAGCGAATGGGGGTGGTTAGGGATGACACCGAGCAGGATGGAGACTGTCCCAGGGCTCTGGGCTGACCCAGGGCAAATCTTTGCCCCATATTCAGAGCCAAAACACGTTCCAAATTTCACCCTCAAAGCCCAAGTTTCTGTGCCAACGAACAAAGCTATACCTCACCCACCATCCCCACAGCTGATACACATGTGCTTTTTTTTTTCTTTAACAGTCATGTTTTTACGTGGGTTGAGCAGCACCCCCAGCACAGAGGAGACACGTGGTGCCTCTTTGCACCGTGCTCATTTCCAGAGCAGCAGGTCCGTGGCTACAAGGGGGAGTTTCTACTCCCAGAAACCATTTATATGGTGGGCAAGCCACTGAAACGCGCAGCGCTAGTTACATCCCTGCTAAACCAGTATTTCACTTTCCCAGCTCGTGTTCTTTATGTGACCTTGGCAAAGCGCGTCCAAACACCTGGACGTTTCCATCCCTGGGGGGTGGCTCGTTCCTGAAGCACAGCACTAAGAGCTGCCAAACGAAAACCAGCCTGCGGTGAGGGAAAATGGGTCTGGGAGAGACAGTGAGCGATTTTGTTATTTTATGGCGAACAGGCGGTTCATGAGGGGATGTTGAGTGTCTGACCACAACTCCAGGGACTGAGCTACAGCTCTGCCTGAGGCTTTTTTTGCCAACAGACAAAGCCAAAAGGCCCCCTTGAGCTGCCCTGATGTGGCTTCACCTGCTCTGGGATAGAGCCGAGGCTCATTATAGCTTTCAAGGGGGACACCAACCCCCTGTGGCAGGGACCGACTGGGGATGGAGACCCATGGCTGGCCAGTGGCAGTGCTGGCTCCTGTCTGACAGCCACAGCTTGTCCCAAGCACAAGGCAGCACAGGCAGATACAACGCTCAATCACACACTATCCATGGGCATCACACGGGGCATTTACCCCAATATTGACTATTATTAACCACGGGCTTATTATCCCAAATCTGTGTGCAGGACTCGCGCTCGGAAACTCAATACTTTGCATCAGAAATACAAGCTCGGACCCTCAGAGAAGACATTCATTCTCCACACAGTCTGCGTGAGAACCTATCTGTGGCTCCATATCCAATTAGGAGTTAATAGTAAATAACTCTACCTTTATTCTTATGATTTATCGATGCTCTGGGCTTGCATGGCTGAGCCTCAGGAATGACAAGAGCCTCTACTAAAACCAGTAGCTAGAATTAAACTTTAAGATGTCCTCGCTCCTTTTCAGCCAAGTTTATAGCCTCCCTCGTGGCAGTAGTATTAAATCAGAACTGTTATGACATGACACCAAGGACTCTTGGAGGAGCAACAATGATCACCATAACCTTTTGAATGAGCGACAGTCTCCACATTTATATGAAACACGGAATTCAGCACAAGCCAGATCAGCTGTGGTAAGAAATGGAGTCATTCTAGGAAACAACATCACCTTTCACACTGAAGGCTATAAAAGAGAGACACCCCACGTTTAAGCCTATCACAGCCCCTGACCTCGTATCATCCTGCCTCTAAAACGTGCCCGTGGGCAATGATGCCGTCAAGGCCACGTGGCGATTTCGTTACATATGTGTGAGGCACGTCCTTCTCTAACCTCATCCTGGGAACAGGTGGAAGGGTTTCTTCTAGAGTTACTCCAGCTGAGCCCCGACTGGCTACAAACTCTCCTCCATCTGCAGCTCTTCAATGACACTCTAATGATTAAATATAAATTGGGACTCGTGCCTGCTGTACTTAAGATGGGCTGGAGATGCCCTGGAAGACATAGCACATCCCTCTGCAGTCAAGGACTTGCTGAAGGATTTATGGTGATTCCTTCCATGAGGGACAGACAAGGATAACGAAGTTGGATGGATGACAAGGAGCTGCTGCTTGGTTAAAGGTCTTGCTTCTCTCTCATGAAGGCTCTGACATCTGTGTCCCGTGTCCTCCTGGGCTAGCAGAACCTCTCACAACTCTTCCAAGGAGGAAATATCACATCAAGTCTGACTTGCTGCATCGGAGTTTGGGGTAATGGCCTTTGATGATAAATTCTGCCCCAGGAGACAATCCATGAGGTCCTGAAACTGTGTCTAACAGCTACAAGGAGAAGGGGAAGGTCCTGCCAGTCAAGGCAGGGGGTTGTGCATCAGTCAGGGTGTCACTATCCTTACCCACTGGTAGCGTGGGCATCACAGCGATGCTGGGAACAGGAGAAAGTGTTTTCTTTGGAAAGCTCAGCCAGACATTGCGGACACACTGTCCTGGCATGCAAGGGCGCTTGGCCAGTTTGTGACAGGACAGGGCAGGTGGAGGAGAGAGTTAAACAGGAGGGAAAGAGGGTGGATGACAGCTCAGCAAAGGTACAACTGCCTCCTCTTTCTCTGTTCAGGCCTAGTGGGGGATCAGCTCTGAAGTCCCAATGCTGGGGTGAGGTTTAGAGAGACACCAGAGTCTCCAAAGTACCAACCCATGCCTTGCTGTGGGCAAGGACCGGTTCTGGAACCACCAGCCACCACAAAATCCACTGTACAAAGCTCATACCTGAAAACACGAACAGATGCCACATCTGCAACCTCATTCCTTCCCCTGGCAACATCTTCCATGCCAGGATGAAGGTCCATTTTCTCACTGCTTGGTAAAACAGCAAACATCCATCTTTGCAGAGCTACCCAAATTACATAAATGCAAATGCTAACTGATTCCAACGAAGGCTGCATTATGTGGGAAAATGGGGGCTGCCCCCAGATTGGAGCTATAGGTCCCCTTCCCCTGCTCCATACAAATGCCATGTTCAGTGTTCCATTGGATTGGAAAGACAGATGATCCCAGACCGATCCGAGGAACAACGCGGGGCTTTCCCTGCAGTTGGTGCCAGCATCCTGGTGCCTTCAGCAGAAGAACAAAAGCAAGAGCAGGGAGACATGATGCCCAGCACAGCGAGAATAAGCCCACAGAACTGTATGGCTTCACATGTTTGCAAAATAAGGTTGTGTTTCCCCCCCCACCACCACCATATTTATCTCAAGCAGCTGCAAAAAGTGACAGAAGGAATTTGAAAACCAGTCCAGGAAGTTTCTGTTACCAACAAGATAAAAGATTCCGAAGGACGCGGAGATTTTCCTCTGGCACAAGATTCCCAGGAAAAAGAAAAGCCCATGGAAAATAGATAATTGGACTTAATATAATAGCCACTTAATAAAATAAACCCAATTAAAATATTAGTCACATTAACTTGATAGATTTCAGTATTTGTGTGAGGCCCTGCTATAGCTGAAATTCTCAGCTTCCTACCTTAGAAATTTCTTAAATATGACAGAAAAGCACAAAGGAGATGGAAGAAAGGTGTGGAAAGCAGAAGTCTTCCTAGGAAAGGTGTGAACTTACCCAGACAAGCGCAGTGAGACAGGGAGCTTCTCCCCAGCCGCCTGCAGAAGCAGCTCTCCTGCATTAACCCCCAAAGCCCAGGAGATGGAGCAAACCTTCAGCCTTAAAGGATTTCCTACCAACATTTGGAGACTGGCTGGGCCACGGTGGAGGCTTCTCACCCACCCAGCAGCCCCGCAGCCTGCTGTGTATGAACCACCACCCCAGTGTCACTCACATTGAAGCTGAACAAGCCCAAGAACATAAATGAAAGTCAGCAGAGACCTGGAAGAGTCACATCACATGTTGAGTCACCTTGGCTGACAAGTTTCACTTAAGTCTACTTGGGTGCACGTTGAAGATTTTTGATTGGAAGGATCTGCCTGCATTCGGGGAGGGGGCTGTGGGTCCCTCCTGGGTCCCTGTGCTGCAGGAATGTCCCACACCAGCCTCCTGTGGGGCTTGCAGCAGCTCCCACCGGAGTTTGTCCTCCCACATCTCAAGAGCATTTCTCTTCAAAACAGCTGAGAAAAAAAGCAGGCAGCAATTAAAACCATCAGGCATGGCTTATTTTAGCGCAGTGCCCCAGTGCCTTTTTAAGGATTCCTGGCAAAGACTGGTTTTTCTTCTTCAGCCCTCAACTAAAAAGCTCCCTCAGAAATGCTCCATTACGTACAGTTTTATGGGGTTTTTTATTTCCCCTCCACACACTCATCTCAGCAGCAGCATCTTCTACCTTCTGAAGAGAGAGGTAACACTCTAAAATTTGTCCCTTTGGGTTTGTGGCTGTGTTACACTGGTGTTCCACGTTTATCACCTCTTGATTTTGTTCTGGATCACACTAAAAGAGAATTTCCAAGTATTTCTTTGAACTGGAAGGGGCAGGAAGGATTTCAGAGGATACGAGAGGCAAGAAGGCCCTTCACTTCTGCTGGTCAGTCACTAGATGTCCTCACTAGTCCTGGGCTGCAGTTGAACAGCAGGAAGCAGAGATGATGTAGCAATCCAAAGCAAGCAGAGGTAATTTGTATTTCAACTGTGAACAAATATGATAATAGTTACAAGTACATCTTTATTACCTCTGCAGTTCCATTATCCAGACCTGGTGAACAGCCATACATGCGGGTCAAAGCATCGCTCCAGAAATGCAGCAACGTCAGCTGGAGGTCTGCAAAAGGCAAAGTTAAGGGTCCTGCATGGGCAAGGGGTCCCACAGGGACATTGTGCCCTCCCCTCTGTCCCTGTGCCACCCAAGGCTGACCCCAGCCCTTTGCTACCTGCCCCAGGCAACACCTGGGAAAGAAGTCCGCTTTTCTTATTCTCTCCTCTTCTGGGCCTCCTCCTTCACTCTGTACCTGCCCCCTTCCCAGAAGTTCCTAAGAGCACAACTCCTGCTGGGCCAGGCATGTGGAGAACGACAAGAGGGGTGACAAGTGCTGCACTTGTCCCCCTCCCCCTTCTTGGATTTCCAGCTCCTCAGCGGCTGAGCTCTTGCCTCCTAGAAGCTGCAAATCAGGCTCTGGGCTCTGGTCCTGGAGGTTTTATTCCCACTATTCCCCAAACACAGCAAACCATCCTCAACCCAAACCCACCTCATATTCCCAGCTTCTCAACAACATCATCCGAAACTGTCCTGGTTCTGTCCAAGCAAGCCAGGACGTCAAGCCAAGTGCCAGCGTTGTGCCAACACGGATGTGTTGGACTGAGCTAAATCCTGACCGGTAACGGAAAAGCCAATACAACACTCAATGGCTACGGCACTATAACAAAAGGAACACAAAGAACATTTTGAATGGGGCACAGACCTTGTTACACACCTCATTTCCTTTTTTAAATGAAAAGCTTTGAGAGTGCTGATAAATAACCGCCAGCCTGCACCGATACCATTACTTCTGGGTAAGGCATTGGACTTCGTACCACTCAAAACACCAATGGTTTATAACGGCCCCAAGCATGACTCAACGGATGAAGGACCTGCGAACAGACAAACCTCAAAAGGGAATACTGTGATTCCTAGTGGGCACATCTGCAAGTTCTTGTCAGCACCTATCTTCCCCAGCAACCTGGAAATAAGTGTAACGTTCAGTGGTGGTGGTGAAGCTTACGGATGCCACAAAAAAGTAGGAAACGACAAATGACTCTGAAGAGATGAGAGCGGGATGTAATAACCTCAACTGCCTGATGACCAGGGTGCAGAAGGAATAGTACATGTAGAAGCCAAATCTTTCTTCCAGAAAGGTGGGTATCTCAGAGGTCACAAGCCCAAAAGCCGTCCCAGCCACACAAAGCCTAGGAGCCATGCTCCCAATGGGAAAGGCTGCAGCAATTTTGAGGTGCAAGGGTAGACAAGGACAAAGTACTTCCAGAAACATGAGGCCACCTCTGACTGTGCATTGCTGTGGAGGTGAGGCTGGGCAACAGGTCCAGGGACAGTGACCCTCCCGTGGGGATGCTGAGTGCGCCCAGCTCAGCTCCCTTGGGGCAGCTGTGCCAGAGAGGCCCCTGCAAAGGCACTGACCACTGCTCCTCCCTCCCCCCTTCCACCCTCAGAAATTCAGATTTAGACAGATTTTGGGAGGGTCTGAACTGCCCTGGGCCAAGCTTCCCCCAGCCGAGGCCACTGACCCTCTGTGCCCAACCTAACACCGCAGGCCAAAAGAAACCAGAGCCCGGTGATTTACTTGCTTCTTAACTTTAAAGCCCTGAAATAACACACACTGCACTTTCCCAAGCACTCAAGTACAAACAGGAGGAATGCTGAAGTGGTTTTGGTAAGCACACTTTTTAGTTTATTGACCTATACAAAATAATAGGTCTAAAAAATTCAGAAGTAGTAAAAGAATAAGCAAAAAGAGCTTTTACGTTTCTAATAGGCTATACAAATATGCAAAAAACAAGGAAATAAGTTATTTTTTATTTTGTTTTTGTTCGTTTAATTCCAAATCGCGACTCTAATAATACAAACGACTAAGTACCAGCTTAACAAGTGTGTTCCTTCCGTATATATTACATGCTCTGGAATATTGGTAAAAAAATGTCAAAAAAGTTTATCAGAAACTTCTCTATTCACAATATGAACAAGGTGTAACTAATCCTTTGTATAAAAGAAAAAGAGCACCATTTATGGAATCCTGAAGCCCAGTACAGCTGAGAAACGAGAGAGATTTTACCGAATGCAAACGACACGTCAGAAATCACGCGAGATAACCCATGCCAGTTTGTTCCTACGACGTGAGGTAGGTTTATCCCTCTTGGATCAAGACTGCAGTTGCACTTTTTTTTTTTTTCCTTTCCCTACACAAATGGTTTCGTGAAAATGCTGTTCTGTCACTTAGTGACTTTGCAACGCACCTGGCAGTTCAGATGACTCGCGGTACAATCCTAATGCCCCTCATTTTAAGGCACCCACTTGGCTGTTGGTGTTTTCATCCCACCTTACAATACTGGCCGTCACAAATCCGATTGTTCGCCGGGCGATGACTGGAGCTCCCCACTGCGGGTCCTCGATGCACTGTGGCAGAGGAAAGTGTCACCAATGTCACCGTCACCTGATGAACGGGGGTCACTGTGCAGCCACCATGAAAATTTGCCTACTCCTCCGCACAGTGAAGTTGTACCATGGAAAAAGGTGAGTAAATGGGAGGTTATTAATTACACTTTATCGTGGAAAAGAGTTCAAAGTTCACTGCTGCTGTTTCCAAAAATCCACAACTGCCTCGAATGTTACATGACGTACTGTGTCAGCAAATTCTTTTCTGTTGTGGTGCTAACAAACACTCTTAACAACACCCCAAAAAATGGATAAACTCACTCAAACCTCCATAAAAAAAATAATCCAGCCTTCCTTCAAGTAATGTTCCAATACTGATTAAGTCACCCTTTGCCTCACACACACACAGTATCTATCCTTCATAAGCTTATGAATGTCCTTCCAGGTCATCATAAGCCATGGCAGAATAAATTTTCATTTCTTCTTCTTTCAGACATCAGAATTGTGCTCCTAAAATTCCTGTTTTTCCCATAAGAGTCTCCTTTTCACATTTTTTTTTTTCCCCCTCTGAGGTTTGCCTTCAACATGTTCCAATCTTCCCAAAAAGTGCTTGCTAAATATAAATACTTCAACCAAGTGCTGCATCTAGTCATAGGTTAAACTGTGGCTTGCCCTTGCTCGTGTAGGCCATCCAGATTCAGAAAGAAACACCATCCGTGGTAAGACTTTGTCCTTTTGCTGCAGTCCCTCTTCCCAGCGAAGCAGCCCTGCTTCCTTTTCTTGATCGGTTTGGAAGTTCCCCCCTCCGAGGTCTGCCTCGGGGTCACAGCATTTTGTGCAAGGGTACGTTACACGAGCGTCCCGGGCTTGGAATCCTCGTGCCAGAATAACCTCTGCTCGTTGCTGTGCAAGTCATCTTCCAACCGGCTCTCGTCCTCACCACCCAACTGGCTCATCTCCCCGTAGGCTCTGTAAGAGAGAGACATGGCATCAGGGACTTCCCCAGACCCCCCCAAACTGCACCCCCTCGGGCTTTAAGCACCATCAGTTATTGTGACTCCACCTCGGGTGTCATTTGCATCCAAACACAAACCCAGTTTTGGTGCTGCAATCGGATAAATTGTGTGCCACAATCTATAGATGCCACAAATCAGGATCTCAACTGCTCAAAATTGTCAAGACTTCTTAGTGCGTGTTGATGGATCGTTCGCCATAATCCCATTTAAACAGAAAATAAAACAGACGAATGATCAAACAAGTGATTAAAAATATGGAAAATTAATAGCTAATAAACCTTATATAGAAAAATCTGCCAAAATAAGCAGAGTTTCCAAAGCCTAATTGTAAGAATTTAGCAGAACCTACGTTTTTAAACACTGTTAATATAGATCTTTTAAATCACTGCAATAAAAAAAGCCCATGGCATTTATCTTAGAAATGAGGACCTAGCAGAAGCTTTCCTTAGGCTTTCATTTATTTTAAAACAAACAAAATGAAAAATTCAGTAATTTCATGCAAGTCAGCCTGGCAGCAAGCACAAGCTGCAGCCCAGGAAGCAGGAGGCACAGATGTGGGGTACTTACTACAGCTGGCTACACTTAGCACAACTGTACTCAAACATGGTGGCATTAAGAGAGCCAGAGGAATTTCTGCAAGGACCCTGGGCTCCCTGCCAGTCCTCAGGAGAGCCCCTCAAGCAGCACCTGGTTCCCACTGGAAACTGGGAACTCACTGGGAACTCACATCCAAGTGAGATATGCTCAGCAGATGGGGTATCGCACTCAGACATGAGGTTGAAGAGAGATGTTTCCTTTCCTTGTTTTCCCAGTTTATCAGCACAGGGGCTACAGCGTCAGAAACACAACAGGACTGTGTCCTGCCGGACTGCTGGTGGGGTGCAGGACATACCTCCTGTCACAAGGGGTGAGAGGGACTCAGCTCTGCTCCGAGCATCGCAGCTACCAGGGAGCACAAGACCTTTGATGGTCCAGCACCAGCCAGAGGCAAAGGCTGTGCAAGAAGTAAGCTCATCCTTCACTAGGACTGTTGCCCGCTTCCTCAAGTGTCCGTGGTAGAGTTAGTGGTGGTACAGCTGATCTCCTCCACACACAGAGGACTTCCTCTCCCAAAGCCAATTTTATAATTACTCTTCATCCTGACCCTTTGAAATCGAGCTGGTTTCCTCCGTCTGTGAATTGCAGGACGAAGGGCAGAAACTCTTGATATGACTCTACTCACCTGCTCTGCAAAGGAAGGTTGCCATAAACATTCCCGTAACAGCTGGAATAAGAGGAATGAGATAACGAATCATAGTCTGAAAGTCCCAGTGCAATTGGGTTTCGCCAGTTCCCAGCAGTGTTTGCAGAAGATGCTGGAATTAAAAAAAAAAAAAAAAAGAAATTAGAGCAAATTAGATCTTTCTCTGGCTAAATCAGCTAAGACAAATGAAACAACTCTCATTAGTGATCTCTATGGGTTTCTGCAGGACACACAAGCAAACAATGCAAACACAAAATATGATCTACAGGCCCTGCAGGGAGGAAAGCACTGTGAGGGTGCTATTTTGGGGGTATGGAATCTTTTTAAAAAGACTTTCTAACCCATTCAGTGGCGCTCATTACACTGTATTTTGGAAGCCACCACAGCAACCGCATTTACATGGCATGAAGCTTTGCACACTGCTTCTAGCTGGCAAACACACCTGCTTGAACCCTTTTAGTGCTTCTTTGGGCTACTGTGCTCACAGGGAGTAAAAGCCAGTTTTACCCACTGGTGAAGGCAACAAAAGCAAGTCTTCCTTCCTAAGCACAGAACAAGATCCTGTCCAGTTCCTCATCTACCTTTCTGTGCAGAGCTCTAGCCTAGCTTCTACTCTGCTGACTTCAACGAGGCAGCGGAGGGTGGCCCGAATTTGATGCAAAGCAGGGACTTCCAAAAACATTTAAGCAGAGAAGAAACTGGACATTACCTGAAGAGAAAGATGACACGCGACTGGTAGGAGAGCATGGCACCTGCAGACCAGCAAAGCCCAAACTCCTTTGAGATCCTCTGTCAGACTCAAAGCCCGCCTGCAGGCTATGACCCTGTTCCTTTTGACTGGAGGCACGTTGGTACCAACCCCGGAGATGCTCTGCTACTAAGGCCTTGTGAATGTTTTTGGTTATATGCTCCGTTTTAGCAACTTGCTTCCTTGGAAGCCGCAGGGTTGCGTATGGGTTGTGCGGTACTCTGTCCACTTCGTCCTCGTGGTAAGACCTGAATTCCCTGTAACGGTCGTATCCGTAATGTGCCGACGAGCGATAGGAAGGATTGACACTGTACTGTCCCTCCGTATCGCTCTCATAAACATATCCTCCATTGTAATAAGCATCAGACTCTGTGTATGGGGAATATCCGGAAATATAGTAACTAGAGGAATGCTGCTCCTGACTTTTGTGGTAGACACCATTGCGGACATCCTTTTGGGCAAGGTTTGGCATACTTCCTGAATTTGCAGCGGAAATGTTGTGTTTCTTTGACCGTCTTCGACCCCTGGTCCTGTTGTCAAGCGTTTGAGTAGTATAATACGGGTTGGGAGCAGGTGTCACACAGTAATATTCTGCGCTTGACTGGCTGGTGTAGGAAGATCCATCATCGAGGATCTCTGTGCTGCTGCTTCGCTGGGACTTGGAAAGGGTGAAGGCTGCCTTGTCAGCAGGAGTCTCGGACAGCAGGTGGGTTTGGGATTCCAGGCTTCCGCTGCGCTGCCGGCAATGGTGCGGGGAAACATCTGGCCTGAGACAACACAGATGTTGGTTGGTCAAAGGCAGTCACAGGCAAACCCACCCATACACACAGAGCTGGAGAGAGCACGCACAGGCAAGTCAGGCACGTGGCTCCCCAACCAAAGCACAACACAAACCCTGTCTTTTCTTTCCACACAGAACATCTACACTGCAAGAAATCCAGCGTGGCTGAATTTTAGATTTGCTGCAACAGTAGGAAATCCCTCATATAAAAGCCTCTCATGGTAAGTGAGTTTAATCTGTGACAGGGACACATGCAGCAAAGCTCATAACCTCACATTCTGTAGTGATTTACAGGAAGGCTCTCAATTTTTAAGTAGGTAAAGTCTACACAAGGAACTGAGCTAGGAGCAGCATAGCAAGGTGGGTTTCCTGTGGCTCTGTCTCTCAAGGCCGCATTACCCCAGTCAAATAAACCATGAGCTCTTCATAACATTGTAAGATTTAGAGCATCTCTCCTGCCCCAGCGTGGATTCTCAGCTGTCTAATAACACGGGTGAGATCACGTTGCAGCTCTCTTCCCATAGTAATGGTACAAATTGGGATCTCTCACCTCTAACTGGCCCTTTGGTGTTTCAGGAGGCTTGTAGGAAATAATCCACAGCACACATGTCAGCTCCTGAACAAGTTTTTGTGGGGAGACCACTAGCTGACAGACAATACAACTTCATAAGCCTCACTTTGTTGCTACAAGGGAAATATAAAATAAATTCTGACTATCTTAAAAGTATTCTGCTGCTGCCTAAGATGGACATCGCACTTATAACAAAGTCTTCTTACTGTAAGTGGCTGCTACTGTAGGCATTGCGTGTGAGCACAGGGGTTGTGGGCATGCTTCTCCCTCCATGGGGTTGGGGTGGCCGGTCCAGGGTTCGGTAAGGACTGCTGTGAGTCGAAAGAGGGTCCCTGTAATGAAGGAAACAACCCAAGTGAGGTTAAACACAACAGCACATAAAATATGCACGCCCTAAGTCTTGAAGAAACAATGCAAAGGGCAGCAAAAGCAGGTAAGGGTTTAACAGAACATGCTTTCTGTATAAAGGACAGATTTGTTATACAGAGAAGAAAAATTCAACCCCTTCTTATGGTTCAAGGGGATAACCCAGCAAGGGAGGTCTTCACAGAACGACTGGGAGGAAAGGCTGCTGCCAAAGGACAGGTACAGAGCAGAAGGGACAGAGCAGGTAACAGAGAAGTAAAGGAGTTGGGTTTTAAAATGAAGCACATCACAGCTAAAAGGTTACATATGTCTGTAACTCAACTTCCAAACGTCATGTGGAGGACATTACATTTTTCTCAGGTGTCCCTCAAGGTCGGCAATGACATGACACTGCCCAAAACTTCAAAAATATTTCAGCTTGCTTTCAGCAGCTTGCTCAAGCCAGACACAGACCAAGAAATATCAGGATCAGTGGGACTGCTCACATGGAGAGCCACCAGCACCAGATCAGACCCATAGAACCAGATCATACAACCATCAGCAGAGCTACTGCTATTGATGTGCCTCATGGAGCTATTATTCTAGCTCAGAAAGTGCCCCAAACCCATGCATACCTATGAAAACCTCAGCCAGTCACTGCAGCTGGCACTACTGATGGTAGCTGCTTGAATCCCAGTAACTCTGCTCTTACACAGTGAGTTGCCCATCAGGAGGGATGGGTATGGTTTGGTGTTAATTGAAGCCATTAAGCACAGTCATCAGGAAAACTACAAGTTGTTTAATTAATACTAAAAACAAACCACAGAAATGGAGACAAAGAGTGACAATACTGGTGGGCCCAAGCAATTCCTTAAATACAGCCCTGGCTATTAAACCATCTTGAATCTTTTCACAAAGACTACACTACCCTACAGTTTCAGAGACCACGGCAACTACTTATACACACTTATCCCTACTTTTGTTACTAAACAGGAAATTTAGCTCCCATCACCAAACGGCAGAGGAGTGTGGAGGCAGCAGGCTCTGCTGGAGAGCCTGTAGTAACAGAAGCCTTAGCAGGGGCAGGATGGAGCTCATGGCAGCAAGGTGGAGAGCACAGCGGCAGCGAGACGAGCCCTACCTGGAGTGTCTGGTTTCCAAGAGCTGCTCGTTTATGGATGACTTTCTGAGATGAATTCTCTCCACCCCGAGGGACTTTGGTGGGGGAAGCCTTGGAGAAAGCTGCGCAGAGCTGGGTCTCTGTGCTGGCACAGGAACCGACTCACTGACTGTTGAAAAGGAACATGCATTTTGTTAGCAAAATCCTAGCAAAAATCCATATTTTTGCCCTCTATGCAAATCTGTGGCCTCTAAGCTGAAACGCTTTGCACTACAGAGACAAGCTGTGAATCTGGAAAGTTTCTCCTGCCCGCACCAAGCTCTCCTCCAGGCAGAGAGGACGTCATACAGATCTCAGCAGCACCATCTCCTGCATGTACTACACCCAGCTTGGGGCTGTGCCAGATCTAAGTGGAACTTCCTTGGGAAAACACCTGTTTGCAGCGCGATCCCTCCCTGGAGCCGAGCAGGCAAGCTCAACCTCTGCAAAAGCCAGTTCCTCTCCCTCACCTTCCAGCTCTTTCCTTGAAAATGACATTTTAAGGATTAGTTTTGGAATACAACCTAAAAGGGGATGACTTCAAAAGCAACTGAATGAGCAAAGGCAACTGACAGACAGGTTTGGCTGAAGGCAATCGGGAAGACGCTGGTTTGATCCTTGTTCTGGCTTTGCTTAGGGCACAACCCAGGTCCCATCAGAGCCAAGAGGAAACCAACTAATACATTTAAATGCAGGGTGAGCACCACAGAGAGCACTTTCAGAAGCCTGAGCCCCGGCTCTACTTCTACTCGTACAAGCAGGAATCAGGTGTAACTCCATTTTAAAGCACAACCTGGGTTGTACAAGTCTAAAACTGGGACAAACTGAGATCAGAATCAGGCCCTAACTGAAAAGCGAGTACTAATTTAGATAATGTTTGTCCCCAGATGATGATTACCCAGTTTAAGGGAGAGGCAAGCCAAGTCCTTTCCACCTTGTGGAACAGGGTGTGAACGTGTGTGTCTGTGGGTGTGGGTGTGAAATGAGTAAGCTGAGCAAACACCATACCCATGCAAGATGCAAGCTCACCAGGTAACAGAGAAACATAAACAGATCATTAATATTTGTGCCTATTCTACTTATTTTTTACGTAAGTTTTATAGTGGCTGTGAGGGCAGAAGGGCTGGGCGAACCCTCCCAGCTTGTAACTCCTCCAGCCACATCTGCCTCTGGCCAGGTCCTAGGGATGAAGTATTTGTTCGAAATTCAAAGCCTTCCAGCTCTCAGGTTGGTCACATTAAAACCCATCACCTTCTCTAAAGACAACTCAGATCAGCTCACGGAGCAGACACTTTCAATAATTAACCCATTATGGAAACAGGCAGTCCTGATTAAGCTCTTTCCTCCTCCAATGTGAAGTAATTTGTCATCGAACGCCATCAAAGAACTAGGCTAGAGGACATTAAGTCAAAGGAATGTATCTGAATGGGCACACTTCATAGGAAGAAAAAGAATAAGCAACATACCATCATCGTAGGTGGTTGTATCAGACAGGGAGCTGCTCTCAGATGGAATTATATCATCTGTGAATGAAAACAAGTTACTTTAAGCATGGAAGACCCAACACTAATTTCCAATTATCACATACAGTTTATTTTCTACAGCTTCAGAGACAGCTGCTACTTCTAACACTACAATCTATATGCTTTAGCCCTCAAGAGTCTGAAGTGCTCACTGCAGTTCAGCAACCTGCCTACCTAAAGGAGACTTTTTTTCAACTGCAGTGGGAATCAGGCCAAGGTTTACTAAGGTGTTTTCCACCCAACTTCCAACAGATCTCACAGGGTGTTTTGGTGCTTCAATAGGAGTCAGGAGCCTACAGAGACATGCATGTCTTGGCTGTGAGCATCTAATCTCCTCTAGGTACACCTGAAATCCCACCAGGTAGGTGCCTTTTGAAATCTGGCATTCGCTTTTGAATGTTTCATCAGCATCCAAATTCAGTTTCAATTAAATTAATATCGATCCAGAATAATTGCACTGATTTCAATCAAGCTATTGCAACTTCCAACAACACAGGGAGCAGTAATGCCTGTTGTATAGGCATTGCAATTTTTTTTCTGTTTCTTTTACATTTTGTTATTTATTTCAAGTGCTTTACTGCACCTGCCTGTCCTCTCACCTTGATGTTCCTTGCTAAAGTTTAGCACAGACCACCAGTGGAAGAGAAATTAGGCTGGTGATAAAAAGCAGCACAAGAGATAATTAACCCAGAGAAAAAAAAATGTTCCTAGACCATTTCTGGCAAGACACGGTGCTGGTGGGGTAAAAAGTCTACATGAACCTCCACACAAAAGTGAGAGTAAGCAACAAAAGAAGAAGGTGGCAGCCACTTTGTGTGCGACACCTGCTTCCTCCATCACTCATCATCATATGCAATGTACGTCACTCCGTGTCACGCTTTGCTGCGAGGAAAGGTCCGGTTACAAGAATTTGGTAAACCAGAGCAGCTTTTTAAGAAAAGCAAAATATTGGGGCCGGTCCCTGCCCCAGGGGACTTGTCAGACCACCGAGGATGGGCTGCAGCTCTGCTTGCAACCTGACAATGGAAAAAAGCTTCAGGGGAGCTTATTCACATGAATTTGACCACACAGTGGTGAAATATGGAACTGGGCCCAGTGCGAGGAGGAAAAAAATCTACCTAGAGGAAAAGGAATATTAAAAAGCCAGTCTAAAGCTACATTGCTGGATTCCTGTGGGGTCTGCAGCACTGACATATGGGGGAGCTCTGAATTTAAATCCTAAATCCCGCAAAAGTGGAAGAAACTCTGGGCTACAGAGAAACAAAGGAAAGGGGAAATAGAATATGGGAAGCAGGGGACAGTCCAGTACGTCCTTCACCTTCCGTCCCTTGGGGGCTGGGATGAAAATAGCTATGATTTGATTCAATAAATCAATGTTACTATTTAACACATCCTTTCCAACAAGTCATTCCCCAAATTCACAGACGTGACTCATCACTGCTCAGCTGTCTGTAACCATGTACCTTGAGCCCGAGAATACCGTCAGCGACGGCGAAAAGGTTACACATGAAAATCAATTACTGAAGCAGATGACAGTTCTGCTTCCGGTAAATATGTATGTGTGGTGCAATGCAAGAGCCAGGAACAAGAAGGGAATGTAGCCTACTTCACTAAGGATTTGCCATCTGGCAGTCCCCACCTGCAGCGAGACCCTCCGAGACACAAAATCTAGACCCTTCCGGCTGTGTCCACCTTCCCAGACAGCAAACAAGGATGTCACGTACCAAATATTGCAAAATGATGGGCTGAATGTATAAGGACCAACTCCTAAGCTGCTTGTTTGCACAACAGGACAAGAAACTGCCTGCAACAAAGAGTGGTGACTGTGCACCGATGCTGCCTCACTGGTCTCCAGTAGCTTCCTGGTCGTCACTACACATCACGTGCCCCAGGTAATACAGGACCTCCCACAATTAGTATCCAGATTGATGAGCAAGAGACTGGAAAAACAGACGTTTTCCTCATCTCTGTCAATCAGGAACTAGCTTGGCCACATTAAGTAGCTATCATCAGCCTTTTAGAATAAGCACTTGGTGATGATGGATGGCCCAGTGCCGCTGTGGTTTGTGCTGGAAAAAAAAAATCTAAACAAAGCTCTGAACAGGAACAGGACATGGCAAAGGTCTCCCCAGTAGAAACCTCAGATTGCACAGGAGAAGGGTCTCCTACAGGGAAAATACATGCTGGCAAGAGGTCTCATCTCAAGAGTCAGGAAGAGGGTATCAACATAAACAGCATAAGAAAATCTTGCTGCTTCTTTCCCAACTTGCAATTCCCAGAAAAAAAAAAAAACAACCAAAAAACCCCACTAAGCTCACAAAACAGCGTTTCCTCTGGGATAAAGGGGAAAATAGAAATCAATTAAACATTAACAATTATCCATATATATTTTCCACAGACAGGAGAAGTAAAACATGTCCTAAAACTGTTAATCATTGTCGAAACTGGAAGAGCCTGCAAATCCTATGAGCTTTTACTACTCCCAAACTCCTTAATTTGGCATGGAATACCAGCAAGTTTCCATGCTTTATCCTATGAAGCAGCAAAACATCTCACCTCCTTTAAGAAAAATCACGCTTTCAGAATGGAGGGGGCAAGTGTATCTGCATTCACTGTGCTCATCAGTGGCAAATGCCTTTAGCTAAATAAAAAAAATCTGTTTGCCACTATTTGCACTCACACTCTTGAACTTTGCCTATGTCTTCCTGGAAATCTGTAATTTTTAATCAAGCAGCAAAGTCTTTGATCCTTATTTCCTTGATCTTTGTAGAAAAACCTCACACGCTGTATTTTTGCTGGAACTGTCACGTTGTGGAAGGAAAGGGAGAGAGATCTTGCACGTGGCAGCTCAGACACACAACTGCTCTCAATATAGTAAGAATAAAGAGACCACACCAGTTTCAGCTGAGATGCTCCTGCCAGCCTTTCTAAGTATAGCACCTTCTGTCCATACCTGGTGCTGGAACGAGCCTCCACTTGTTCCTCAAACTGCAACTTATTCTGCCCTCAGCCTGTAAGCAGTGCACTTATCCTATCAGATGCAGCAATTGCATCTCTTTTTCTTACTTAACTGCCTTGGAGAAGATAAAAATCACATAGAGGAGATGTAAACAAATCTTCTAAGTGAGCCAAATTACATTTTTCTTCCTGTTTTCATTAGAATACGGGGAATTCTCTTGTTTACCTGGAAGAGTAAGAGTTGATTTCTGGGTTGGTTTTTTTCCACACTTGATTCTATACTCATTTATGGAATTTTCTATCTCTTGTAGCTTTTTTACAGCATCAGTATACTCCTGCTTTCTTTTCTTCTTCACATTTTTGCAGAGGTCTGGCTCACTGGCAAGTTTCTTTGCAGCTTCCACCAGCTTTTGCTGTATGATAAAATTGCTCTCCAAGTCCTGCAAAGCGGGATCCTGCAAATTTGTGAGAAGTTATTTGCTTGTATTCTGGGTAAAATCATCAATGAAAGTTCTTGAATACATCTACTTTTGTACTCATGAATTGAAATCTTAAGCACAAAACACAGAAATACCAAAGTTTATCCACAAGACAACCTCAGCATATGAAACTTTTAGATCTTATTTCTATGACTAGTGTAAGATTATGAGATCTCTTGAGAAAGGTCCAAAGTTCTCGAGCCTGGGTGCCATAAGGGAGACGCTTAAATTCAGGTTTACACCACTAAGCCTCTTGCTCTGAGTTCAAGGCTGAAAACATCCATTCAAAATCTCTCTTTACCTTGGAGAAAATAGAAGTGGAAATCGATGTCACCATACCTACGTAACAGAGAGTTGGAGGGTTTAATTAATTGTTTGTCAACAGCTTTGAGATGCTCAGATGAAAGGCACTGCCGCAGTGCTAAGCAACACATTATTAAATGTGGTCAGCAGGATTTCATTTCAATAGCTTTAAAGCCATCTACATAAAATCTGTTTGCTACAGACATGGATCGCACCAGTCCTGTAAGCCAGGGCAGAGAGTTTTTGGTGAAAAAACAGATGCAAAGTGCCTAACACCTACTTACTACTTGGACGAAACAGCTTGTTAACAAATCTCACAAGGAACGAGGGGGAATGGTGTGTGTCCAGAAACTGCATATATTTGAATTACCCTATCTCCCGAGTCAGGCTCTGCCAGCAAAGTTTGTATTGAGCTTCTTGAGCAATATAGGGAGCCTTTATTTAGGTGGAACTTGCATTAAGCCAGAGATAAATCTCCTCCTGCTGTCACCTATCACATAACTATGCTTATGGACAGATGATTTTGCAAGGGGGACAGTGCACGCCCCTGCCACGTTCTGGGTTCAAGCACATTCTCAACCCAATGCAAATCAACGCTCGAGAAAAGCTCACAGCCGTGGGTTGGCCAAATGGTGTTTCTGCACCTGCTCTGCTCTAATTAGCAGCAAAATGTCCATTAAAATTCAAGCAGCATGGCCCAATCAGGGGTTGAGCTCAGAGGATTTTAAGGCCTTTTGAAACAGCCAACTTCCTGGTCATTTCAAAGGCAGCACAGCTGAAATAAGGGCAGGACCTGTCTGGATTCCCCAGCCCATGCAAGCGGCTGTCCCAGATGCCTCCTCTTAAACAGTCGGGGAAGAGCTGGATTATTTACAAGTGGTTTTGGCCACTGGTCTGGCCACCCCACCTCTGCTGTGAAAACAGCCTGCAGTGCTCACCTCTTCACTGGGCAGCAGGTTGTCATCCAGCTTGAAGGCCGTGCCAACACGTCTTCTCACCTGGGGAGGCTCCTCTCCAGCGCTCAGAGGATACTCCTTGGGCATCTTGCCCGTCAGCTCCTGGGGAACAGAGAGGGTTCCACATGAAGGTCCGGAGAGACAGAAGGGCTCTCACCCACCCCAACCCCAGCATAAGGTGCAGTTCTCACCGCCTCTCGCAGGCAGATTTTCTTCAGCTCCTCAACCTTCTGAAGCAGTTTTTCCTGAAGAAGTTTCTCTTTCTTCTTTAGTTCCATAATTTTCTCCTTCTTTTGTTCTTCACTGACCTCTGAATCCTGAGAGCCTGAAAAATACACTCTCTGTATCAGAGGATTTGCAGGTAAAAGCCCCCTTTTTTTTTTTTTGCTGAGATCTCCCCAGCGCAGTCCAGCCCAGCAAAACAACACATTATTCAAAGTGTAACACCCAGCTCTTGTCTTGTCCAGCAAGCAGGCTTTTAGGAAAGCTGCACTTCTTCAAATCCCCAATGTATATAATTGCATAGTAAAACCTAAGTATACACCCCAAAACCCCACCACCTAAAATAAAAATAATTGCAGTAGTGATATCTACAATATAGTTGATCTTTGGGCTTTGACTTTGCTTTTGGGGCAGACACCAAGGCTCCCTGCTTGGCCTTCACCTGGAGGCATCTGCATGTGGCAGCCAGGCTTTCACCTCCCCCCATTACCCCTCCTCCACAGTCACGGGACAGATCTAAAGTCCACTCCAGAGCTGAGCTTTATTTGGAAGCATTTACCATCTTTGCTCATTTTTGAGTAAGTTTGGGGCAATTCAACTCCCTGAAAAAGTGCTTAAAATTACCCCGGATCCAATTTCCCTCAGACTTTGATGAGACTTTCAGCCATTCAAGGACTCACTGGTAAACTAATATCAAATTATTCACGGACCAAGAGTATATGGGTGCTTATCCATCTAGCATATTTTTATTTCCTTATTTAATTATGGAAGGAAACAGCAGATTATACCATGGATGCTACCATTTCAGATACATAAACGAATACCTGCCTTCACAGATGTCACTATATTTATCATCATCTGGCCTCATTTTCCCTTTTAACATACAGAAGCCCCGCTTGAATTTACACAACCTTGAATTTACACAAAGTACTACCTGATGAGATCAAACTGCCATTGCTGGCCATAATAAGCTGGTTCTTTGCCTCCAAAGTCACCAGTTTTGAAACCTTTGGTGTTCCCATCTCTGTCAGATCCATGGCAATATCATCCAAACTTCTGGCTGAAGGAATTTTTGCCTGAGGCAGTTTTAAAAGAAATGAATAAATAAATAAATAAACCCAGCCTCATTGAGTTACCTCTAATTAACTTCAGAACACAGGGTCACAGAAGATGACGTTTCACACCTCATCTCCCACAAAATTAAGGGCTACAGCAACAGGATCATGAGGGAGCTGGTGATGCTCAGGGCTGTACTGGTGTTCCTCTCCTCCTCTCCCCCCAAAGGCTGAACCATCTCCCAGCCCAAAATCCCTTTGCTGTTTGCACTGTGTTCAACACGAACACGAGGAAGCAAAAGAAAAAGCAGATTAAACACCGGGAGGTGGGAATTCCCTCTTCTGTGATTAAGCTTCCACAGCCCTTAATTGCAGGCAGACTAAAATGGATCGAATAACAATACTGTCGCTAATAGACTGCTCAAAAAGCTGACAAAAACAATTTGTAGTTTTTCTCAGGAGAGCAGTTCATCCATGAAAAAACATACACTGGAGGATATATGGGCAAGGTAAATGCTCACAGTAAAATGCCTTATAACTTACTTTGCTTTGCTTTCTGTCCAAGTAAAACTGGTGCTGACTGATTGCCATCACCCAGATGGATTTGATCAGGGAAGTGTTTGCATACCAGGTTTGCACTACCAGTCCGCTCTGGCCAAAGGTCCTTCTTGACACTGAAATTCTGAGGAGGTGAAAAGAAATGCAATTTTAAGACAGGTCTTTGAGGTTCAAAGTCCCAGATGCCTCTCTCTCTTATCCAGGGAAGGCTCAGCCTTTATTTGAGATTTGAAAACTCCCATTTCCTTCTCCCTGTACTGCTGCCTTCCCTCCTTCCTAACCTGCCTTGAATTTTACAAAGTTAAAATCCCTCCTGGTCAAGCTTTATAACACCGAGCAGTAGCAACTGCTGTGCCTTTGAGTTCATTGTGCTGCTGAGACCTATGGCTGGGTAGACTATACACCTAGAAAGAGCAAGCAGACTGCCATGGGATCCTGAAAGTAGAGATCAAGGCAGGATGAGGCTGCAGAGCATCTTGCAGCTCCTCCTGGCCCAGCTGAGAGGCACGGCGGTCCCGTGCCAGAGGCAGAAAGGATGGCAGCAGGAGAAGCAAAAAGGAAGGTGGAGTCAGAAATTCACCCTGGGCAAAATCTCTTTCTTCTTGGGAGGGATCCTGAGGGGATGGCACAGGAAAGCAGCCTGCAGGTGAGCTCCCACCCCAACCGGTGGCACTCCTTGGTGGCACTCCTTCGGGCCCCTGCAGGCTCCCTCAGAGGAGGGAGCATCACTGCCAAGGCAGGGGAGGGAGGGCAGAAGGTGAGCAACAAAGTGACATCTGGGTCCTGCAGGCTGCATCTCCTGCACGTTACAGCAGCCTCTTGGGGAAGGGTTTTGTAAAGTGAGCAAATTTGGCCATGACAAATAGTCCTCCCTGTGCTCCAAGAACTCCCTTAGGGGATATCACAGGCAATTGAAGAGAAGGACACCCAGAACTGTCACGGAGCACCAGTTGCTCCAGGTTGCTCACTGTGGCTGTGACCTTTCCTCTGCACCATCACAGCACCATTTGGCTATCACCCACAGCCCAGCCCCAGCCCCAGCCTGTCCTGCCGAACGCAGGCTCAGTGTCACACAGCCCAGAGTGAACCCAGAGGCACCTCCCATCCCCTAACACAAGATGACAAATCCCCAGTCTGGGTAAAGAACCATCCCACTGCTACAACCACCTCTCCCAGCCTTACCTGCGGGGATCGTGTACTTCCACAGCAAACTTCTTTTCACGGAAGTAGAGGTTTTCCAGCTGTTTCCATTGAAATAGCTAGGGGAATTGGGAGAGAGAAGAACACTGTCACTACGAGAATCACCAGTCTTTTCCCCACAAGGTTATGTCATTTCAGCAAATTACAATTCCTGTGTATCTTCAGCTACTATTATCAACTCAGAAGTAAAAACATTCATAACATTAATTAAAATAAGCACATAAATAGAAATGTTTAGGATGGCCCTCAAGTAATGTCACATTCTTACAGAAAATGTACTGCAAATTGAGGATTTTGCCTGGTGCTGATGGAAACATCTGTTTCCATCAATGGAACATTTGTTTTCACCACTAGAAGCTCACAGAAAACTAGGGAGGGCAGCTGAAGTCCTTTTCTCTCTGATTAAATAGAAAAATCTCTATACAAAATAATTGCATAGGCACCTATGGCCTCTTCCCTCAGTCAGAACACCCCCAGGGAACAGCAGCAGCTGGGGGAAAACCAAGACCTTACACTTCAGAGGACACTGGGTGAGAGATTCAGCATGACATTTTGGAGCAGGGGTACATCACGTAGAGAGAAAGAGCAGCTACAGGAGGAAGCCATCCCACAACGCATACTTCTGTAAGGAAACCACAGATTTCCTGCAAAGTGCCAGCTGGGAAAAGAGATCAAAGTCAAGCAGGGCTTGGCAGCTGCACCCGTGGGATCAGAATTTCATACCAATCTGCTCTCTCTTTGCACCATCATTAGCCACCCTCCAGGGATGATCCATCAGGGGCTGCATCTTTTCAGCCCAACCTTGGCCGAGCCATTCCCCTGGGTACAGGGTTCTGAGGTCCCCTCTCCAGCAGTGCCCAGGTACCTGGGCACACACACAGACCTATACAGCTGTCCCCAGGGATGTCACCTGAACATGACAGGGTGCACCAGAACAGCAGCACAGACTGTAGTTCCCAACCAGCCACCTTCCTGGAGCTGGAGCCCAGGCAGGGGTACGTGAGGTGTTTCCACCTAGGCTGGGCAGGCAGGGCCAGCATCAAGTGGGAGAGATCAGCTTGCAAAACCAGTGATCCACCGAGGCACTGGGGTCACCACAGCGACTCCCTCCCTCCCCACAGTTTTTCCAAAGCCTCCATGAGTGCAGCCACCACACCAGGAGTCCCCAGACAACAAGACATCACTCCCTGGCCTCTGCCAAAGCCTGACACACTGTGCTCTGATGATGGAAGAACTTCAAGTTTTGCAAAAAAATTATGTATTGCGCCATGCTGCATTTGAAACATTCTTAACATGGATCGTAAATGAAGCATAACTCAGTGCACATGTTTGTCAGGGAAAACTCCAGCTCTTCCAGCAACCTTTCCCTCTCTTTAGTTAAAGCTTTCCTTTCTAGTACTACAATTTATTATTAGATCCTGCTAGATGAAAAACGTAGCGAGGGGAAATGTCATTTACTTGGACTAATAAGTCACTTTCTAAAAGATCTTGGAAGTTTTACTCTGCTGCTTAAGTAAGTTTATCTTTGTATTAAAGACACGCTGACTGGTCACATTACTTTCAGAAGTGCCCTCTTCTCTAACATGCCGTTGAACTTTTAAATAAATACATTTAAAAAAAAAAGAAAATCCAAGAGAACAGATCTCAGAGAGTATGTCAGGGCATTGAGCAATAGCACCCGGGGGTGCTTCGGCACACAGGGATCCCCAGCTCAGCCCCGGTGGCTCGGCCACCCCCGTGTCCCCACACTCACCTCTCCGCAGCACCGTCCCCCTTCTCCCCGGCCCCTCCGGACAGCGTTAAGGGTGACATGGGACGAGCAGGGCGAGCGGCAGCCGTCGTCCTGCCATCCTTCCCCGCTCCACTCCCGCCGGCTTCACCTCCCACTGCTGACACACGCCTGACATCACCCGCCTCTCCCCGCAGCGACACCTCTCCGACCCACCCTTTTCCCTCCGATAATGGGAAAACCCAGCCCAGGAGGGAAGGGGAGAGGGTTTCTACTGGAAGGCTGCACACCTTCGGAGCCCTCCCCAAGGTCCAGTGGGGAGCTGAGGTGGGTGGAAGCCTGTCCCGGGGGCTGAGGTGGCCGAGCCCCGGCCCCACCACTGTGGAATCACACCCGAGAGGCAACAGGTTGGACCAGAAGCATCACGCTGCGTTCCTGGCCACCCCGCTCCCACGCTCGGAAAACACGATGGGCGTGCTTCAAACACAACCTCTGGAAAAAAAAAATTGCCTCTCTGCCTCTTATCGGTTGTGGGTGATGACTCCCCCGTCCCCTTCATCACTTCCTCTGGGTTTTTTCCCCTCCGGACGTGCTCGGCATTCCCCAGGGCTGCGGGAGAAAGGGTCACCTGGCCCATGGGCAGCAAGGGTGAAGAGGGTCACGTTTGGCAGGGGGGTGGGAGGGGACAAAATGCAGCTGTCCCACCACCTTGAGGAACCTCCTGCCCAGGCAGGGGTCATACCAGCACTCCAAGGGTCTGGATGGACCTTTCCATGGGGAGCTGCCTCTGCAAATCCAGTGCCAGCCCCTCATGAGATTAATCCCTCACCATCTGTGGTGCAAAAAAGGGAAGAAACAAAACAAAAAAAAGCCTTTGCATTTGTAAGGAAACCTGCATGGAATTGCCTCGGGATGTGGGTAGAGCTTTGCCCCATTTCATCCCCGCCCTGTGAGAGCCATCCCAGCCCAAGGAGGAGCTGACAGGCACCCCAAGCATTTGCAGCTGGCTACATTCAGCACAAAGACATTTGCCTCCTTGCCCAAGGACACACAGGACTGGGACAACCCCAGCTCCCCTCTCCACTGCAGAGGAGATGGGGAAGCAGCATTGGAAATGCTCCATGCAAGATGTATTTTTACTCTGAAAAGTATATTTACAGACTGAAAAGCGCCCTTTCCGTAAGCTCACTTCAGAACAATACAAGTCCTTAGCAATCAATTCCTCTGACAAACTCCTGCAGTCAGGTCCTCAAAAAAAAAATAAAATAAGACCACTGATTATATGAGTAGCTTCAGAATAACTTGTGAACTAACAATAAATTAAATAGGTGCACTTAAAAATAATCATGAATGAGTGTATCAATGAGTTTCTGCATAACTAAATCTGTCTAGATTCATGAAGACAAGAGGAAACAAAAGGCATCAATAAAAACAATGGGGGGAAAAGTAATAAAGAACAAACAAGAGTAAACCAAATGAAATTCTATATACTCCTTCAAATAAATTTTTCCTAAATTGTGGTCAAAAGGTTATACTCAGGAAACTGTCGCTGGACTAGAGTGTTCCTGCTCCCTTCAAGTACACCCTAACTCTGTACAGACATGTTTCTAAATTATCCCTAATTTCAATCTTACCTAAACTACATGCATATTAAAAGACAAAAGAGCTATAAAAGAAATATCTGGAAATCTGAAACTGGTTTTTGAGGGCTGGAAGTACAATTAGGAATAATTAAAATGTTTTTGTGGACATTTTGCAACGTATGTTTCCCTTTAACCAGATGATTAGGTCCACCTGAGCTAATGAATGTTTTCTCAATAGCCTTCCCATCCATTTAGATTGCCAGATCCTTAAAGGCTCCTGAAAACTTCCATTGGGCATAGCAGGGGCTGCCTGTCTGACTCCACAACCAGGATTTGGCCTCGTCAAGGTTTGTTTCCTAGGTCTTTTTAGAGAAGGTGGAGGTGCAAATCTTCCCGATCACAGCTCATTTAATCAGGCACCTCTCTGCACCAGCCAGACTCCTACCACCCAGATGCTGCTTTTCCAGGCCCCGGAGTTTCCTCTATTTCTGCTGCAATTCTCTTTCAGATACTGCAGAAACACAGAACAAAAAAAGATATCGTCCTCTCAACCCTTTCTCTTACAAAAAGAGATCTAAGTATAGTCTAACGAGGCACAAAGCAAGACACAGGCTGCTTAAGCTGTGAGATAACAATAAAAGAAGCAGCTGGGTGGTGGTTTTTTTTTTTATTTGGTTTGGTTTTTTTTACCTAGCCAATCTTGCATTCGGTTTTGAATAAAATGCAAGTTTGTCTGGGCCCGACAGCAGGAACTCGCCGGCTCGAAAAACGGCCCCATCAGGATTGCAGGCAGGAGCCAGCAGAGCCCCTGCCTGGGAAACGTGCAAGAGAGCTTCGCAGGGGCCCTTAGCTTATTATTCCTACCAGCCTAACATTTTGTTTAAGAAAAGACTTTAAAAATTATCTTTCCTTTGCAAGGGTTGTGTGTCCAACCACTGCTGCACCAACCCCAGGACACAGCATGTGCCAGGGCTGCACTCAGGATGTTTCTAAGGTTGATGGCAAATTCCAGCCAAGAGCTAAGTTACCCAGATCTTTGATTTTTAGACCCAAAGGACCCTTGGGTTAAGCTCAGCATGGAAGTGCAAACCATGCTGCAGCGTTTGCCTTTCCCGCGGGAAGCACGTTCAAAGCACCTCGTGGTACAAGCAGTACCCGTAAGGGGGTTCACCAACCAGCATCCCAGGAACTGGCTGGGAACTGCAATCTCCAGACAAATCTGGCAATTCAGACCAAGGAAATATAAAAGATTTCTGCCCACAGGAATGCACCCCGCCCCGATGAAGGAAATTACCGCCCTGCCGGCAACGCTGGAAGAAGGGCTGCGTTTCAGCCCCTCCGCTCCGGTTTGGTGTCTGGCACACTACCTTCAATTGAAATTTTTGTTGTTTTTTTTTTTTAAATTTCTATGTCCTGGCCATGGAGGAAGGCACTGGAGGAGATGGCAGGAGAGCCAAACTGCCCTACCTGCAGCAGTTCCCGAGAGGCAGCAGCAGACGGCTCCCATTTGCACCAGTATAAATCTGTAGAGCTCACTGGGAGGCATCCTTCATCTCTTACATAGTAAGCCATTCCTCTAAAAAACCTCTTCAATAACATTTTTTCTCCCTAATTTGTTCCAGTCCACCCTTGCTCAGTTCTCATTAGCATTAGCATTAACACAAATCAGAGACGTGTCAGCACCAAAGTGTCCCAAAATGCACGTTTTGGGACAGATGACACTCAAGGAACTTTCCACACATCTGGAAGGAACTGAATTTCAGAGCAGTCTTGTAAGAGCTATGTGTTTATTTTAAATAATTAGGTGAGCTTAGTGTCTTATGTCTAAATCAATGGCTTCTATTTGGTGAGAAATAAACACCGTCAAAGAAATCTGCCTAATTAGATCCGCCTGCTGAGAAGCCTGTACAAACGCTGTTGTATTCTGAACCGTTCAGCAAAGCAGGACAGCAAATTTACATTATGGAAATGTCCTGCAAGGGAAAACTTTCAGCATCAGCTCTTAATATATGTTGAATTAAAATAAAAACATAAATATTACCCATTTCAAAACTAGTATATGCTAATAAAAAACGCTTCTGAGAACATAATGTATTCAAGACAACCAGCATTAGAATGAAAATTCTTGCAGATCTGAAACAATACCATAGTGAGATTAGCTGTTCTCCTCAGACATTATAGTTCGTTTATCACCACGGAGTCGCCCACAGGAACACAATGAAGTGGGAGAACAAGTCAAAAAGCCAGCAAGCTGCCTTCTCAAATTCCTGTCCCTTGGAGAATCACCACGTATTGGCTGAACGCAGAATAAACTCAGACCATAATACACACTCCATAAACAAGACAAAGCATTGTTTATCTCAGCAGCGAGAAGAACTGGGGTAGAGATAAAAAGGAGGTCTATTCTGTTTTGAAACAGCATATGAAGTCCTGGGACCAGTTTTATACTTTTCCTAATTGATTCAGAGGAGACTGGGGACAGGATCTTGGCTTGCCATCCCACGGCAAGCAGGAGGCATCTCTCGGTATTAACTGCAGCTGAAGGAAGACTGTGTTTGTGAAGCAGCAGGACTGCAGAGTTAATCCCAGGTCTGAGCTGAAATCTGAACAAGAGTTGCAAAACCCAGGGTTTTTTATGCCCTGTGAGACTTCAGGATTATAATCAAGCGAGCCCAGCATAACCTCCAGCCAGTGTGGAGCCACTGCTTTTATCTACAAAGACAATTTTCATAAGTGACAAAAAATAATTCTCGATTTCCAGCCTATTACAGCACTGGAGCAGCACCCCCCTTGGTTCCCAGTCCCAGGAAAGGGGTAAAACCCGTACCCGCTGTGCTACAAACCGCTTCCAAAGCGATACCAGTTCTCAGGAGCAACTTACAGCAACACGGTTCCTTTCTCCAAAGCATCTCGGCACGACCAGCAAAATATTAACAGCCGGACTCAAACCTCCCCAGCCGGCTTCACACGGAGAGACAGACGCAGCAGGTTCTCCTGGTCCAGCCCCGAGTTACACACCGTCCACGCCACACGCTCCCCCCACGGATGACTGACTGATGGGACATGCGCAAGCCTTGGCAAGGCTGGGAGATAGGCATCTGGAGATTGCTTCATAGCCAGGTCGGGCGTGCGAGTCGTTTCCTCTGAAGAGTTCTCAGCCCCAGACTTCAAGCAACAGTGTTGATCCAACAACAAAATCGTGGGATAACCACTGTGCTCCAAGGCTTGTATTTAGGTCTCTCTGCCTAAAGACCTACTTGGATGAAGCCAAAAGATTTCACTTTTTGAGGCGGATGGTTGTATTTGTTGGGATTTAACTGGCACTGCATTAATGAGTGCAGTTAATTTTAATATATATTATTTTACTATTATTTTTAAATTTTTATTTTGAAGGTGGACTTGGCTCTTACTAGGTGCCTATGATGAACACATTAAACAAATGCAGCTACTTGTGACAGCAGCCATTAGCATGGCAGACAAGACATAGAGAGCGGAATAAACCCCCTGGTGTGAAATTCAGCCAGAGCACTGGAACCAATTCCAGTTCAAAGCCTCCCACCAGAAATCCAGGAGCCTTCCCACTGCAGCCGGCATCAGAGAGGTTTGAACACCTAGGGATCACTTGTATCTTTGAAATTAGGAAAGGCCAGCTTCATTAGACTTGGACTCAGCCTCTCCCTTTTATTGAGTTAATCTGCTGCATATATATTTAAACATCACTAACTGGAGAAGTAGAGCACAATAAGGATGCTCTTTCCCAGATGGCTGGGGATAAGCACAACAGCACTTTTGATTCACAACATAAACAGCCAGGTAACACTAGCACATGGCAGTTGTGAGTTTGGCTCCATCCTGAAAAGCAAAGCAAGAAAATTCTGCTAAATCCAGCAAAACTAGCACCTCTGCTCAAAAAGACAGGCATAGTTTACATGCCCACTCTCCTCTTGCCTGCTGCTTTGGGAAGGACTGCGCTTGCTGACTCCTCAGAGATTCAGGTCAGCCATATAGATGCTGCTCTCTCTGAAATATAATCTGGTACATTCATAAATATGAGCAACCAACATCACTGGTTAAAAGGAAGACTTCTGCCTGCTGCATCACAGGCAGAAATAAACAGCAGGATTTTGACATTTTAACTCCAAACCCAAGTTTGGATGTGGGTGCCTCTCTAGACCCAGCATCTGCTTCCCCACTCCTTGCCCTGAAAGCAATCTGATTCCAATTACTTCCATGGATCACATCAGAAGTGCACTTTGTGTTTCAAACCCTGAAACACATTTTGTATGAAGAAACAGTTTGCATACTTAGCCACACATTAGAAGTGGTCACGACTCAGGACAAGCTGTGGCTCAAGTCACTTTTGTCCCCTCCTATTAACATCAGACACAAATCCATAAGGATACTACAAGCCATATCCATCCCCACTTTTTCAGTCAGCTTATTGGCATTAAACTTTCCTCTCTGCCTATCAGCTCCTCTCTGCCACCTTCCTCTTTTAATCTCTACCATCTGTTGTATAATTATAATTACAGTAAAACAGACAATTACTACCATTCCCATTGTAACCCTTCCATGCAGAGGTGATTTTTGCTTTTTATTTTATTTTTCTTAAACACAACTCCTGCTGCATTCAAAGGCAACACCTCGTAACTGACCGTAGCAGGGTGCGACTTGGTATCTGGGCCCTACTGACCTTAAAAAATTTTCTTAATCTGCCTGGTTGATGTTGTAAACTGAAATCCCACAAGCACAAAAACTGCTTGGTTAAGCAGTGCTTCTAGCCAAGCAGACTGTATTTTCTTGGAGAGCGTTGCTGGTCACAGCTGGACATCTTGGCTAGAGAATGATCTGTGTTTGACCTGACCAGATAATCTTGTAGATGTTGCCTAAGAGCAGGGAAGTGCTCAAGACCAAGAGGACCTCTTTTGACTGTCAATGGCTGCATTAACATTGACTTGATTTTCTAGGGTTCATCTTGTGTCACTGTCATCTTAGAACAGGCATGGTAAGGAGATCTGGGGCTGAACTAAGTACTTGACTAAACAAAGGAAGGATGTATGAGTTCAACCTTGAGCACTCAGTTATATAAAAATGTACCTAAAAAAACCGAGTCGTAGCCTGCTCTGGAAAAAGAGAAGATCATGTTGGGAGCTTGAAGGGGAATTACTCCTAACAAGGAAGTTTTGTTAAGCTGTGTTTTTTGGCACAAATACACTAAACAGTATCATTTTGCAAATGTAAAATTCCCTGGCAGGAAGCACACGCTTCATGTGAACTCCTGCCCAGATCATTCCTGGGGAAGAAGACTAGCAAAACTCCAGGTCTCCATCTTCTCACAGCTTAAAAGTTCCAACTAAGACATGACCAGAAAAAAACCACACACCTCCAACCCAACAGTGCAGCCCCTGATGTGCAGCCCTGGCTCGTTTCCCCTGCCAAGAGGGCTAAATAACTCTTCAAAGACTTTCAGGGCTCAGTCCCATCGCAGGGAGATGTATGTGGCTGCAGAGAGAACTGGGAGAGCTCCCAACACGTCGTGTGCTTGGGCAGGGTGATGGACTTCCAAGGCCATCAGCAGAAGAGCCTGTTGGGGCTGGCTGATGGGGCTTTTGAGGGAGCCTGGGACCCTCTCCCCTCTTTAAACAACAAGGGAGGCTGCTGGCAGAGCTCACTCTGTGGGAGACACGCTGAGGAGCAGGGGGGTGGAAAAAGAGAAGGACAACCTTTTTTGGCAGTTCACTCTCAATCCCCCCCTTACAATTCATTGCATCATGGAAATGTACAGTTGCCTAAAGAGGCCTGCAGCTTCATGCACTCCCCCTCGTATTTCACAGATATCAGTGGAGCCTTTTATCACTACAAAAGCCAAGTGAAAACACTGCTCCAGTACATGGCCTTTAGCTCAGGACCTGCAGAAACCCAATTGCTTCATACTTCTCTAGTGATCCCTGGAAGCTGCCAAAATTCCCATCCAGGCTGTCCTGAGACCACCAAACTCAAAATGACACACAAGCCAAAGCCCCCCAAAGGGAGTTTCCACTATCTGTGTGAGCGGTAGAGTTTTACTGCCCCAGTGCCAGCAGAATTCTCCTTCTGCCTCTAACCCTTGCCCTTTTGCTCAATAGCCTAATAAGCAAAAACTTAAAGTATATTCTGACATACACCACCATCCCACATCACCCCTGAAAAAAATTAGAAGCAAAAAATCTTACTTTTCTGGGCTTAACTTTGTCTTGTAAGTCGTACTGGCCTATTCCTTTGTAACTTATTCCAAGCCACCACGGGATTCCTTGTTTATCCTGAAAAATAGAAGTCTACATAAACCAAAAGCCACTTAAGAATTAAGCAATTCCAAGATTACAGCCCATTGCATTCTGTAACAAGTACGAGTAGGTATGGAACAAAGATATTTTTGCAAACAAATTGATGTGAAGTGGAATGCTCGAGTGAATGTTGAAACTTTCTCCCCCCTGCCTTCTTAGGCAGAGGCAAGAAACCAGGTGGTGGTTGTGCAAAGCGGACAAAAAGCATCAGTGCTGCTGAAACAAGGGGGTGTCACTCATTGCAGGAAGTGGCGGGGGGGATATGGGACCAAAAAAACCCAAAACTGCATCCACTAAACTCAGGCATGGACAGCCACAGGAGGAGAGAACAGCACAAAACATCAGCTTCTCAGGTACCACAGTCATGGCCATGACCCAAAAGTAAGGAGATATCACCTCTGCTGAGCTCTTCTGCACAAAACACTTTGGGCCCAGGCTCTGCTCTACAAACAGGATTAAATGGTGTATTTCCATCACTCTCCAAAAATATTTCTCAGCATTTCCCCACTCCAAGTATGCATCCACTAATCACCGGCCACTTAGAAGTAGCCTTCTCTACATCGTATTTTTTTTTCCTACTCAATTAGAAATGTCTCTGGGGAAACTATTAACTGCTTTGGATCTGGAAGTGATAGCCAGTTTAATTAAGTTGATACGAATTTAGCTCCTCATAGGATTACAGAAGGTTTTACAAAGACTCCTTTCTGTCTTCTGTAGCACATAACACTTTGCTGCTCTCTGGAAACAATTTTTAAAGTATAGTGAAGGGAGAAAAATTATAGAGGTTGAAAAACGGGGGGGTTTAATTCTGATAGAAGAGTACTGAATCATCAAACTACTCCTATAGGAATGTAATCACACGTAATAAGGTAAGCAATCACATTATCTATGGGCATTTACTAACCTTTACTCCATAGTAATGAACTCCATATGTTGGCAAAGCTTCTACCACTTTCATGTACCTGTAGACAGATTTATAGCGTATCAGATGATTTTCTCTGGAGGGAATAATATCTATTAACATATTCTTTTCACACATACATTCAGGACATGTCATTTATCATTTGCATTTTTTGAAGGTCTTAGTAACTGAAGGCCTATGTTTTCAGTAAAAAAACTTAGCATCCTGGGTTGGGGAAAGATGTGGTATTCTGGCCCAGCTAAAGCAAATGGAAAAATCTCTCATACAACAAAACATTCAATCTCTTATCAGAAGGTCAGAGAACTGCAAGTAAAAATTCTGAACTGAACATGTGAGCCTTTTGGGAAATGTAGGCGGTAAAGACCTGCCTATAATTATTCCATTATGGTGCTTTGGTTACAATGGATAGGCTCCAAATGAAAGCATTTATGCAGTTGTACAACTGTTTCAAGAGGCAATTCAGACAAGCGCTGAACAGACTATTTCTTCCTTATGGAAAGAAGCCCCTGAACTATTGAGACAGAACTGCAGCCATCGAGGTACATGAGAAAAACAAGTTGTCTACATCATGCCACCATGGCAATCATCTCAAACTTCATGATATTTAACACACGCCACTGCATCTGCCTGTAGGAAATACAGTAATATTAATGGTAAATTAAGAATAAAATTCCACAGACTCTGTGTACATCTTGTTCTTTTGAAAGCCAAATTCTGAACTTTTCTACAAACACACATTAGTAGTTTTTTTGTTTCTTGTTTGTTTTTTTTTTATGGGACCTAAGTAAGGTAACACTTGCCCTTCAGAGTTTGGTATGACAACTAATTGATGGCAAGCAGGGTATAGAGAAGAATCTTCCAATAAAGTAAGGTCCAAATAATTAATTTTAGATATGAGGAAACATAAGCTTAACTGGAATCCTGTGAAATCTGAAATTTCAAATAATTCAACTTTAAAATATAACTCAATAAGAAAGAACCTGGTAGATACAAACGGTGAAGTTGCAATCAGTAATGACCAAAACAGCTTGCATTTGCCAGTTCTCAAAAAAAAAAAGTAGTAAAAATACCATCTTCACAAATTAACAAGTGTCATACTCACTGAACAATGGCTTGTCCTCTGGTCAGACCTTTAATTTGTATATAATGCTCAATTACTCTGTCCTCACTGCAAAACAAGCACAAAACCCAATTTAGAGGCTCAGTGACTTTTTTCATGTGTGACGGCATCTGTCGAAATTCAGATGCCTGCTCAGCATGCAGAGAAGTGTCCCTCTGTAGATTTCTCGCTCGGGTTTTACATTCTGTTTCTTACTGATTTCTTTCCCACCCTTCATTAAGCAGCGTGGAGTTGCCTGGCTGATCCCCGCCATCGACTGCCGCCTTCCAGACTAATTAATGAATCATTTCGGATCAGCCTGCTCCGCTGCAGATGCTGCTGCAGAATAACGGTACTAATTGTACAAATTCATTTGCACATTCTAAAGGACCAAAACTTCAAAGGATGGTTAACGCTCCATATGTAAGACAGAAGAAGTTAAACCAGAAATGTTTTCCTTCCAGTGTATTTCCCCCTGACATTTCATAGGTGAAGAAATACAGATTTGCCAGCAATGACCTTATTCCATTTTTCCTGTTATATATTTCAACAGTTTGTTTTAGCAGAATGTAAAATAAAATATGCATTTAAGTGTCAGATACTTGAAAGCAAAGAAAAAAGCACCAGTATTCATTCTGAAAAAAACCCAAATCTTAACCAAGTACCGGTACACTTGGCAATACAGCGGGTACACACAAAAACCCCCAGAACAAATGAGGGAGTCAAACTTGCACAAAGGGCAACAATTCCAAGGAAACAATATCGTTGATTCACCCCAAATGCTGTGTTCCTTTACAGCAGATTCAAGCCTCAACATTGGGCCTTCCTTTCTATTTCCAGCTTTTCCACCTCCATCTCCCCGCGTCCCATTGAGGAGAGCTGCTGGGTGGGCATCTGCCAGCTGGCCAAGGTCAACCCACCACTGAGGCTCTACTGAAGAGCTGAAGAGTGAGGTGCTCTTTGCAAACCCAGGCTTGGCTGGAGTTCAGATTCCAGCTCTTTCTAATGCCTGGTCCCCACATATTCTGATCCAGCAGTTCCTGATCCAGCAATTTAATTTGAGCAAATTCTCAATGAGGGATTTGCATCAGATCTCGCATAATTTATAACCTTCTAAAAACTGGAAATGCTTGAACACGAGCTATTAACTCTGGGTCTTAAGTCACACAAGCTGAAAACTTTTAAAAGAGTTTGCAAAACTGTTTAAAAGTGATCTCGTCTTTACCATTCATAGCAATGATATACATTTTAAATTAAATAGCTCACCAGTAAGCGAGCGATGGATGCTCCTGCAGCGTCTTGGTGGGAAAGACGGGCAGTGTCTTCAAGTCTTTTCTAGTGTTTTCATCACTAAAAAACAAAGATGGCACAGTGTCACTGCTAGCGAATCATAGGTGAGATCGTTAGTTTCAGCAGAAGGAAAGGGCTGCATTTGCTACCCAAGAACATGGTGCATTGCCCCATATCAGGCTGTCATAGCAACGTAACTCTATAGGCCCTCTCACATGACAGTGATGTATATGGTGTCACGCAGACTCATGGTGTAACTCATCATACAGACACGTGATTCTCAGGCCGCGGCGGTGGGAGCACCGTATCAGTGTTTACTTTGCACACACTCACTCTGCCAAGTGAAGAATGAGCCCTGAAACAGCTGCAGAAGGAAAGCCTCTGCCCAAAAGCAAGGCTCGCAGTGCTAATTTTTGCTTTAAAACCCTACCGCTAGACAATACATTTCACAAAGCAGCATGGTATTTGTCAAATCTCAGAGTTCAACACCGATGCGATTCAAAACAAAGGGTTTCAGTTCATATACTTTAAAATATTTTCACTGAAAATAGTTTTCCTGGACTGCTCATTCTACAGAAAGTTCAAATATTTTGGACTCCAGGCCCAGCCTGGAACAAAATAAAAGGGGCTGAAGTATGAACTATGTGACTGCACTTTGTCACAAAAAAAAAAACCCAACAGCAGAATATTTAAAAACCTATTTACAGGCATCAGTAAAATGGTTAATATTTTCTCCTTATATGCTCCATTAATTAATCAGCTGAAACTTGCACGCCTCATTTCTGCAGGACTTCTGCGTGCCTTTGCAGCGGCGCCAACAAGCACGAACACGATTTTTCTATGTACGGAATGCATCGGTCACGTCCATCCGCATCCGCCTCGACCTCTGCGGCCAGCCTTTCCTTGAAGGTGTTTTCCTGCTCCTGACCTCTGTTTTCATCAGAATCCACTCTTAGAGATTCCATCTGGGCTACGTGCCCTCTCGTCCCCCAAAATGAGCACCCCATGCATCAGTAGAGTGGTTCAGAGCACTGAAGTCTGCTCTGCGGGCACAGCGGATGAACCTCTGCAGATGGAGGAGGCAGCAAACCCCCACCACGTTTCCATCTCCCCTGGCAGATGTCACATGGAAGAGGCAGTAAATTAAAGGTTTTTGTTCCTTGGTGAGCACGGGCTAATCGCTGTGCAAGCTCCTTCCCCAGCCCCGACAACGTGCCTCAACCCTGACTAAGGGGGACCACCTCTGAGGACGAGGAAACAGTTCAATCAACAGCCTATTTATTCTCCAGCGTCTTTGATGAAGTTGCCAAGAAGGGGGTCAATTAGCGCCAAGGAGCTGTTGCTGCCGAGCTTTGCCGGCGCTCATCTGCCAGGAATAGGCCCTTTTCTTTGCAGGCTGGCCAGCACCCAAGTGCCACAAACGGTGACATCTGGGTAAAAAAATCCGGATCTCTCCTCCCAACGCTCACAAAAGCTGAGGGGGGTTTATTCACCTCTTAAAAGCCCATTTTGATGGGATCAAAAGGCTGTAGGACAGACATCTTGGCTTGCAATGAGAAGGTAGATTACCAGCAGCTAGTAGGGACACATGAAAATGCAGACAGAGCACACCCTCCCGAGGCCACAGAAACCAGAGCAGAAAATAAAAACAACCCCAAACCAAAAAACCAAGCCCTGAGCAACCTGGCCTTATGTCACCGCTGATATTCTTGGAGCAGGAGGTTCGGCCAGCCAACCTCCTGAGGTCTCTTCCAACTTAAATCATAGACTCACAGGATAATTGATTATTAAAATAAAAATTTCCCCCTATTTTTAAGCCTGACTCATAAGCGCAATGGCTGCTGTAGCAGTCAAGGTTGGCAGGGAAATGCAGTGAAGTAGGAAAGGTTTTGGAAGGAAGCAATAACAAAAACGCTCATTTTTACCAAATAAAAGGGCTGTTCCTGTAAATATAGATTCTCAACCCACAATATTCCTAATCAGAGGCTTAATGGTTGGTCTCTAAACCCCTATTTAGAAACCTCATTGCCAGCAAACAACAAAACGCCCAAGTAAGGGCTCAAGCACTAACAAGGCTGGTGCCAGGAGGCAAGAACTGAGTTCTGGCAGAGGCAGTTGGGCAGAGGGAACAGGTGACCCCCCAGCTGTCACCACCACAGCTGGGTAGAGAGGTCCCAAGCTCTCCTTTGCTAACCATCATGGGGCCAGTAGCCTTCTCATCACTGAGATTCTGCAGAAACATCTTAGAACCTGGCAGCTACCACCTGCACCTGCGTCTACCATGCTCTGAGACCTTTTGCATGATGTGTGGCCTGCAGTGAAGCTACTTATTTTCCCATTCAGTTGTTGGGCCCCTCATCTCTCGACCATGTTGAGTAGCTACTTACTTCATCCCCATCAAACATCAAAACCAGGGTGCTAGTTAAGCTTGAGTGATAAGTAGCAGCTCATCAATATGGAAATGTCTACCACTGAATTTAGACCAGCCAGCCAGCACACCCACCTCTCCGACAAGATTTATAGGCTCTGATCTGGGACATATAGGGACCTAAGGGTTGCCATCACATCCGTGCCATGACACGGGGCACGTCCCCCCAGTACTGATCCGGAACCACAGGCCCTGGTGCAAGTTGTTAGAAGGCAGAGTCTTCAGACTTACAGCACAGGTGGACCTTCTCTGTTCTTCTGCCAACTTAAAAACCCATCCAACTTAGTGAAATAGCAGAGAATACACTTCTTCTACAAGGCAAAGGGTGCCTTGGGGACTTGGCTTCCTGAAGGGACCCAACCTCATACCCTAAGGTTCAGTCCAATCCATCTACAGCTGGAAGGAGTCCATCCAAATAGGCTTATAAGGTCTGAAAGTGTCTGAGAAGCCACATGAGCATTTCATCTTTTTTCCCTGCATAATTCTAAGAGAAGGCATGAAACAATCCTAGGAAAATGTAAAAGACCTGGGAGAAACAGGGCACTGCTCCTCGCACGCTGGATGCCTTCAGACAGCACAAGCTGGCACGCAGCAGCCCAGATTTGCTGACTGTGCAGCCAAGGATTAGCATTTGGGATGATTCATGGCTTTGGGGATAATAAAAGCCTCAAATGGTCCTCCCCCCTCCTTCCACAGAGTTCATTATCACTTTATCTGCACCAAGGAGCCCAAGCACGTCTCCCCTTGACCTTCAGGATCACTTTCCCAAGCCCTCTGAGACCCAGCCGCTCCCCAGAGGTGACAACTCCAGATAGCAGGAGCGACGGTTTGAATTATTACCTGTTCCTGTTTGGTTTCACAACGATCACAAGGCGATACAGGACTCACAGGGCAGACAGCCCCGGCTCCAGATGTCCAACCGTCTACGCTATCTACCAGCCAAACACACCAGTGTTGTATCTGGCGTGTTCACAGTCGGTTCTCATCAGGGCAGGAGGAGGACTAGGCTGTTGGGATGGAGAGGCCCACTTGCATTTAATCTGACCTCTGCTACGGAGAGGGGCTTCTTGACTGGTGGTTCTTGGCATAATTTCAATACATAAACTTAAACCACCCAGAGTCAACGGGATTGAGTATTTTTGGCAAAAGGTTTGTTTATTCCCCAGGAGGAGAATATAGGAAACTCATCTGAAGTATTTTTCCACTATGGAGAAGAATTAAAGAAAACCAGAAGATGGACCCTTTCCTTCCCATTCCACCCTCTAAATGGGGATTTTCTCTCTGGAAGACATCGAGCAGAACTTGAATTGAGCCAGGCAGTGTAAATGAAAATTTACATCAGACCCTCCACATGCTAAACTTCAGCTTCTTCCTTGGTACAGTTCATATTTAATTTTCTGTCCCAACATGAGCAAATGTTGGGGGCAAGATGCTGCCCCCAGCAGCACACCCTGCTCACCAGTGCCAGCTCTATGGAGATGGAAGGGCAGCTTGTCTCTAAAATAAGCAATAGCAGTATTTAACCACGTACCGTACTATGAATAAGAGTTCCCACATTTAAACTCACTAACTCTAGCAGCAAACCAGGACCAACCCCACATGCTTCCTACAACCCACTGATGTTACAGTGAAATTTTAGGCATCCTGCTAAAACTCCACCAGAAATCTTGCAAGGAATCAAGCCAAATTATCACAGCATGCTCTGCCTAACCCATATTACCAAAAATTAAAAAGAGACTTACATATTTATGCTCCCAGAAAGTGCATCTTCACAGCTTCTAATCAAGTGATACCATACTCCCTGCTAGGCAAAGAGTTACAGAACTGTGCTAATTAGGGCCATTTGTCAATGGCTGCCCCGGCTTTTCCCTGCGCCCACTGTCAAAAACAGCTTATGCCTGTTGCTAACTCAGGTAAGAGCTAAAATGCAATAAGATGTGGTTAATGAGATTAGCATAAAACGTGAAAAGCAATCGACACACCCAGAGCAGCAAAAGCAATATAACAAACTACAACATAAAAGCTTATCAGCCCTCATAATTTTTGTTAATATTAACAGCTCAATAAGGATGGGACTTCAGACAGCTTTTAACTGACTAAAGTGATGGCAGGTGTGCCTTTGCTGAATTGTGTTGATAACACTTTATAAAATAGGAATTTATCACCTGGGAAAGTGTATTATATACTGACTTTGCTCTGTTCTCAAGGCCTCTTGACCTCATAAATACTTACTCTTGTGTTGCTATGTGATCACTAGGATCAGTCAGCTCCTGGGTCTTTCTGAATGTCACTATTTCATATTTGGTTAATTCTTGAAACGAATTTTAAGTACACTACAGGTAGCATTTAGAGTGGCCTTACTTTTAGAAAATGCTGACTCATCTCTAAAAATTAACCTGAAACTTATTTCGTGGACACCTAAAAATCAGCAGATACTTCTGAGAACTGCAGGTGAGCTACAAGGAAACATGGAGCTTCACAGCAGAAGGGTGATAAAGTATTACCCTGCATCATGAAGACGCATCAAAAAACTTTCCATTAGAATTTTTCTTCTTATCCTGTTCAAGATATTTAGAGCCAGCAAAACAAACAGAATCAGCACACAATTAGATCTGATACTTAAAAGCTGACAATCAAAGTTTTCAGAGGGCTGGTCAGGTTACTCACATGATGTTAGTGATGGTCCCATTTCTTGAGAATAACCATTGAATTCCTTTGCTAAATGATTACAAGCAGTGCTATAACAGTATGAGAACATCCCTTGCTGCTGCCCACACCCTCAGCCTTGTCCTAAGGTGACCTTCTAAAGTGACCAGACTTTGGGTAGCACCACGGGGTGCTCCATTCTGTATGTTCACAGATGAGAGGCATCAACACGGACCATCGCACTCCAGCTGGACCACTTCACCAACAGGTGCCTTTTCTGTAGGCTTTTGTTGTTTTTTTTTCCAAAATAAACAGAAGGGCAGAACATGGCAACCTCACTCTCCCTTGGAGGTTGCTCTGCCTTTCAAGGTACCACAAGAAGCAGGTGTGAGGAGGAAACAGCAGTGCAACTGAGGGGAAAAAAATGAGCGGGGTTAAAAGTGCAAGATTAAAAGAGCGGGGGGAAGGAAGATGGAGCGGGGAAGGTATGGGCAGAGCTGATGGACTTAGCAGCTTTTGAGTATGTCAGAACAGCAGGATCTTGGCAGCAGGACTCTGAAATGCACTGACAAATCCTCTTTTGTGACAAATGCCAGACATTTCCCATCACTTCCCAGCCTCACAGTTTATGGTCTGCTGGCACACTCAAGAAAGTTATTTTTCTATTGAAGGAAGACCAGGATCCGGAAAGGCCATGAACAAGGGGCTCCTGTTGGCACAGGACATCCAGAGCCCAACCTTAACCCCCAGCCAGCGGGAAGCTTGGCCTGGGACTGAGCCGCACAGTCTGCCACTTGAATACCTGCTAGGGACCGCCTGCTCAGAAAGGTATTTGAAGTAGCCTTCAAAATCCTGTACATGAAAAAGAACACGATAAGCAGTGCAGATGGCTTTTTTCAATGCTTGGCTTGTTGTACATCTACACTGTGGCCATGCTGTGGATTCCCTCGCTGCGCTGCAGCAACAGCTTTAATTTCACAGCTTGAGAAGGACCCGCACCAAACATAACGCATGGCTGGGACTGGACAACCCTCCCCCGTGTTTAGCACATGCTGGACCACAGCCTTGGACCTCCAGCTCCAGATCTGCTCCTTTAGGCTAATTCCTCTACTTCCCAAGCCCTGCCTGACCCTCTGAAAGAGCAGCAGCAGCAGCACCCACCGATCTCATTGGGGTTTGGTGACCCTACTTGTTGGGTTTTGGAAGATGGACCAAGAGCACCAAAGCAAAAGCAACGTTTCTCTTATCAGCTATATGCATGCACATTTCTATCAGAGGACATAGGGACCAAACAAGAGCATGGGCTGCTCCCAGAGCCATCTTGCTGGATGAGACACTGTTTATATTTCCACTTTGCAGACAAGGAACGTGATGTCAAGGAAGCAGGTCTCCACAGCTGGGGAAAAAAAATCTATGACCTGAACCTGCTTTAAATTCTCAGTCCTTCTACAGCTCTTGATGTGAAATAGGAATATTCTGAAGACAAACCCTTTAGTCCTTTAACACCACACCTACCACTGCTGATGGCTCCTGGTCCCATGGAAACTGGGGCAGGACATCCACGTTGGAAGAGCTGCTTGGCCATACCATCAGCACACGTTCCCAGTGCTTCTGTCAGCCCAGACGGGAAGCAGAGCAGCCCTGCTCTACCTGGGGATTTACTGCAGATTGAAAGATGACTATTCACAGTTAATACAATGCTTGAAGGATCCCAAACCCCTCCTCACAACAACAGACTGTTATTTCTAACATCCACACTGTCTTCCTGTTCACACAAAAGTCAGATTAGCCATATTAGTCGTGGGTTTTTAGCATGTCTGAGTACAGCAGCAAAGTTTAAAGCTTGTTATCACAGCCCTGGGTGCTGATACAGAGATACATGGAACCACAAGAAAAATAAAGTATCAAAATAACGATAAAGACCTGACAAATCTGCAAAAGCAAAAAAGCTGAGGCTGAAAAGCTGTCATTCCATTTCCTCAAAGCATAAAATACACCCTCCGTGATACATCCTAACCATTACAGGAAGGAAAAGCAAATGACTTTTTTTTTTCTTTTTAAAAAAGCAAGGATGTTCTGAGTCAGATGAGAGCCCAAAGTCCTGCCCACAGCTGATGGTGCAAGACTGGAGAAACACTCTGTAGGCCTCCCAAAGTTTTCCAGATACGCAACAGAAGGGAGGTGATTAAACACGTTATAGCACAAAAGCCATGAAATCTAATTTTCCACAGGAAAAGGCAACATCCCTTAATGCTGAACCTGTACTTGTGGGAATTTCTAGGGACAAGGGGGAGGTCATCTTTCACCTAAGGCCATGGAGTTTTGCCATGATGCTACTCCAAAGCCACCAGCTATGACAGCAATGTGTCTGTCTTGTCCCCTGAGTGGGGGACAACTTCAGGGATGATGAAGTTTTTCCGGCCCCATGCTTGCCTCAGCTCTCATCTGCTTTGGATGCAGAGCACACACAAAAGCCCTCCCTAGGTGGGTGGTTGTACCCACGGTAGGACTGCTCCTCTGAGTTAAAAGTGCCTTAAAGAGAAAAAAAAAAAACAACCACAACAAAAAAAGAAAATAAAGGACTGTGGAGAGGCACTTAAAGAGGACAAAACACAACCACCCCTTTGCCACCCCTCAAACTGTACAAACATCAGGCATATGAAATCTAAAAATGTATGTTGCTTACAAAACTGCCATAATTATATGTAAATATTAAAGTTACACTGCCAAATGCAAGTAGTAAATCCCCTGAGATCAGGTTATTAAATTACTCAAAACAGCCTCTTTTTTTCTCTCCATGTAATTCTTTGCTCATTTCACCCACAGCGCTTCCACCTAATTCAGCCTAATTCATCTGCTGCATAATAAGCACACTACACAAATTCCTTGTTAGCCCTTACAGAACTGGTTTAAAGTAGGAAACTGTAAAAAAAACATTAAAATTACACCACAGCAGAGATGATGTATGCTTTGGTCTGCCCCTAACTGTATGAATCCACAAGCAGCACTAGTAGGAAAAAAACCCTTGTTAGAAGTCTAGCAGAAAACTGGGGTCTGGGTTATGTATTTTTTTGTAATTGCACCTGTTTTATACAGTGAATTTCCACTTCTTATTGAAAAATAAAGCACCAGGAGAGAACAACGTTTTCATCTTAGAACTGCTGCCTAAGTCCTCTGGGAGATGGAGCTCAGCCCCTTACTGCCCAGCTCCTCTCCGCAGGCTGCCTTCCCTCAGCTGCCCGTTCCCCAGGCTACACCAGGGTGTAGGACCCCAAAACCAAACTGTAGTGACTCACCAACAAAAGCAAGACTTGCATGCTCTTATAGAAAAAACATTACAGCAGTTTTCAACCAGCTTTTGTTTGAAGGAGGCATGAAAATGAATTAAGCAGAGAGCTCTTTGGGAAAGTGGGTATCCAATGCCTGTCAAGTAGGCGAATCGTTATCATTGTATGAGGTATACATCAAGCATGATTTTCCCTAAACTTGCTTATTAACTAGCTCGGTTTGTTAGATGTTCTCAAATACAGTGAAATAAATAATCAACCGCCTCAGCAAACAGGCTCTAAGTTAACAGATCTTTGCTCATCTTGTTTCAAATAAGTTAGTTACTGCAAAAGAGCAAGCTCAGGAAAGCACACGGCTGGGTTTGACCCAGGCAGAGTAAATGGTTCATGAGCAAGTGCCCAGCAAGGTATTTAAAGAAAAAGTGTGCAGAGTGGCAGCTGAAAGGCAAAATACACAATGACTCAACTCAGCAAACAAGCAGCCATGGAGCACAAGGAGCACAACTGCAGGCAGAGCCATTGCTGAGCACTGATTTCCAGCGAGGAACCACAGCCCATGGGGAGCAGTGGGTCACGCTGGAGAAAGCCTCTGCAAACATCAGTGCACGGGCATTTAAAGAGTGCACTTGCACAGGAAAGAAAGTGAAAAAGTAAACCAGCTCTGCCTATGGCAGGCACCAGATGGATGCCCTGAGAGTGAATCCTATGGTGATCCAACAGTTCTGTTGTGTCACCCACCGACATGCATGGAAGGAAAACCCCAGAGTGTGAAAGAGGCATCCAGACTCTGCTCACGTCTCAGGTCTCCACATGAGGCCAGTGCAAATGTCCCCTGGTAACCCATCCACAATCCAAATGACTCTGGAAAAGAGCTTCCAGTGAACAATTCACATCAGGCTTCCTTCCCCAACAGCACAACTAAGAGGAGGAGGTCTGTGGAGCAATAGGGTTTGTGCTGGAGACTTGACACCCACACCATACCCAGGACTTTCTGGGTCTTTCAGGACTTTCTTCAGGCCAGCTCTAGCCTGGCCCCACCATCTAAGCACCTGCCAGTGGCTGCCACACACGAGGTGGGCTCCATCCATACCACATGGACCCACTCTGAGATCTCTCAGACCTCTTCAGGATGCAAACCTGGGAGAGAAGGATATAAACTGGGAGATTTGCCCCAAATTTGTGTTTCTGCTCCAATCCCTGTCCTGCACATGGCCACACCTGGAGTTTTGGTCATATGAATGTGGTGAGATTTCCAAAAACAGGCTGGGCAAGCTGCCTCGAACAAACCTCAGGTGTGTCCCGTTTCTGAAGCTGCCTTAACCGTGGGGTAAGCAGCACAAACAGGTGCTTTGCTATCAGACAATTATTAACTTCTTTCAAGCAGCTAATTTCTAGTACTGCCCACTTTATCTTCTCCACATTCTTTTCTACCAAGAGATTTTGCAGTTTGTCTGGCAAAATAGTCACCTTCCGAAGCAAACTCTATCCAAAATTCTAACAGTGAGCGCTCACTCTTCATTAGGAGCAAACTGTTAATACCAGTTTTCTGCACTTACACCAAGCACTTAGCTTATTATTTTTTTCCTCCCCTCAGTAAAGTTTTTAAACTTGGCAGTTTCTGAACCAATTACTCCGCAGCCACGGCTCGCAGGAGTATCTTTCACACAAACCTTTCCTTTTACAAACTGGGTTTATCACCCCAGTAATGATAAACCCCGGTGCCTCACACATGTCAGCTATCAGGAATTCATTATTTTGTCTGTGTTATGTTATACCAGTCGGGAGTTATCTTTGCAGCCCACAGGCCAGAATCAAAACCGAATGTGTCAGCTATTTAAAGAAAATGGGAGCCCTCCTCCAGCAATTTAATTAACTTTCAGGGAGCACGGCTGGGTTTCAGTCCTGGAAACGTTACGGGGAAAATGTGATCCAAGATTATCAGGCAGAAAATAAACTTTTTTTACAAAAAAGCTACTTTGCTTATATAGTCCCTGTAGCTAATCTGATTTTAATAAACTTTTTTCTAACATTAGAAAGACAGCATCTAGGACATGTCAGTTATAAACTGTCTCTTTCCATCAAGCTACAAATAACACTATATACTATTGTACAGCATTTTTGAGGGCAGATGCTTAGCCTGTAAACTAAATACAACTAAATCACTTATTTCCCAAGGAGGCAAGACTTCATATTTTCCATGTTTACATGATGATAATTACCAGACCAATCTATTATTTCGCGTGCCTGCCAAAACATTAGCTTTCTTTAAAATTTAAATAAAATGTCTAAAGGAAAGAGAATATAGACTCTTTTCCCCTCAAAATTGAACTATGCCAGAAGCTGCAACTTGAATCAGATTATTTTTAAAAACCTTTGCACTGAGTATAAAGCCCAAAACTTTGTAAAACCAGGCTTGCAGCTTTTTGTGCTTCATTTGCAAATATAGGAGTGGAAGAGTACAATTAACTGGAGCGTAGTGTTCCAAAACTCCTATTAATGACTAATACTTTGCTTTGGGTTCTTACTACAGGAGCCAGAGAAAAACTGACGGAAATTCAGTTTGAACAGAGAAGCAGCCAACTGGAAACCATAGATGAGTCGTGAGAAGCAAACACAAAGCGTTACATCCCTCCTCTCGAGCAAAACATTCCCACTCATTGGACAGGAAAGCAGAGGGACAGGGATTTGCAGCATCTCAGGCTTGCTGGGAACATCGCAGCTGCAGGACTCTCGAGAAGAACCATGGCAGCCCTGATACAGTCCCATGGAAGGGGAAGAGGAAGAGCTCACCCAGCATCCCTGCAACACGCTCTTCATCACACACAGTGGGGAGTTATCTCGGCTGGGATCACCAGTTTGGTAAACAGGAAAAGGAACTGGGTGTGCGGTGAGCTACACTGATCGTGGTCCCTTGGCATCTTACTTAATCATTTCTCCTGCAGCCCACAGTCATTTTAGACTGCCCTTGAGAAACCAGAGCTGCCCACAACAGGCAATGGACATGCTGCGGGTGCAATTTTGAACCATATATTTAAGTTTTATCAAGATCTCTTAAAAGCCAGACTCCTCTCAAAGTGAGACTTGGGTGGTTTATCTCACATAAAGCCTCTCTCCAGATGATTAAGCTCATACCCTTGCCGTAACAGCCCAGCCCAGGACCCCAAGGTCCATTTGCAAACCACCTGCAAGGGCCAAACCCCCAAAAGCCTGATATTTGCATGCTGTCAGTGCTACCAGACTTCAATTTGCCTCCAGAGCGACCTTTCTGGTGCAGAAATCAAAAGTTTTTACTTTCTCCAAGCACCCACACGTCAGGTTTGCTCCCTGAAAATAAACAGATTTCAAAAGAATGTGCTCACCCACTCAGGACGGGGCAGGGGAGGGTGTTTCTGGGGAGGCTGCTGCTCTCTGCCATCCAGACGTTATCGGAGAATTTAAGTGGTGGGTTGGGAGAGGGGTTACTGCAGAGCCGCAGGAGTCTGAAGCGTTCGGACCCTGGTACTGATCTGTCTGTTCCCAGATGAAGTTCCTGGGAATGTCACACGGACCCCTCCACAGGACCTGTCCCCAGGGAAAAGCTCCCTACAGGATGCGTGAAAACTCAGCCAGGCAGAGATCACCAGCGTTGTCTGGACTGGCCCATTTTTCACTTCCAGAAAGCTAATCTCTAGGACTTCAGGCAATTCCTGTATTTACCCGCATCCATTCAGCACTAATCCTGTATTTAAAAAAACCCCAATTAACCCGTGTGTTCTCACGTCAGCAGAAATGGTGCAAGAGCCACATTCCAGAAAGTGATTCAAAAGTGGAATTGCCAAACGACATCGAACCCAAGACACTCCAAACGGAGGCACCGCTGCACGGAGGGACGCTTTGTACCAGGGGCCAGTTTGGCAGGGGAGAACCAGTCCCACGCTATCTTTAAGATACGCTGGTAATTAAGCTAGTGCTTTATCAGGGGTGGTCCAAACGACCACTTGTGATATGTAAGATGAAATTCCTCTGCTTCTGGTGCGCTCGCCGAGCCTGGGACAGCTGGCCCTGCTCACGTGCTGTGGAGGCACAACATATGTTTTGTTTAAGAGAGGAAACAATTGCTGCGGCTATTTTCGCGCAACTGGTCAGGGAAGAGCTGCGCTTGGGAAAGCAGTCTTGTAGGGCAGTATTCTTCCCTCCCATTTTCTTTAAATACTTTTCAAGGTAACCACGGGCAATCCACTCCTTGCAACGTGTCCGCGGAGGCATGGAAAATAACCACAGATGCAGTTCTCAGACATGTGAAGCAATGCTTACAAACCTATTTATGGCAAATGATAAGGAGTCAGCGTGAAGTTTAAACCACATTAGGGAGAGCTTTCTCCACAAAGGTAGTTTTTAACCTTAACCCCTTTTCTTGAGAGAATTAAGAGCACGTGCCACCAGTTGCTACAGCTTAACAAGTTACTTCTTGTCCAGTGAAAGGCGTTCTCTGGTTATCTGTGCCTAAACTCAGCTAAGTTTAGGGTGTCTTAGGGTGTCCCTGTGAAATCAGGCAAGATGAGCGGTCTTTCTAAAGAAAAAAAGCAGCAGACAGACTATAAGCAATATACAGTGGGTCACAAAGCAGTTCTACAGCATGACCAGGAACAGAAACTGTCTGTACAGCCAGCCCATCCAGTTGATCTTAGTCACAAGGACATCTTTTCCTCCCTGCGGGCAGGACAGCATGCCAATAAAAAGGAGGAGGAGGAGATTGTGATGGACTTCACAGAGCGTGTCCTTCAGTGGAGAAGTGATGGCATTTGGAGAAGAAGGGGTCCTGGGCAGCTGCACTGGCACTTACTTGACAAGCAGGCACTGAAGGAGAAGCAGAGCATGTCACTGCCAAAGGCTTTGGCAGTCGGACGTGACTTGCTCCCTGCATTTGAGCAGACAGCCCTTTACTGAGCATTTCCAAAGCGTGGTTCTTGAAAGCTGTTGTAGCTAAAGTGTAAACACACCTCCCTTCCCACATGGAAACTCAGCAAGTAGTAAAATATTAACATGACCAAAGCCAACCTTCTGAATTTCTATTTGCTTAGTGAGCTGTTTCTAACTGAAGGTCTTTTCCCCTGGCTCTAACAGGTCCGAGTGCGACCCCACCTCCTCCCCGCAGCCGGTCATCATAACCGGTGCACAGTAAAAAGTGGTTTCCAACGGTAAGCCCAGCCTGGTGATGCAGCTTCGGACAGCTAAAGCCCCAGCAACCAGGTCACACACCAGCTACAACACAACTGGGGGGGTCAAGTGTGGGAAGGAGGAGGCCCCCGGGGCAGCTGCAGAAGAAAGTGATTCATTGATCTCCAGCATGGACAGCTGATGGGCTTCGTGTCCCTCCAAATGTGTTGTCACTGTACAGGCGGGGTCATGGGCAATGTCACCCCAATGGACCTGAGCCACAGTGCACAGGCTTTCTAGCAGGAAAGAGTGGGAGCTTGTCTCCCGATCCCACTTCAGTGTTTGGGGAGGTGAGCAAAGCGGGATGGCCTGAAAAAAACCACCCTGTTTTGAGTCAGGCTGCTCACAAAAGGCATTACTCACCCTGCAGACTCAGATTTTATCCAGCCCAGCAGCACATATCACTTTCTTCAGCCACTGCTCGCGACTGGACTTTACCCCCATTTCTGATTGTTTGCAATACAATGCCAACCCAGAAAAACACATCCATCAAGCACAGCAGTATTAGAAAGGAAAACGTTATTACCTGGAATAGTCCCCTTTAGCTTCCTACAATTGAAAAACAGTGACAGAATTAAAACATGATCTCTTCAAAAGTCCTCGATTTTCCCAGCATTGTTCACTTCCCCACTCCCACAGCTCCACTGCCAGATCCTGACCCCAGCTACACCCCGTGCAGAGCATGGAGCCTGCCTGCATATATTCAAGAACAGAACCCTTTAATACTTCCAGCTGTAGATTATCCACCTAAGCCATAAATAAAACCGCTTCCAGCATGGGGATGAATTTCACATTGCAAATCAAATGTCACTTTTACTGTACGAGAAGTGAAATACAATTCTCTCTCCGGCCGACCGCGTCCAGCTCAAGGGCGGCTGTACAAACAGGTCAGCACTTGAGAGGAATTGTGCTCACAAGATGAAAACAACAGTTCAGGCAGATCGAGCCACCGCAGCTTTGCGGTGGCATTTTGTCACTGAGAAACTCTCACTGGGAGAGACACCCCCGCCAACATCTTAAAGGTAGAATTTTATTTCTTACAAAGTGGTAAATAACCAGAGTTTAGGTCTGAGTACAACAAATCTTGATTAGGAAAAGGAAAAACTGGCATAATGTATTTCAACATAACAGAAGTATCAAAAACACATGCTCTGAAAGATTCACAGGCGTAATATAGCAACTTGAGCTACAGTAGTATACTCTGTGCTTCCCAGACCTCCGGAACATACTTAAATTAGAATAAGTGATAAATTAGACAGAAACCTGCCAAGGACTTCCCTTAGCGACTTTTTCCTCTTCCCTCTTTCAATTTCAAATTCCTTAAATAGCCATTTCTCTTACTTGCCTATAAGGAAAAACAGCTCCCAACTTTTTTAGGTCCCCCTCCACTCAACTGCAGAGTCTGTAAACAACGCTGCATGGTTTTGTCTTTATAAAGGGGAAAAAAAAAAAAACAAAGACAAAAACAACAACAACAAAAAACACAACAGAAAAGCAGCAGGCAGTTGAGCTAAAAGAAGCCCAAGTTACCGGTTATCAGAAAACCCACCAAATGACAGGAGGAAGAGCCACTCACCTGCAAAATCAGAGCTGCCAACTTGAAGACGGTCTCACTCTCCACTTCAATCTGCCCCTGTTGCAGGGAAAGAGACGGACATGAAGCGTGTGTGTGGGTGCCTTGCACCGCCCCGCACAGCCCCGCACCGCCCCGCTCCAGCGGGGGGCTCCGGGAGGCGGCTCCCGGCGCTCGGGGAAAGGCAGTGCCACCCCCAGTCCCCTCCCCGCATCCCCTTGGGCAGCCACCCCCTTTTGTCAGCGTGTACACACAAACACACCGTGACACCGCCTTTCCTCCTCCTCCTCCCCCTCCCCCTCCCCAAACCCTCCCCTCTCCCCCCCCTTTTTTCTCTCCCTCGCGTGTTTTCTTTACAAATCTTTCTTTTATTGCGTTTTACTGGACACTGGTTTGCGTTATGGCATCTGACAGCGCATCCCATCAGGGGCCTGATCCCACACCCTGCAAACCCACGAAGAACTGGCCATGGAGCAGGGAGGCAGGGTTGAAGGAGAGGTGTTCTTATGGCTTGAAGCACCTCCTCAGGGCAGGGAGGGCAGTTCTTTGTTGCGAAGATGGTACGCACAGCCCTGATGCTAGATCAGTAATACTTATTCATCACAAGAATAGCAGAACTAAGCTTCCTTTGCCCCACAGAGTCTGGATCTCACAGCCTCCAGTTATTACAAGAAAATTGGAGTTGTAGTGTAGCATTCAGAAAAACAGCATGGACCCCCCATGCTGGGCATCTCCCCACTAACCCCACTCCAAAACCAGTCCTGCATTCAGAGGCGTTCAGTTGATAAATGCTAAAACCACCAAAACTACAAAAAGGATCCTTTCTTTCCTGCTTGGAAGCTTAAACACAATCTTAGTTAGTTTCTTAGAAGCAAAAACCCTGGTCCTTGTTCTAAACTGGGACCAGCAGTAGCGCTGGAAAAGTAGAAATGTGCTTACTGTTAGACTCTTGGATTATCAAAGCTACCCCTTACACCTACTGCACCCTGCAAACTCTGTATAAGGGACAAAACTGAGCGCATGAACCAGCCCACAAATACAGAGCTTGTTTTTTTATTAATTATTGATCTTTTGCAAGCGAAGATAGTAGCCATCATACCAGTCTTTGAGGGGACAAAGCAGACCGAAAACTGAAATAGTGCCAAAACCAAGGTAGCAGGAAGATGCACAGAATTCCACACAGATAGAGGGAAATGACATCTCAAAATATATAGGGCACATCTGGAGCTGAGCTAATTTACCACAGCTGCAGGTCTGCCCCACAGAGACTAAATTCAAAAGCTAACAAACAAATAATTCAATTTTCATGGAGAGGAAGTGGGGTTTTTTGCCAGCTTTGTCATCAATAAAACATTCCAGCAGCAGCACTCCCCCGGGCTGCTCTGCAATGGCAGACTACAAGGAATTTCCCCTTCCCAACAGGTGTGGCAACAGCTATGCAGAAGTAGCCTCCAAAGCATTCCCAGACATATTTTATTAGAAGAAGAGGAGGGGCACATCACAAATTAGGAGAGAAAAAAAAAAAGGAAAAAAGAGCCTTAAGTTCATCCTTCCTTCAGATCTCTTTCATGTTGATGCTTAAGAGCAAAGGCAAGGATCGAAGCCCAGAAACTCTTCACGTAGTTACAACTTTAAGGCAGTTTGTTACTTCCAGGTCTGTATCAGGTTAGTCTTTGTCATGCACATCTGAGCTGCCTTTTTTTTAGCTTAAATTGCATCTGCTCCAACATCCTCTGAGGCCAACTGTGACAGTGGAAGGATTACAGGACACCAGGTCATCCCAGCACCATGCTCTGCTGCACCAGCAGGCAGGGAACCCAGGCATGAGAAGATGCCATTGCAGGGAACCTCTGCTCAGCAGGAAAGACGGGCTCCAGTTCAGCAAAGCTGTCCCTGGACCACAAAATCAGGGAAAACGGGGCCAGAAGGACCTTAAAAGCTCATCAAGACCATCTCCCTGCCCCAAGGCAGAATCAGCTACATGCAGCTCATCACCTTTTACGCATACAAGAAACTCATTGAAATTTAAATACCTAAATGCAATTCTCACATCAAAGGCCCTCTTCTCTTTGTTACTGTCTCCAAGGAAAACTGGGTGAGCTACTGCTGCAGCCAGTCTCTGCTGACCCATAGCAATAGCTGCTCCTGGCCTTACAGGGGTGTTTGGGGCTTAATAACCCAGCACCTCTTCACTTTTCATCTTCAAAGCACCTCACAGCCATTAACTAATTAGCAATCGTAATTACGAGGCTGCTTTTCTGTGTTCATTTACTTGGTCCCTAAACACAAGTGTTTAAGAAACTCCGGTCACTTTACTGGGCTGCTGTGACATTGCCACATATGTTAAAAGTGATCCCACAAACCACTTCATTTAGGGTTTTGGGAGACCAAACAAGCTGAACAGGGACTGCCTTCTTCAGGTGATGAAGTTTCAGTCCTTGCTTTCATAGTGAGGGTTTTGCTGTGGCGATGTCCTCAGTTTTGAACAGGGTTGCTTAGAAGCTGTGTTTGAGGAGCAGAGAGGTAAGAAGGTCCTCCCTAATTTTGACCTCTCTCAAACAAGACACAGAAGGTGTCTTTGTCCTCCAAAGGGGGCAAACAGGACATCCCAGGTGCAGGGCTGCCACCACGGCTCTCCAGCTCTTGCAAACCTCAGAACGGGGTGGACCAGCCCTAATTATTGCCACATATCACCATACAATAACAGTGGCAGGAGGCTGGGTCCACTGAGGGAGGCTCTGCACCAAAAAAACCCCAAAACACCGAAAGAGCAAATCAGGCGAACCTCTACCTTTTAAAAGGGGCTAAAAAAATCCAAGAAAAGAGATGCAGGAAGGTGAAAAGAATGTCCTGAGGTCACACAGTTCTAAGTAGCAGAGTGAGGACTTGAAGCATGGGATCCCAAAGCCCAGCCCAGCCTTTATCTAACAGACTAATTCTATATACAAGGGACAGTCTCGTGGACAATTCCTCTCGGAGCCTGGAATCATTTTCCATCATAATATAAAATTATTTGCCATCTGGTTCCCTAATTGGCCATAGCTATAATGTAATCCAGCTCTGCCCTGGGCTAGAGTTTGGACAGTCCTTGGCTTGACGCAAATCCATACAGCGATACGTGTCACTCAGGAGCACAGGACCATGGCTATTCCTGCTCACTCAAGCAATATTTTGATTTTATAACCACCCTTCAGCCCCAAGGCCAGCAGATGGGGAGGGGTCTCTTTTAGAATCACTTTAACAGCAAGGTCAGATTTCAAAAATAGATGGGGAAAAATGGCTGTAAGAAGATTCATTCCCAATGCCTGCAATTGCTGGGTTAATTTAAGCAGAGACTTCAGTGAGCAGGAAGGGGACCCTGGGAGCCAGGGCAGCGAGTGCCCTTGTGGCCATGTGTTGAAGATGAAAATGGAAGGTTTTCCTAGATTTATCCCAAGTGGGAACAAGGTCACTAGCACGAGGTTAAGTAGATGGATGTAATTCAGATAATGGAATCTGAGTCTTCTACATTTTAGATGCAAATAAGTTTAAACAGACTAGCGGGTGCAGCTCCAGGGAGGGGATGAAACTGGTATTTTTCAATTAGGGTTTGCACTGGGACCAATCATTTTAACCAGTGAGACAGACTCAGCCTCTTGGGTAGTTCTCCAAAAGGCCACTGGCTTATCTAAACACTGCATTTGGTCCAGCAGATTCAGGTGGTGGCTTTTGTCATGCTGACAAACATCATAATAATAAAAGGTTGCAGCAGATGTCCAAACAGGGTGGCAATTACTGCAGAGCAGGACCAGGTCACTATCTCAGCAGCCAGTAAAGACCAAGTCCTGCCTTCAGTGCCCACAGGTAGAATTTAGCTCCTGATTCAGATCTCAAGAGCCCAAGTCTTTTGCTGCATGGACATCGACTTATGAATGTGATACAAATCACAAGCTCGGTCATGAATAGAGCAGTGAACCCTCATTAGACACAGCAACAACACTAGAATTTACTGTCACAGAGATACAAGTCTGAAACCCTGATGAAAACACAGATCAAGAGTGACGACAGTCAGATGAGCATTAACTGTGCTAAGCAAATCTTTAGACTGTAAACTCAGATTAAAGAAGATTTTAAAAAAAAAAGTAAGCAACACACAGGAACTGTCATCTTTAACTCTTTAGAGCCAGAGCAAGATACGAAAACTGACATGGTTTGTTCAAAGCACATATAACCTCCAGAGGTTAAAGACTAACAAAGACATTTCACATGGAGATTTGAGAAGATACTAACACACTTCTTCCCTCAAACCAATCCCTTTAAAAGTGTATATTAACCAAAGACACCCCCAAATACACACACTATGATTGAATAGCCTCAAGACAGCCACAATATTGAATATAATTACCCGTGATGACTGAAAGGTGATTTTAAAAAGCCAAGAGAAAGAGGGGTGCGATTAGGCAGAGGGAAAGAAAGGATCTGATTGCATACAACACGATGTTCAAACTGAGGGAGGCAATTAGTTGGGTGTGGACAAGTGAAGAAAGCAATACCAGGGCCCGTGCCCTTACCCAGCACCACTGTGACTTCCCACAAGAGATCCAGCATCCCCATGATGTGCCCTGACAGCCAGAGGATGCAAAGGCAGGGCTCTGCAGTGCAGACAGCTTACCAGCTTTTCAGCATTGCAGGGTTTTTGGGGAGCAGAGGCTGCACAAAAGTAGCCTGAGCTCCCGGGACCGGCTGGGGAGGGAGGGGTTGTTGGCCACAACCTGTTATACGACACAAGTCGGGCAGCACAGGAGGAACTAGGTCAGGCAATTCAACAACTCACTCTGTCGGCACATGGCTGGGCAACTAAACCAAGGAGATAAACAATAGCAGCCAACAAATTACCCTTCAGCTTTAAAGTGCCCATACCGGTTACCGGCATTCACACATGTCACAGTCCCGGTGGTGTCTTCTGCTGTTCACGCTGCCCTGTGATGCGCAGGACATCCCATCCCATTCCGTTCCGCATCAGGAACTTCAAACTTTATTGAGCATCTCAACTGGGACCAGTTTCCCAAAGACAGAAACACTGGGCTGAGAAAAAGCACAGCAAAGCAAGCGTCTGCCTGCAGCACATTAGGGAGGGAAAGTAAAGCGCTAAACCAGCAGGAGACCTGGAGTACAAGCCCTTATAGGAGATCCTTCTAACCCTTCTCAAAAGGGCACTTCAGATTTGCACTCACGCTGCATTTACCCCACGGGGAGCATAGCCTGGATGGTTCAGGAGGCCTCAGCATTTAGATGGTCCATGACATCTTTCCTTTCATCTACTAAGCCCCACAGCCCTTCCTACCCACATGAGAGAGCCTGACCTGAGACTGAACACAGCTCAGCACGTGTGCAGCAGCCACCATGGTTCTCTCCTGGCAGGACCCACTGCTCTGGCCAATGCAGCCAAAAGAAAAGTCGGTAGCGCCTCGTGGTGAGCAAAAGCTCCAGGTATCTCTGTTACACCCTTTATTTTGCTGTCTCTGACAGCCACCCTCATCCCTATCCCTTGCTTGGATTTTGTGCTTCAGCCAACACTTAGATGAAACTCCAGGAGGAGCTACTCCGAGACTTGTCTACGCAGTTCAGGGCAACAGGAGCACATTTAGTTCTGCTCGTTCTGCATTAACATAAGAGTAAAAGCAGAGAATGGGGGAAAGACATAGACTTTCCTGTTTACAAGCCAGGGTACATGGCAAGTGTCATTAGACTCAATGTATAATCACAGCCTTTCGCTTTCCTACCACAGCAAGATACCAAACACACACCAACAACAGACCTGTCACAGCACCTTTACCCTGTGGCCAGGAGATCAAAGGTGCAAACCTCTCCATTTCAATTAACACCAGTAGTTAGACCCAGGAGGAGGTGACTGCATCAAGAAACACGAGGTATGAAGCTTTGGCTGCAAACCAATTAAGCCTTCATATGCAATGAGCCACCCCAGCTAAGATACAACCGAGGCCTCCCCTGGCAAGGGTCTCAACAGGTCCCTGGGGCACCATCAGCCTTTACAGCAGGCAGCCTTGGACAAACCTCAACAGAGGTGCTGTGTAGAGTCCCTTGACTATACCCACACCATGGCCAACTCCCTCCCCAGGCCACCAGTGCAGCCCCACGTGAGGCCTTATGGGGTAACAAGCAGGGAGGCCCCATGGAGATCTGCCAGCTTACATCAGCACGGGCGTCCTACCTCCTCCTCTGTCACGTTTTGCTCACAGACATAACCTTCTCCATCCTCATCTGCTGACATGCTGCTCGTATGAATTTGGGCCAGGAAGGTGGCTGCCAGCACCCATGGAAGACAACAGCCCTGAAGGTGCAGAAGGCCAGTTGGTCCTCCTGATTCTTATCCCGGACTTTACACGTGCTCTTCAGAAGCAGAACAGAAAATACAGGCAACGGATAGAGCGCAGTTTAACAGCCTTGGCTAGGATCAGACTACACAGTGTTACAGGGCTGCATGGGAACGCTCCCCTCTCCCTAGAGATGGGGGAGAATTAGGAAATATCTGTTATAAAACTTTCGAGAGCTCTGATATACGACCGCTTCACTCTCCACAAGCTGGAAGCCAGCCAGGCTTTATGCTCACACCAGGGGTCTGTTTCAACAGCTCTTCTTGGTAAGCTCTAGTCTTCAGGCTGCCAAGTGCTCACAAGCATCGCCATTCATGAAGCTATCATGGTTACAGACTCCTCCGAAAACTTCCATTTCCTTTAACGTTTTTCTTTTTCTTTTCTTAAAGCAATTCGTGAGGTCCTTGAAACAAATGGGAAATTAAATAAATAACCCCCCCAACACCCAAATATGGAGAGGACAAGGGGGAACACAGCCAACGTGACCAAGATCTTAGTTTACAGAACATATTTTTAAGGACTGGCAAAGAGTCAACGGTATGGCTGCAGAGCTATATGGAGGTTAGCCCTAATGCATAATAAACTTGACAGTGCTTTGCTCGCCAAGTAGGGTGTTATTTTTCCAAACTTGGCTGTTTTCAAAGAAGAAAAGACTAATTTATCTTTCCAAATTTATCATCAACATGTGCATGACCAGTTTCGACCCACCTCCTTAAAAGCATCCCAACAGTGGTCACGAGCTGTGCAGTGACACACTGAACATGTTACAAAGCTCCCCTCTCCCTGTGCAAACACATTAATTCTGAGATACTCGTTTCACCTGAAACTAAGTGCTAGCTTTCCACTATTTTAAATTCTAGCCGTACAGTAGATTTTAGAGAGCGCTATAAATCTAAACCCAGCTTCTTACATTCAGTGACAGGAAAGAAAGCTTTTAAATTGAAGTTGTCACCACTGAAGGTTTTCAGGCAGCAGTTCTCAAAGCCTTGAAGAGAGAGGCACGTAAGAAAACAGAGGCCAGACATACACAAGGCCTCCTTCCAGTCATTGCATTCTCCCAAAATACACGTAGATAAACAAGGCAACTGGAAGGCCATTCCATAGACCTGGAGACCTAAGTTTTACCAGCTCCCACCTCCTGCTCAGTGGCCCAAGCTGTTCCTGGCAGTGGATGTGGCTTTTCCAAGCTCCAGCCCCAACAGCATGGATCACAGAATCCAGGCCGGAAGGGACCTCCTAAGGTCATCTAGTCCAGCCTCCCCGCAGTCAGCAGGGACACCCCCAACTAGACCAGGTTGCTCAGGGCCTCATCGAGCCTCACCTTGAATGTCTCCAGGGAAGGGGCCTCAACCACCTCCCTGGGCAACCTGTTCCAGTGTTCTACTACCCTCATTGGAAAAAGTTTTTTCCTAATATCCAACATATATCTGCCCTTTCCAAACTTAAAGCCATTGCCCCTCGTCCTCTCACTGCAGGCCTTTGTAAACAGGCTCTCCCCAGCCTTCCTGTAGCCCCCCTCAGGGACTAGAAGGCTGCTATTAGGTCTCCCCAGAGCCTTCTCTTTTCCAGGCTGAACAATCCCAGCTCCCTCAGCCTGTCCTCAGAGCAGAGGTGCTCCAATCCCCTGAGCATTTCAGTGGCCCTCCTCTGGACCTGCTCCATCAGGTCCATTCCTTCTTCTATTGAGGGCTCCAGACCTGCACACAGTGCTCCAGGTGAGGTCTCACCAGAGTGAAGTGGCAGAATCACCTCTCTGTATCTGCTAGCAATGCATCACAGGATGCGATTGGCCTTCTAGGATGCTGGAGAGCAGGAGCTAGGCAGCTGCCTGGAGCACACAGGACCAAGAAGGCTTGGGGACTGCAGCATCAAACCAGGGAGAAAAAAATGGGCAGCTCAACATGAAAGGAGAGTAGGGCGAGAGCAGTGGCAGCATTTGTGATATCGGCTGGAGGCCAAGGTTTGTGCACACACCAGTGGCACGGGAACACCAGGCGCTCTTACAAGCGTAACAGCAAATGTTGCGTTCAGTTCGCATGTAAGGAGACCAGGGGAGGGCAAGGCCAGAAAATGCTGAACGGGTCGTGTTGGCACATCCAACAGAGGAGGTCTATTCTCCAGGCATGTAAAGCAGTGTTACGATACACTGTGCAGAAGAAAGATGCCGGTGCTGATGCGGTGGTGGGTTAAGATGGAGTGCAGTGGAAAGGAGCAGTCATAGACACTGCAGGAGAGGTAGGGACTCTTTATGCAGGATTGTAGCAATAAGATGAGGGGTAATGGTTTTAAAGTGAAAGAGGGGAGATTTAGATTAGATATTAGGAAAAAATTCTTTCCTGTGAGGGTGGTGAGACACTGGAACAGGTTGCCCAGATAAGCTGTTGATGCTCCATCCCTGGAGGTGTTCAAGGCCAAGCTGGATGGGTCTTTGAGCAACCTGGTCTAGAGGGACACAAGATGAACAAGATGATCTTTAAGGCCCCTTCCAACTCAAACCACTGTATGATTTATCAAAGTAAAATAAGGTTTCAGCTCTTCTGTGCTTTGGGCAAAAGGGACCCCTCTGGATCCCCAGCTGCTCTCAGGGGATGAGGGCAAGGCAGAGGGGGAGACTGTGGTAAGAACAGCACAGGTTGTAGAAGATGAACAAACCTGGTGAGTGGCAGCAAAGGTCCCACAGGCACAAAAGAGCTTTGACTGTACTGAAGAGCACAGAGGTGGGAGAGTGGGTGGGGAGCAGAAAGAAATACATTTTTAGCAGCAGAGATTTTATTGTCTGTTCACTCCTTCCTTGCCAAAATGTCTACAGAAATTGCAAAATGCACAAGCCCCAGATTTCTCCAACCCTTGGCAGCAGAAAGTGGTACCTGATTTGCAGAAAGAAGCAAAGAGATTTGCAGGAAGAAAACGCGGAGTTGAAAGGTGAGGAAGAGCAGAGGGTGGCTACGCACTACAGAGCACAAGTCAGCTTTCTCTGTTTTCAGAGCTTTTATGCAGGTTTTTATTCCATTATATTATTCAGAAGTCGTATTTTGTGATATATTATATAATTAATTATTAATAGATTTAATATATTATTTATTCTGATTTTTTATTCAGCTGGGAGCAAAACCTCTCTAGAGTCATCTGGGGCAAAATGGCCAACACACTCTGCCCAGCAGCTCCACCCTAAACCCAGAGATGCTGGACCTCACTAGGGAGATACCATTCTCTTAGATTGCATACAGCCACTTCCAGGATTTCACACACAGGATTCTCTGCAGATCTCCCAAAGAATACTGTAAATACATTTGTAAGGCAGCCTCTGAGTCTGGTAAGCCATGGATAAATCCCCTCCAGAGGGAGGACTGGCACAAAGCTTCGCCAACACACAGGCTGTAGTTGCCCAAGCCTTTGTCTTGCTCTCGCGGTGCATCCTACACACCAGCAGGAGCACCAATACGCAGCATCTCACACGCAGGGCAATGTCACCTGCTCATCCTCTGCTCCGGAAAGCATCATTTTCCTTTAAAGCACAGGTACCTACACACTGCTGAGCTGTCAACACATGCCAGCGCTCAGGAATGTCAGAAGTGCATAAACACAAACTCCTCCAAGCATCAAGTCTCTGCACCACCCTGAATTTCGTCTTTTCACGCACCATGTTCCCTATGGGGAATGAGCTACCGTGAAAACTTTGGAAACAGCTTTGTAAAAACAAAAACCACAACTGGCTTTTAAGCAATCTTATCCAGGCAGGTCTTCTCACACCCCAAGTATTGCAGCATTTATCCTCCAAGCCACATTCCCAGCCCACACAGAGCAGAAGCTTCATGCAAAGATTCAGGTTAGGATATGGTCCCACAGTAGGGCATCCTCCAGCACACCCTGTGCATTGAGGAGCACTCCCAAGAACATGGGCTGGGGGCAGGTTGCTTCTTTTTGAGGCACTAGGGTTTCCTCACTCCTTGAATGCAGCCAGGAAAGAAAAAGAAGGAAAAAAAAAAAGCGCTAAACTGAGGCAGGTCTAGCCTCCTGGGGCTGGGTTAACAACTGAGAAATGCCAGGGAACATTCCTTGCTGTCATCAGTGAGCATCACCTTCACCAGAGCTGGGGATCCGCTCATATTCACTTCACGCACTACTTGAAGCCTAGAGACTGACCACAAGTTCGCCAAGTAGGATAAAGTATTTTTTATAAGGCTTAATTTGAAGGTTAAAAGCCACTGGACCAAAGTCACCTTGAAAGTAAATATCCTGGCTTGTGCTGAAGCCAGACTTGAAGCCACCCAGCACAGAAAGTGCCGCAGGCAGAGAGGGCTCTTGGCTTTCGTTATGTGTTGAATCGCTCGACGCTGCCTGCAGAGATCCTGCTCTCAGGAGGAAGCCATGCTCCCGTCCCTCTCCTCCCCACAGAAACTGGACGTGACAGAAAACCCTCTCTGCTTCTGGCAAGTTTTGCTGGCAGGAACAGGGAAACTGGCACTTTGGGTTGCTGTCAGTTAGAGCACACACCTTACAAAGCCATGGTGGGGGGAAAATACAAACCAGCCCTCATTCAAACCTCCCTCAGATCTCAAAGCTGTGAGCTCAATGCACAGTCTGCTCATTGCAGCACTCCATGCATCATCAGTGCTTCTCGTGCTATCAGCACTTCATTTCAGTAACACGAAGTTATGCTGCTTGAATAATAATATTTATCCAGGCCAGAAGTGACTCCTTATTGGTTTGATGACACACATCTAGGATCTGTGAGAAAAAGGTTTTTTATGCTTCTCTCTTCCTTTGCTTTCCCTTATGCTTTATGCACATACATAAACACATACATTTGCACCAAATGTTTTGGTGTTGACAGCATTTCTTCAATAGCAGTGCCATTTTTCACATTCCATTCAAAACCAAACCCGTTTTCCAATTCCAAAATTATTTGCATTTTCTGTTTGAAGTGCTCCATTTTTCCCTGAAAGGACGACAGGTTGCCAGGACCCTTCATTTCAAATAACAGATATGCCAAATGGAGATTTGCTTTTTATTAATCTTTACCAGTGAGGCCCCAACTTCTTCAAACATCTTTAAAATTTTAGTATGCTGTAAAAAGGCCCCAATTTCCTCCACTCTCCTAGAAAGCAATTCCCTGTACAAAGCAGTCACAACTTTGCCATTAACCACTTTCACGTCAGGTTTCTGATCCCACCATAAAATAACAAATAATGGATATTGAATAAGAATCCTTTAAAATATGAAGCATATTAAAGGTGAAAACTTTGGCCGGCTACATTGAGTTCCACCATCAGCTAACGATACAAGACTGTTTTCCAAAAAAAGTTTCTAAGAACCAAGTGACCCTTTTAGACTGATTGAACTTCAAGTAAAAAAAAAAAGCCAGATACCTAAATTTGACATGAACTGGAAAATCCCAGAAAAGAAACATTGGGCATTGCTAAGGTAAAGTTCATTGAACAGCAGCTGCTACTGCACCACTGGTTATGAGGGCCATGCCAAAGGTGGCTGCCACATCACCCTCTTTTCAGACCAAGATGAATCTGCAAGATCAACCTTATTTATTTTAATTTTTTTAAGGTTTTTGGCTACTGTACCATGAAGTAACTTTTAAAGATATGTTCTACCAATTCAAACATTTCAATAAAACAGTGGAAGCTTCTTAAACAGAGAATAAATATTAAAAGTATTTTTATAACTAGCTTTGATTACTACTTACAGGGTTTATTACTTTACTAATACACTGAATTAAGGCAGGAAATCAAGGAACTAGTAACCAAGTTCACAATGTAGGACCTTCCTCACAGGGCTTTTGTTCTTTAAACAAGTTTGACTTGAGTGAATAGATGCTTTTGAGTGTTGTGCAGTGTACAGGAGGATATGCCACTGAGACAGTCTACCTGTGAAGTTAAAACCCAGATTTCAAACAGCTTAAAAGCTTTTGAGTACTTAAGGCTTATTCTAGTGCAGTGAGCACACAGCAGGGCTGTGAAAACAGCACAAGGAAACCATCATCCTTATCCATTTCCTTGGAGCATCAGCATTTAAATGCAGGAGGAGAGAAAGCATACTGAGTTTTTAATACTTCAATAAGATCTAGAAATTAGGCACAGGTCTTAGTGAGTTTGCAGGACCATGTAGGTGGCAGAGGAACAATAAATGGGAGATGCACAATAAGGAACACTGGGGCTTACCTGGTGCACACAGGACTTGGCATTCAGAAAGAACAGCTCGACCGTAGTTTTGTCCTTGAGAAAGGAAATGCTTTCAATGTAGAACCTGAAAATTAAAAAAAACCAAGCCACCAAACTGTTACTTTCTTGAATAGGTTTCATCTTCCTCCCAAATCATTTTATTTCCTCAATGTTTTGTTCCCTAGTAATAAAATAGCACAGAGGAACTATGAGCTACTGCACTTAATTTCCTGTCTCTTAGGAGGGAACAAGTGGAAAATCACTGGCTGACAGCACACAGGGAACGACAAACTCCTTGTTCACTAGATTGTAGATATCTGATGACTTCTCTTCTCATTTGAAAACCCTGTCAAATGTTAAAGCAGCAAAGTCCATCCCTCCTATGCAGATAAAAACACCTAAGTGGAAAAGGTGACTCTAAACAGTGTGTTGCAGTTTGGGAAGCCGGCCCAGTGCTGATGATCATCCTCATGATGATGGGAGCCCTAAAACCAGCAGTTTACTTGGAAGGGCTACAAACTGCCACAAGTCTTGCAGTGCTTGCTGCCTTCCTCCCCAGCCTCCTCTCCCCAGTACCAACAAAAGCAATCCCATTACTGGTTACTCTGGCCCAGCCAAGGTTAGCAGATAGGTCCCCGTTTGTTACAGAGCTACACCAAACATCATGTATGCCCCTGGTGCTCTACAAAACCACACACAACTCGTCTGCACACTTCCCCAACTCACGCGGGGCATCAAATCCAACAGCACTGATATGCATTAAATGGAGCGGAGAAAACACATTTATAATTTGAGGAGTGTGGAACTGCCAAGTCAGTTTACAGAGACAAATTTGTGTGAACACGATTCTGTCAATCCTCCTTCAGCTGAATCTGGAAAACCGGGATACCTGTAATCCAGCTCCTTATGGAGATTGAATGTGTTTGCTCCAGACTCTCCCAGCCCGTGCTAGGCAGAAGATACAGGCTTTTTTTCCAGCCAAGCAAATAATTGGGCCACTACCACCACTGCCCCAGCAGTGTAGACCACACCAGGGCTTCTCAACTTCTTGCCTGTTATAGCAGGAGGGTAGGATGGCCAACACAGGGCACGCAGCCCACTATGTTTATCAGAACCAGGCCAACCCCTCTCACAATGCTATGGTGCTCCTAAGGGTCCTCACACCCTCGAACTCCAGCCACTGATCTCTTGGTGAAGATGATTTACACAGCATTGGAAGAAGTCCCATGTGGTAGGAAGCAGCAAAGCCAGCACCTGCCACATGTTAGGAACGTATGTGGTATTTAGGTTGTGACTTGAGACAAGCAATACATTACACACCAATTGTTTTAATACTTCACATTCCTACAGCATGTTCCATCAAATTAATTTTAAAGCACTCCAGAACGCCTCTGCAGGATAAGGAGATAATTTACCCATGTTACAGACATGCAGCCTGTCCAAGGGGCAGACCTAAACCCAGCAGCCTGCCCCAGACATTTGAAAGGCTATTTTATATTTCTGTGACTCACCTTTCACCGAGAACTGTAAGAACCACAGGTATTTCCACCTTCTCTTGATCATACCCGATATATTTTTTTTTCAACAGCTTTGCTAAACTTCACTTTAAGTACACTTGGAATGTTTCTCTCCAGAAATCAGGGGGCAGGAGCCTCACTCTTTGTCCTTTCCCAACCTGCTGCCAGACCAGCCCTTCACAGCATGGACCCTCCTCAGCCTGCTAAAGCCTTCCTCCCTCCGCTGCCCCTAAAAGGGGTTTTCCTCAACCAGTGACCTCATTTGCCCTTGTAGTTTCTTTCAACTAAGAGTCAGACATGGGTGACATATCCTCACCAGCAGGATAGTACCCCTGGCTCTGAAGAGAGGTAGCTCCCAGTCACTGCTGGTACAGGGTCGGGATTTAGGGAGAGGGCACTGGGGAGGTGCTGCCCCCCACCCCAGTCTGTGTGCTCTCTCTCCTCTGGTACAAGCTGTACTCTTATTGCCACAGTACAGATGGGGAACACTGGACCACAGAGATAAGGATGTTCAGGGGATGACAGGCATATTTGGGAACACCATAAAGTATATGTCCTGCTTTTATTTCCGATGCTGTCAGCATCCTTGAGAACTAGAATGACATTTTTATTAGTCCTAAACCTGCATGTTCTCAGTCTATAAGTCCTAAACCAGCTACATGTACCATACTTGTCTGTCTGTATTTTTATTTATGCCAGCTGAAGAAAAAAACCTGAAAACATTTATCGTGTGTTTCATTATTGAACGAGAAGACCTCAGGGCTGGGGAGCTGTGAACAAAAGGAGGGTCACATAAGCAGGTATCTGGTGATGCCCCCCATTTCCAGTATTGCTACTGGAAACTTCCTGGTGCAGTGCTGAAAGAGACTGAGAACTGATGCTGCTACACATTTGCCACTTGTTATGAGAAGCTCGGTGCCCTGCCTCCTTATACTTGCCCAGCCCCTCCATCCCTCTTGCCCCACACCCAGCTACGCTTTTCCGTTCAAGCCACAGGCACACACAGCTACAAGTGTGTATTTCAGCTGCTCTCATGGGATTTTATTTAAGGAATAGGCTATGACAAAGTAAATGTGTTCACACAAGATAAGTGTCTGAACTAACCGCCTTCACCACAGACCACAGCAAGGCCACCAAGGCATATGAGCAAAGGCCTGGAGTCACTCACTTATCCAAAACTTTATGACAAGGTAGACCGCTGCAGGTTTTGTAGTGGCTTTTCTGCTAGAATATCTATTTTCTACAGATCAGAGAATTTCTATCTTGCTAATTATTTCTGTACCTTCCCTTCTCCTGCTCTGCTTCTCACTCGCTGCCCACCTCCTTGGCTCCTAATAGCTTGGTTTGGATCTCCCACCCCAGAGCAGTCAGGCTTAAAAATAGCTTCTAGAAGTTGATCTCTTCAAGTTCACTCCTCACACACGAGCTCTTGCCCAGGTCTCTGAACACCCTTGTCCTGTAGAGGACCATCTTGCAACAGAGAGGGCCAAAATGAACATCATGAGCCAACAGTATTTATCTGACCAAAGAAATGCTCAAGTCATACAATCACTGTCACAGCTTTCTTGAACATACATTTTAGCCTCCCTGATCCTCAAACACAATGAATATATTGAAGAACCCACACTGGAACAAGTTTCCCAGAGAAGCTGTGGATGCCCCATCCCTGGAAGTGTTTGAGGCCAGACTGGCTTTGAGCAACCTGGTCTGGTGGGAGGTGTCCCTGCCCATGGCAGGGGGGCCGGACCTTGATGATCTTTCAGGTCCCTTCCAACTCAAACCATTCTATGATTCTACCACCCCCTTTAAATTATTTTTTTTTCCTTTCTTTTAAAAGTGGAAAAGGGAAAAGAAACTCTGAACACCACAGATAAACACATGTTCAGCAAAAACAAAGTGCCACTTGTTTGAGTCGTTCCCTCAATGACCAAAGTGCAGAGGACATGGTAAGACAACAGTGCCAACCGACCCAACTACACCAAAGGCTCTGCCTTGGAAGTGCTTCAAATAATTAAGCACACAAGGCATAAATTTACTGAGATATGAAAAGCGAATGAGGTCAGTCTGCTCTCATTCTCCTCATAGACTGTAAGGAAAACAAGAACTCCAACAACATTAAGAATATGATGCTTGGTCCTGTCTGCCAGCACAGCTCTGTCTTGTAGGACATGGGTTTTTTCAGGCCCTTAACCAGCAGAGCTTTGCCAGCAAAAGCCCTGAAGTAATGCAATTACATTGGCCAAAATCATCACTTTGCCAGGGATTTTATTCTCTCCTGGGGACTGGCTGAAGCTGCATGAGCAAAGCAGCCACAGGCAATCCCTTTCAAGTACAGACAACCCTTAAGTAAACATAATAAGAAGAAAAAGTAAAATTGTTTAAACAAACTGTATTAAAATTTAGTACTGTTAAAGACAAGGCAGGCAAAGATGATCTTTAAAATATTAAAAAAAAAAAAAAAAACAAACAACAAACCACAAATTAGGAACAATGTCCCAGTAACGGTTTGAGAAGTAGCAGGTTCCAAAATACCATTTTTTTTCCCCCATAGTTACACACAAAAGAGAGCAGCACTTATCCAGGATCCAATCTCCTAAAAATAATATATCGCTTTGACATTTATTTCCTCTATCAAATCCGTAATCAGGTCTTTTAAACAAAAACCCCTGGTGATAAATAAACCCAAGTGGTACTGTTTTCTTTGTGGAAACAATTACTCACCTAACGGCAAAGTACAAAGTTGCCGGGCCTGGTTTCTTGGGCAAGTCATGGTCCAGGACTCGGTGATCCAGCTGCAGCCAGACACTCTGACCTCTGCGGAAACAGGTTGGGGAGGTGGTTAAAAACTGGGACAGGAAATACAGAAACGGGCTGTTTTCAGTGCTTGTGTTTACTCCAAGTGTTACTTTAAAAAGTGCAAGATTCATCTCTGAGGCAGACAAACATCTTCCCTAATTATTTCCTTTTTTCCTAAATTTGAGATTTTGGTGTCATTCACTTTTGGACATTAGAGAATGCTCTTTGCAGTCCTATTTCCAGCTGCAGCACAAGAGCCATAGCACAGCACCCAGAAAACTTAAGTATTATTGAAATACCCTCCTTTGCTATAGATGGGGATGCTTCCATTGACTTCTCATGGCTAGCGGGGGGATCTGATGAGCAGCAAAGGCTTGATGTCTGTCTGTAGCAGAAGTGGCTCTGATCTCTTCTGCTGCACAGCTCTACGACCGTAACCCCCACTCCTGTTCTGCACCATCCCCAGTCCCAGCAAGACATAAACCCCCATTTCAGAGCAGAGGGATTTAACCGCAGGCACACTCACTGAACGAGGTAGGTGTATAAAACAGTTTTCTCTGCAGTGGCTTCTCTGGTTGAAATGGGAAGGAAGGAAGAAAGAAAACTAATATCCCTCAAACCCCAATAACTTCTCTGAGGACTCGGACCTCACAAGAGCCTGTGGCTGCCCCAAAAGGCTGGGGCATGGGTGCCCTCCAGAGGCCACAGGCTCACTCCGTGCACCCAGCCATGCCCTGTACACACAAGGCAGTCTCTGTATCCCCACTGGTGTTTCTGGGCATGCCAACAGCTTTCAGGTAATCCCCTGGCAGCACTTCAAAGCTCATCTTGAGGGAGCGCCAGCAACCAAAAACCTCCAGAAGAATTTCATGGCAGCTCTTCTGGGGAAAAAAATAAGTGCGAACTGCATCCTCAAGGGATTTTTACAGGAGAGCTGGAAGAAAGTATTTTCCAGCACTTGAAAGGACAAGGATGTGGCAAAAATATTCTAGGGAGAGTTCAAGATGAGAGTGACTGGTAAAAATAACACACTCTTGCTGTCAGGGCCCCGGAGCAAGCGGCTCCTATCAGCTCCATAAACACCAGCCCTACACCTGCAGATGGGAACTGCCTTGGCCAGGGACCCAAACACAGCTCCAACGTGATCTGTAGGCAAAAGCTTCCATCCAGGACACCGTAAAAAGCAGCAATGCAGAGCAGCAGGGACTAATAACATTCCCATTAGACAAGAAGAGGTTTATTTAGGGGTTGCATTAATGCAAACTCCACTTCCTCGCGGCCCTAAGCAGCTCTGCTCCAGCTCTTCAGGGAGCTGAAGGTGACTCCTTGGGAGACACTGGTCCTGCACCCAGCCAGTGATGGGAAGCATTTCAGCACAATGCTGACTGATGAGTCTAAACACCAGCTGAGATTTCAGTTAACCCAGCCGAGTCCAGGTTAATGCCAGGGAAGCAGATTTCCCACGGCACTGCGGAGCCTGGCCACGTCATCTCACCCAGCCTGGTGGCAGGGGACAGGCATTGGCAGTGACACACTGCCCCCAACACTGCCACACTCTTGCATTAACCCAGCTGCTGGGAAGGAAGGGTTGTGCATTTTGAGCATTTGCCACTTATGCAGCTCTCTCTGGTAGTCTCCAGAACAGCTTGAATATCTAAAAGCAATAGGAAAGCTAGAGGAAAGCTGTTTACGAGAAGGACTAACTTCATATTTCACTGCTGTTAGGGAAGTTTGGGTTTAAAAGACTCAATAATACATTTGAGATTAAAGCACAAAGCAGTATCAGCAATTCATTTTGAAAATAAATGCAAAACCTTTTTGTTGTTACCAAAAGCGCAGAGTCGGAAAAGCTGAAGGTGTTCACGTGGGAAATTATTGCTGAATCAATTTTTTCCACCTTGTGAGACAAACATGAAAAGTGAAAGTGTCAGGAAGGTATTTGACAGGTATTCTCTGGTTTGTGCCTAGAAGACATTTTCTGAATAATTTCTGTTTTGTGCCTTCCCCTTTCCTCAGCCAAGCAGCACAAGCACAAGGTAGGAAAATCTTTCTTCTTCAAAAGAAAAAGTAATTCTTCCATCACACTGAGCTGCCACCATGTCAGGGATAAGGTTTTGCATTGCAATAATCACACAGCTGTTCAAAATAAATGAACATACTTACGTATCATCTATAAACGTTATCCCAAAATACTCCTTTTCTTTCAGGTTGAAGTGGGAGGCCACCAGATCCAGTAACTCCCGAGACAGAAGTTTGGGCTGTTGAAAGAATAAAGATGATGTAATGCATTTCAGTCCAGGCTTTTCATATGTAATAAAAACTTTCTCTGCAAATACCGATATTTAAGTACACACAGCCCAGTTAAAGCCCCGTTGTACAACTCAATCCCAAAGTGGCTCCACGAGACTCAGGGCAGTCAGATACGATGTCTCCGTGCAGCTGCAGGACACGCAGAGCACTGAGAGGTCATTATGTACTTCACCCACCGCATCAAGCTGAAGTGCATGGACCAACCACTGCTTTTCTCCTCTTGGAGAAATGTGGAAGCTCAGGCTTTCCTGCACTTACAGCAGGAGGGATTTTTCAGTTAAGAAAATAGTGTGTACTGGAAGATCTCATGCTTTGGGTCCTGTTATGGGAAGAAAACACATCCCCAAAAATACAAACTTTTCTTCCCTTTTAAGTTACAAAAACACACCACCACGAGGTGTACGTTTAATATACCTTATGAATTTTGGCAAAAGCAGCTGAAAAGCTGAATGCAGAACTGATGGCAGATATTTTGCCCACTGTGCACCAACATCCAAGGGAAAGCCTCCCGCTAATTCAGGGATGTGCGTGCCTGAACACATGCCTGATTCTTCCACTTCTATGAGTTGCTCTAGTAAGAGATACAACTTTTCCTCAGACATCACTTAAATATCAGCCCCCAATCACCCTGCTAAAGAAAATAAGTGGAGAAATCTGGCACTGTGCTACCGGTACCAAAAAAAAAAAAAGGGGGGGTGTCTTTACCTGAACCAGCAGCTCCAAGTTCCTGTCATCGAGGAGGTGCACCTGGCAGTGCCGGCCCTCTGTCATCTGCAAAGACAGCAACACAGCCCCGTGAGGAATGGCAGGACCCACACCTTTCCTGGCTTCCAGTGGCCCACCTGCAGCCCAGGGCAAGGACAGTGCATAGCAAGCGTTTAATCTGCACTGATAAGGGAATCCGTTCCGTACCGGAGCTGAGTGTCCTTCTCCAGGGACTCTGTCTGGGGAGCTGCCTCAGCACTCTCCGCTCCCATCAACACCAAGCCAGAATTAAGGGTGCTTAGCAGCAGGTAAAATTGACATAAGCGCTGCGAGAATTTAATTTGAGGATTAATTTGAGCCTGGCTAGTACCGTAGCTACTTCAGCAATGGCCTTTTGCTCCAGTGAGGAGCAGAGATGACCAGGGACCTGTGAAACCCCAATCTATCCAACCCTCCCTGCAGATGGGTCGGCCCAGATTTAGTCTGTTGACAGACCTGGCCTCTAGTTTAGCTGAAGTCTCCACCAGCCTATTAATGCTCTCCCTTGGATAACTTTTCACAAGCATTTGAAATCATTGCCTCCACAGGATTTGCATTTAGGTGGTTGCACACCAAGAGAGATGGCTAAAGTTAATGATTAAGAACAGGATGAGCTCTGCAACCTCTGACATTATATCTGGACCACTTATTTCACGTCGCTTTTATCCCTCACAAACAACGCATCTTTCTCTCTTTAAGAGGACAGCAACTCAGAAATAGCTGCACATTAGGCCCTTTTAATATCTGCCCTTTGAGATCTAATGCATTTCCATGAAAGATTTTACATTATTTAAAATTCGTTCTAATTCTGGACTTCTTGCTGACTTTAGTGAGGACAGGCTTCGCAGCACTCTCCGAGCAAGAGCTGGTGAAGGAAACCTGGCTTTTATATTTATTCTCCCAGCTTCAGAGTAATTCATTTTCCTGACAGCACAAGCTTCTCGATGACTGTAAATTCTGATCTGTGAGCAGAGGCCGAGGGTGGTTTGCTTAGATAGGGGGTCCCATAGGGATTAAACGGCAACAAACAGTGTGGTTTTTTTCCTTTCACATCCCTCCAGCTCTGCAGGGATGGGGACAAGGACAGGGCTGAGCTCTATGGCCACCAGCACCCCCTCACCTCCTGCACCAGGATGCCACACATACAAACCTTATAAAGATTTAAAAATAAATACAATTTATACCCAATTGCAGTATAACTGAAAGGAGACCTCCCGCCTCCCCCTGGGGCTGCCCCCATTTCAATGCAGGCTGTTTGCACAGCAAGGACTGCTGAGACACAGCCTCTTCTGTCACCAGTCAGCCACAAGAAGCCAAACCAACAAAGCTTTATTGTTTCAACTAATTGAGCTCATTTTGACCCAAAGCCAGGAGGGAGTCCCCTCCTGAGGAGCTCTGCAAACAGGTCAGAGATGAGCATCTGCAGGCACAACTCTGTCTAGCATCTGGGAAGACACGGTTATGGCATCTGTGGCACCAGTGCTGCTACTTACAGCACTAACCAAACATATATCATCACATCACTCATCAAAATAACACTACTAGTAAAAGGACCATTTGCAGAGTGAGTCCAGTTGGAAGAAACCCCTTTCTCTTCATTTCTCCTACTGCTGTGAATGTGGATTTGTAAAGAAGTGCCAGATGAAGAGAAACTTGTGCGTGCAGGGGTAGAGAGCAGAGACTGCACCATTGGGGAGATGGCAGCGATGTCCCCACAGCCTCACCCCACAGTGCTGCACCCCCAAGAGGCATCAGCCCAAAGCTGCGCCAGCCCCAGGCCCGTGCTCTCAGCAAGGTACCACCTTCCAGCGTTTTATCCCTCAAGTTTTGGGAGCAAAGCTGCAGCATCCCAATTCCAGCTTCCAGCACCTTCCCTGCCATTTATCCACTCATGAAACCTGCTGCCTGCAGCCCTTAAATCCATTACGATCTGATCACAGGTCCATTTGTTCCCCAGAGCTGCAGGTCTGCCATCGCATCGTCGTAAATAAGTCGCACATCACCATCAATTAATCATGTCATCAGCGCACCCTTCAAGGTGGTGCATATTTCTGGCTCTGACATACTGTTACCAATCTGCCCCTGTTGCGAAGTGTCTGATCGAATAGTGTTTTTAAATCATTCCCCATCTGTTGCTCTGAGATAGCACAAGGGTTGCCATTATTTAATTGCTAGCTGCTTTAGCTTTCACCCAGTGAAATCACATTAATCACTTCTGACTGTTTTAATTGCCTCCGTTGTCTATTGTTAAGTAAAAAAGGTTTCTGTTACAGCAAACACATCCACAAAGCCTTGTGCTGAGGAGAAAGGAAGGTTGCCGGGAAGATTAAAACATAAAAGAAATACCAACCATAATCTGTGCTTCTATTCAGCTATCCAAGGTAATCAGAAAGCACCTTAAAAGTAATTAAACACCCCTGAAGATAGGCAAGATATAATTATCCCTGATTTTATTGATGAGAAAACAGAAGGACATGGTTAAAAAGTTTGATTTACAGATATAGATACAGATAACATTTAATACCAGAGTCTCCAGGAATCTCATCTGAGAAGAAATCATACAGCTGTTTACCAGAGTACTGGAAAGCTCAATCAAGAAGTTGCAGAAGAAGACAGGTTGTTTGGTGATAAAGCACAGTGCAATGTCATTCTTGGGACAAACCTGTCAGCTCCCACGCACATCTCCATGTGGTGATGTGCTGGTGTCACCCCAGGAATGCTCTGTTACATGGTGGGACATTACAGCATTGTCCAGGGCTATAAGCTGCTAACTGTAGCTCAAGGAAGGGGGAGGTCTCTGAAGCTCTTTATTTGCTGTTTTTACCCCTCCTTTACCCCCCAGTCCATGCATGCACACCTGAGGGCTACATCACTGCCAAGATGCCTTCTGCATCTGGGCTGAGGGGCACAACATGGATACTCACTGTGTGGCACCACAGCCTGGTCGAGGGACGCAAATCCACCAGGGTGACTACCAGCTTTGCATTCGCAGGGTCCACTCCCTAAGTAAAGCAGTGTTAACCAGGACAGTCCAAACATCAGCCCTTATCCTCCTTTTGCAGACCCAAGGTTTAAACAACTAGCACCCTGGTTTCTGCAGCTGTTGAATAGCTCACTCCAAGTATCCACACCCCATTCCTGATGGGGCAGAGAGCACTTCACTTGGCTTACTCCATGCTTAGAAACACAATGAGAAGCAAATCACTCCCAGTTACTATCACAGAGCAACACAAGCCCATCCTGCATCAGGAATGTCATCCACCAGAGAGGTCATCTCCAGGAGACAACTCTCTTCTCACACAGAGAAGACTCACATTTTCCAAGCCTCGTTCGTACAGGGGGCAGAACCAAAAGCTTCAGAGGCTATCGCAGCCACAAGTTGACCTCAAACGTTGGTGTATCAATCACCTTCCACCAGCACCATATTATCCCAGTGCAGCGACACAGAGGTGTGACATGACTGCAGTGCAGCAATGCTACATGCTCCAACACAAGTATCAACAGTCTGGTCCTGTCCTGTCCTCTCCTCTTCCCTGAAGAAGAAAAGCTGGGAGCTTCAAAACGAGGATTCCACCAACACAGCACCACAGAAGATATATTTGGCCATGGAAGAGTGCCTCCAGCTCAGCGACTGGAGCCCCTGAGCTCCTGGAGCAGAAGCAGCAAAGGACTCATTTTTAACTCCCCCAAAGACACCGGTGTGATTTATTTCCCCACAGCACATCCGCTCCCAGGGTGTTTCCTTGGGCTCCAGGAAGGGACCCGTGTCTGACTCCCCAGCTCTCAGGGCGCTGGGTTCCTCCTCAACAGAGCCCCCAACGCCCGAGCCCCTTGCAGATATGTCTTCATCTTTAATTCAGTACGCCTCACTAATCTGAACAATATAATTGATTTTCTATGTAGCTGGACCAATCCATCAGGAGATGAGCACAGCTGTCTGGCTCAGTTAAGAGGCAGCATGAGCAGCCTTGAGATATATATATGCACACATCTATGTGTTCAGCTTATTTTCATTGATTTTGCATTGTCTGTACAAATGAACAGTTTTGTCATGTTTTTGCAACATGCCCCCAGATTGGTCTTTTTAGCAGTTATTTTCAAAAGCCTGCTAATATTGAAGCTACTAGCCAGTAAAAAAAGTAGCAGCATAAAATTCATAAAGTATCCCTGCATCTCATTCCTAATAAGGAATTAGTGGAGCAACTTAACATATAGCCTCAATTTTAGTCAAACCATACTGAGATACTGAGGAAAAAAAAAAGAATCCAGCATCCCAAAGCCACTTGTATGCTTTGTGCACAAGTGAGGAATAAAACCTCAGACATGGAGCGGAATGAAAAAGAGGACAAACACCATCCACTGTAATATTTTGGTATCACTGCATTTCTACAGCCCTCAGCAGGCTTTCAGCAAGAAGTGATTTACCTAGATCTTCAATGAAAAAGGAAGATAACAAAGGAGGAGAAATACCGAGTTCTTAGAGTCTGTGTATGGTTAGGGTAAGATTGCAATTTCATGCAGCAGGTTAAAATGCTAAGGAAAGTTTCATATAGCTAGAAAAATACCCCATTTTTCCTCTCACTGTGACAAAAATTAAGACAAATTCTCCACCTAAGTCATGAAGGCATTTTCCAAAATATCAGTCTTTTTAAAAAGAAAAAAACAACAAGGCAGAGAACAAAAAGCCTGTTTCTTGGCTACTTAAACCGATTCCCTGTGATATCCTCAGCCTGGATGTTTACTTGGGGGAAAAAAAAAAGCAAACATATGCAGGATATTTATGCTATTTCTCTTCAGCAGAAACATCCTCCTTATTCGAAGTTGGTTGTTACATGCAATATTTTTAGACATCCATGTGTGTCATTCAGTTAGGAAAAAATAAGAAAAAGAAAAAAAAAGTAATTACAGTGTAAACAGGAAACTCAAAAAAAAACCCCACCAAAAACTTATGCCAAAAAAATAAGCTGTCAGAATCCCATATCTCCTGAAATATATCTTAGGAATAGAAAGTCGTGAAGGGTTCGGGTCAGAAGCAAACCCGAATGTGTTGCACTCCCTCCAGACCAGATTTCACCTCCAAGAACTGGGCACATTACAGAGGGATGTCTTGGCGTAGCTGGCCTCATCTGTCACTCACTCCTATTTTTAAGCCTTTTTGTTTTAAGAAGGTCTGGAGTCTTTGCTACCAGGGAAAGCCAAAAAAAACCTCACACCCTAACAATTCTGTGGCCAAAGAAGAGAGAATTATACATAAGATGCGTATAATTGAGACAAAACTGGAAACTGTTTCTACCATCAAAATGCTTAAGAGGTCTGTGTGTGCATCACAGCTGCTCTCCTTTGGGATGGGCCATAATTTGGGCTTCAGCAGCCCACATCCACAGCCTTCTGGCACGACCGCATTGCGCTGATGGGTAACTGTGACCTGCCCAGGGACAGGATGGCTGCGACAGGGTCCTGTGTCCACCTAAACACTGGAAGCTTTAAAACCACCCCTCCATCCAGTGAGGCTCCACATCTTTAATACTCCAAGCTCCACAAGGAATCTTTTGGAAATAGAAAACCACCAACCCCTATCTCTCCTCTTCCTTTCCTCTCAAGATCATCGAACAGTTTGGATTGGAAAAGACCTTAAAGATCATCTAGTTCCAACCCCCCTGCCATGGGCAGGAACACCTCCCACTAGACCAGGTTGCTCAGATAAACCCTTTTGCTCAACCATGGATGTTACTGAGCACCCACAGGGGCTCTGCCCAGAAAACACCAGAATGTGGCACCAGGGATTGGGTCCCAGCTGCACAGAACGGTGCATGTTATTTCCATAAGCTTCTCACGGGGAAACAACGGGAAATTAAACTTCATTGGCAGGTGAGTAAGCTCCAGAAGATATTTTACAGGATGCATCCAGTGGTGAGAGAGAAAGGGGAATCTTTTTCACTAAATAAATGGCCAGCACATAAAGCCTTAAACCTGCAGTTTTTAAAAGTGAAAAATTGGGCTGCGGCGCATCATTAGAACCCAGATTGTAAAAGCTGTCTCTGTCATTTCTGAAACAGGCACATCACAGTGACTCAGGGAGAGAGCTGAATAAAATCAGAGATAAAATCCAGAAGAGCAATACTTCAATATCCCCACTCACAAAGTGCAGTGGCCATTTATGACATGCTGTCCCTTTGCCACAAAGACCCAGCCTCCACAAAGCCTTTGGAATGGGGGGGGGGGGGGAGGGGGGACGGATGACAAAATCCTGCTGTCTTGCTTTTGACCAGTGACTCAGAGGCAGCACCACCGCTTTGCAGGTGGAGGAGCCCAGAGAACCAGCCTGGCACTTAAAAGAGAATTTCATCTCAAAATCCCTACCTGAGCTGCAGTTAACCAGCTATAAAGCATCACCAGCAATTTCCTGTAAGGTTGTCTTCCCCCCCCCCCCCCCAACTCCTCTTCTGTAACTCATAAGCCTGTAAGAGATTTCAAAGCTTAATATTGAAGCCCCTACACTGACCTCAGATTTTCATCAGCATTTAGGTGGGGCTTTTTCCTTCAAGTCCTGAAGGCATTTAGGATCACATCCTCAGCTGCCTTAGATCAGTATCGCTTCACTGACTTTGATACAAGCAGCTGGCTTATGCCTGGCCCATAAATGTGCACAGCTTTATAAAAATATGGAATAAGATGCAAGAATGTATTGCAATATGGAGCTGCCCTAACTAGGCACATCTAAGGAAAGTAAAAGCCTTTGCCTGTCCTTCTGGAAGGAAGAGGCCTGCATGCAGCTGGGGGGAAGAGGGAACAAGTTATAATGCTTGAAATGACCTCAGAGTTTCCTGGTGTGTCTGTTGGGAGAGCAAAGCCTCATCATGTTCCAGCACTCAGAGTTGCTCAAAGCTTTAAGGAATAAGCAGAAAAATGACATTTTATACCAGCATTTCTGTGGAAGCTTTTTAAAGGGTCTGCAAGTGCCTTGATGCACACCTCTTGTCAGCCTGTCTGCAGCTTACAGGTCTTCCCTGACCTCAGGTTTTCCCGCCCCCAGTCTCTGCACACACCAGCCCAGACCTGCACCACAACCTGGCTGATGGGAGAGATGATAATCTTGCCCTGATCCCATTCGAAGCCAACCATGCAGCTTCTACCAGCTTTACAAGGGCAGACCATGTCTCCAGAGATACTGCCTCTCCTCAATCTTCAAGTCATAAAGAAACCTTTGGTTTAAGTCCTGGCTCCAACGTAGTCAATGAATTTTGCCATTAACTTTAATAGGGCCAGGATTTTGCCTTAACTCATTTGTTATCTTGCTATTAACTTTAACAGAAGCCGGTATCTGCTTAATGTTAAGTGGCCAGCGATGCACTGAAGTAGCTGGTCATGTCTTCCACCCTTTGTGCTATGGCAAGCCACCTTGTGGGACCTATCTCACCTCACCAGGGTGACTCCAAGTGGCATCTCCTGTCCTTCCCAAAGGCTGCAGAGCCCACCCTGGCCCAACGCAATACTCATAGGGTATTTACCCACAGCAAATGCAGGGACTGTACAGAGCCATTCCTGACCTCAGGATGTCCCTGTGCTTCTTGTCTCAGGAGCAGACAGTCAGGGACAGAAACTTGAAGACCAGACTGAATACAACATGCATAGAAATAATGTTTTAAGATGAGAGAAAGCTTACTTAAGCATGAGCTGGTACAAATGCCCCTTTGATGATGCTTTCCATGTAAATGTTGGCTCTGCTGAAGTTTGGCAAAGAGCTGGAGATAAAACAGCGCCTGGAACAGGGGGCTGTGAAAGGCTCTCCGGGTTGCATGGCACCTTCCTAAAATAGCCACATGAACTGAAGATATGATGAAAAAAACCTGGCTCCTGCAGAGCATCAACTGACTTTCATGTAAGCCCCACCAGCTGAGCCAGTAAAAAAATCTGGCAAAGCAACAGCCCAAGTGCTCTCCCTCACTGCAGGCACCGTGGCTTTTCAGGGCCAAGTGCCAACACACTTTCCATGCAATTCTCCTTTTCCCCATTTATTCTACTATTTGTCCTCGCGGGGGATGGCAAATCTAAGGGGCTCTTTCACTCACTTTGTTGATTTGTACAGGACAATAGGCACAGCCTCTTGCAGTCATTAGAAAGATCCCACTCGCTGGAGCAGGTCATGGGGCTCTAAATCTCATCCTCCTTTCCCAAAGTGCTGAAATGCAATACTCAGAAGTAATGATGATCACACAGATTAAAAAAAAAACAAAACAAAAACGAAAACAAAACCAATGACAAATGAAAATCTAGGGAACAAACTAATTCTGTCTTCCTCAAAAATAACAAATACAGTGGCCCAGCCAGGAGATAAGGCCCTTTGCCAGGAGCAAAATATAAACAGAAGAGTCACTGCTTCTCTGTACCAGGAGCATGCAATGTACAAAACTAACCCCTCTCCTCCCCACAGGGAAATTTTGCAGCACGGCTGCCTTTCCTGATGCTATCCATGGTGGTACCCACGTATCCACTGCTGCTGCCACACAAGGGTGCAGGGGGCGTTCACCAGCATATGGATGAGGAGAACACAGTCAGCATCGGTTCCCATGGCACGAGGCAGTGGGATGTACTGGTTCATGGCTCTGCTGGCCCCATACTTTCCAGCTGACAAGCAGCACCCAGACAGCATTTCACCTCTCCTGACACTGCCAAAGGCCATGGGATCTTGCCAACAGAGTTATCAGTAGCTGCTGAGTCTCTCTGATAGAGGGGTGAGAGGTCAGCCATCTTCATGAAGGAACAGCCCCCCTTGTAGCATCAGTATTCTCCTTACAGTAAATAAAGGTGTCTCATACTCAAAACTGAAATGTTTCTCAAACAGGTCATGTCATTCTACGAGTGCTGATGTTGCTGTTCCTACCACTCTGCAGTGTATTAAAAATAACAGCAAGAAAAATAACAGGCAGGCAACTCTACATCTAATCCTAAAAATCAGGAAAATTAATAGGAAACAATCAGTGCAAATCTGCCACAAACATCAAGTCAATGAAATACTCCATCCAACATCTGCTTTCCTTGGCAGAACACAGCCAATAAATTAGTGTCTGGTGGAGACATGCTTATCACCGGCAGCGCTGAGACACCGCAGCCGGGTCATTACCGCACACGAGCCCATGGTGATGTTTTGTTCCAGAGCAATCTCCTGGGAACTCAAGGGCAGGAGAAAGATCCTGTGGGATCAGAGCGCTTTCCTGTTGCTACCTAACAGAACAAATGTGGTGTCAGCTCCAAAAAGGCCACCATGTGGAGGCAGCAGCATCCTCTGCCTTTGAACGAGGGGTACCCACCATGGGGTAGGACCAGGCTGTCCATCTGCAACCTGCTCTGACCTTCACTCCTCAACCACGAGGGTGTGGGCAAGTCAGTTAAGCTCTTGCTTAATTCTCAACATGAACCACAGGAGATATTCTGTGCAGAGATGCCGGTAAATACTCTAAAAGCGCAGAAACTCAGCTTTCCCTGTTATGGGAATAGTTACAGTAAACTAAAAAAAAATCCCCTTAGAGAATAGTTTATCATCCCTCAGAACCGACACACTGCCCTTGATGCCTCTTTACCTCTTCCCAGCCCAGAATCTTTCCCCCATCCCTTTGATGGCTTCTCACAGGCTTCTCCTCCATCCCCTCCACCACACTTCTTGCTTCTCCACCACCCCCACGTTGGGTTTTTGAAGGAAGATTCCTAAGGCACAAGATATAGGCAGGGCAAGCCAAATATCTGCCTTCCTTTCCAGGAACACACATCATCTGAAGGCATCCTGCATCTCTTCCCCCTACGCTCCAATGGGGTCCTAGCTCATGCCCCATCCTGTCCCCATGCTCCCCCTGAACTTTTCCAGGTGTTCTCATGCTTGGCAGCAGTCCCTTGGGAAACCCAGATTCCAGCCTTGAACAGACATTAGGTAAGCAGGCAATGAAAAATAACTAAAGAAAAAAAAAAAGGCTACATCCCAAGACCATCTGAATTGCCTATAATTTCTGCAACTCTTAAAAAAAATAAATGCAAAGAATAAGCAAATACAACGAGTAAAGCCTGAAAGCCTAAGATCTTTGGAAGAAAAAATAGCAAGTATTGGCTGCTCTTGGCGCTGAGCAGCGTTTCTGTGGCGAGGAGCCAGCCTGTCCTGCCACCAGCACCTTGCCAGCACTTGTGGGGGGGGTAGGGGGCTGACAGATTTGGACCACTCCACTTTTAAAGAAAAACAAGCCCTTTGGATCAAAGGCTCTTTCTCCACAGCCGTTAACGAGCTCCATGTGCACTGCTGCATCTCCAGTGCCAACCACTTCATGAAGAGGTTTTTTTTTGGGGCAAGAGGGGTGGGGACCTTACTGATGAGACATTTAATAGTTACATGCTGAAAGGAGCTACTGTACCAGGCACTGACTGCCTTTTCTCAGGACTTATGAATCTGTGCTTTGTTCAGTTTAAATCATATCTCAGAGCAGCCCATAAGGATAACCTCTGAAAACGGGTTTTCTCTGTAATCAGACATTACAGATCTGCCTCCCAGCTGCAAAGTTACTAGAATCAAGCTCGGATTTAGCACTTTCCTAAAGCAGCCAAGGCACTGCTTACCACAAAGGCAGGAAAAAGCAGCTGTAAATGCTGGGAGTAAACAAACAGCCCCTTATCTCCACAATGGAGTGCAAAAGATGCAGAAACATTTTTATGGACTGGTCTTCCAGGGCAAAGAAAAGAGCAAGCAGAAGGGTTTTACCCTGCACTTCCCAAGTATCCCAAAGCAAACTCGCTTTGCTCCATGCTGTTTTCTGGCTGCTGGCTCTCCTGCACTCACAGCTCAATCTTGAGGTCAGAGGATAACCAATGGGCACTAAACAATGTCATCTGTCACTGCTAAGCATCAGAAATTAAAATACAGCCTCTTACCTCCGAGTCGCACGCCCTGCTGGTTTAAAAGGACTGGAGAAACCCAAAGAAGTAGTCAACAGCATGCATGTACTAAACCTTCATGTTTTCTGTACATTCAAGCTGAGGGAAGAAGGGAGACACAATCCCAGACTTCTTCCGTTGCTATATAATCTCAAGGAAATGACCTTCACATTTGTTGCTTTGATTACAGATTCAGAAACAAAAGCCTTTCCAGCGTGAGTCAGGGGACACAAGAGGTTGAAACGTGATTGTTAAAAATGGAGGCGAGCTGGGAAAGCATTACCATTATTTCTTTTTTCCTTTGCAATATTAACCCCTTTATTATGGAACAAAACCAAGGTGTTAGTTTTTTTTTTTTAAAAAAAAAAGCCGTTACCAACCTAAGAAATAGTGCAAGGTGTCAGCTGTGGGGCAGCGAGACACCTCGCTGTGGGACCACGGGTCCCTGCCACCCCCCTTTGCCGTGGCAGCCAGCCGAGGACCCCCACGTGCTGGGAGCTGCCATCGCCCCCTCCGGCTCTTCCTCCCCTCCCAGGGGACAGAAGGGACCTTTATGCTAAAACTTGGCACAGCACTAAGACTTCAAGCCGCCTCCACGTTTGACCCCTGGGAGCAGGGGCTGAGCCCCGCAGCAGCAGAGAGGCTCACCTACCCATCTGAAGGTCTTTGGGTAAAGGAAGATACCCCCCTGGCTGGGACAGGTACCCCCAGGGACAGTGTTTCACACTGGATTTCCCCAGCGCCCTGCCAAACCACACTTTGGGCCAGTGCCTCCCTGTGTGGGCTACCACACTTTGGGGATGGAACTAGGAACATAGAGTTTACACCCCCTTGGCCATCCATCTATTTCTTCTGGCATCAGGGTTAGTCTTCAGGAGTGCAATTTGCTGCTGGTAGAGGTTTAGAAGAAAACCATCTACCTGCTGTTCCCTTCACAGGACTGCTTTCAGTGTATAAAACATCAAGTTATACTCAAAGGACATCCAGCTCCTCTCCCTGATCTCTCCTGCTCTGGTGCATTGACCTACAAGGCTCCACACACCACAGTAACACTGTGACAGACAGAGCACAGGTATCACACAAAGGCACAAAAACTGAGCTCTACTCCAAAAGAAGTATCAGAGGACTGTATAACCCTGCTTTCCTTGAAAACAGAAGAAATAAAACAGAAAACAGAAGAACTGTGCACCCAAATCCAGGAGGCTATAACCTTTGGAGCTCCAACTTGACCTCCAGGCAGGTACACAAGAGGCACAGGATCTCAAATTCACCCAGGCAATTACTTCAAAATCTAAAATACAAGGCTGTTCCTCCCCTCACAAACACAGCTCAGCATTATTTACCTCCTTTTATGTGACTTGAGTATGGGTACCCAAGCTTTTAAAATCACATCACTGACTCATCCTCTGGCTGCATAAATTATGATAGGACAACTGATGCCAAGGGAACAAGACAGCCCAGGACTACAGCATCCAACGTGGGCTAGAGGATACAGGCCAGGGAGAACATCACAAAACACTACCAGAGCAGGGAAGAGCTCTGGACACGCACCAAGAAAACCTCACCTGGGAGCGAGAACGAGCTCTTCCCATTAGCTGGATGCTGTCCTTTGGTAATGTATGCTCCCAACTGAGCAGTCACTATGCTAAAAGAGGACAAACCATGAAGACTTTTCCACCCCAGTTTTTATAATCCACGGATTTTAATAGAAAAGTTCAGTTCAACACCTGAAACCAACTAACTTGCTTTCATCAAAATGGGTAGCAAGAACTCCAGGGGCAAACTTTGGAAAGTAACACCCGATCAGAGACTCATGGTTCCCACTTTTTAGAGGTGCCAAGCCCTCTTGGTCCAGCTAAACTCCTCCAAACAAGAGGCTCCATGTACCAAGCATATGGGGTCAACATCGAGCCCTGTATAAAGCCAGAGCTTTACTGAGACTGCCAGGAAGAGAAGCAGGGCTGCCTGGGCCACAGGATCAAACACATGAGTCAGCCCTGCTCCCCCTGCCTGGGGCTGCCTCTGTGAATTACCAGCAATCCAGACATCTCCAGAGGGCAATGCACCCCAGCTACCCCAGACACCTGGGGTGCAGTGAGGTGCCAGAGGTGTCTCGCCCTTCTTGTTTGATGCAGAGGAACTAGCTTTGATCAAATATCTACCTTTTAAATATCTGCAGACAGTTTGTTTTTATTTTTCCCCACTTTGTAAAAGCTAACGTTCTCATAGTCAAGAGACTACAAAAGCTCTCCACACAATGCTCACTATCACAGGTTTCATGAAAAAACCATAAGCTGGCCCCACATCAGGCAGGAGGATGCCAGGTCAGGTCCAGCCAGCTGGTCCAGACTGCACCAGCAATCTAAGGGGTGGCAGCTGAGACAGTTTTGGGAGAGTATTTCAGAGCAACAAACTTACATTTGTCTCCAAAACACAGACTCCAAAGATCCAAAATAAGATGGAAAATAGACAGTGAGTCATTTTTCCTTAGAGAAATGACGTGAAGGTTACCTGGGTGGTGCCAAGTCCTGCCCTGCTGGGATAACCATAGGGACAGGAATAGCTGGAGGAGGGGAAGAACACAGCTCCTTGGAGAATCTGGAGCTTCCAAACAAGTACAGATCTGGGCTGTGCAACAGATAATTTTTCTACATAAAAAAATAAGATTTTAAAGGAAATACAGCATACCCATAAGAAATTACAGCGCTGGGAAGCTGTTGGAGCAGGGAGTGTTGAGCAGGGAGAAGCCTCTGCAGTTCAGAGGCCACCAGAAGAGCTCTGAGCTGGGGTTTGGGGATGGCAGCACTGCGACTCCTCACCAAAGGGTACACAACCCTTCAGCAAATGGCACACCCCAGCCACCCTGAATGAGGTGAACAGATTCTAAGTGCTTGATATTAGAGAGGAATTAGTCACTCCCACTCTCACTATGGCTTAGCAAACACCGATTTACGTGCCTGCTACATGTGCCTGCTCAACCAGATTCCTGATGGACTTCATCCACACCAACATACCTGCTCTCCCAAAACAACTACAGCACATCCAGTCTGGCATCAGTCAAACAACTCTACGCTCAGCATGAGAGGTACCTCTTTGCCAAGGGCAGCCACCTTTCTCGAGAAGTTTTTTTCCCCCACCTATCTACAACCTCAGTTTTGCTTTCCTATTCACTTCTGTTGCCTCTTTTTCCTACCTGCTCCTTTTCCCACACTTCCTTGCAAGTTTGTGCTCGGTTTGGACATGGGGGCTTTTGACATACACCTGAATCGGGTCAGAAAGATTACTTATTTTACACTCTGGTCTCTCCCTTCTCTTTCCTTGCTTGCACAGCCTAGACTTCTCACACTACGTAATTCTTGTGCTGCACCCTCCTGCTCTTCCAGCTTCTTCACTCCCATCCTCCAGTCCTTTGCCATCCTCACCCATACGCAAGCCAGTAACCTGCTGCATGAGATACCAACAAGCATGGCCTTCTCTACACCATACACCCTCTGCCCAGCCCACAACACCCTACCTACAAACCACTGGCCCAACAAAAGGTAAAACCAGGATGCTCAGAAAGCAGCACATAATTAGCAGTCGCTATGTGTTATTAATGCTGTATGCAGTAACTTCATCAGCGCTCCCAGTTCTTTTGGCACCACACATTCGTGCCTGATGGGGAGCAAGAAGATGAACACGGAGGCACCCATCACCAGGACACCACCTATTCTACATCAACTGGAAAACCAACCACAGAAAAATCACAGCCTTTAATGTTGCTTGGACTGTCCATGGGGTTTAATGGCTACAAACAACACGTCCAGGCTCTTCTCTGCATTTTGATGACCCTTATGCTCCCCATCTCTCCTTCCCCAACACACAGAGTTGATGCATGTTTTAATGAATGGCAGACCAATTAGCAGGGAAAAGCATACATGTGTATTTGTGTGTGGGAGGGTATTTAAGCTAATATATTCCAGCACTGATAGCTTTATCCTCTTTGCAGTCTCTGAGAATGAACTGCCCTCCATCTGTACAGAAGATTAGTGAATTACTAATCACTAATTATGACTCAGAGGTTTTAAGAGCAATGCAGACTGTACAAAGGTGGCCTGATTTTTAGAAAATGAGGAGATAAAGATAGCACGGAGTTATTTTAAGCACATGGACAGTCCATCCAAGACTGCAAGGAACTGCAATAATAGTGCCAACAAAAGGAGTGACAGAAAGCTAAACACTCAGAAAGACAAAAAATGAAGTACGGAAAAACCAGCCATGTGCCTGAACCACTTTAATTTGCCTTTTCATAAACCTCTTGCCCAGTCAGAGCAGGCTGGCCAGTCTCTGCACAAGACCAAAATGGAGACTTATCCAGGGAAGTTCAGGCAGCAACACATTTGTGCAGGAGCCTGGTTCTGAAAAGTGGCACCAGCGACATTTGAAATCTAACGTATTTTGTGAACTGCGTCATGTTGAAAAAAAATATTTATACAGGCCAAAGCGGGTAGTGAATAGAAGGCACTGTTTGAAACTGGCACCACGACACCCTGAAGGAAATGAGATGAAGTTCACAGTCCGGTTGTGAAGTTTGTCTGCTAGGGAAGAGGGAGGAGCAGTAGAAAAAACGTATTTTTGTTTGAATAAACTCTAACAGAAACCGCTATATCATGAGCTCAAATGGAAATATGTCTGGCAGAGAGCTTTGGAAAGCTGCTGCTGGAAGCGTGTAAAGCCAAGTTTAACTCTAAGCTGTCAGAAGGCAGTGCCTGGACCCAGTCCTGTTCTCAGCTCTGCAAGAGGCTCCCCCAAATTTTCAGTCCCAGGGAAAGCCTCTGCATGTCATGTTCAGATGGGACGGGTTTCAAGCAGAACCAAATTTCTGCAGGTGATGTATAAGCAGTGTCACAGCGTTAGATCAGATCCCTTCAAGGAAAACAGCTGGGTGAAAGCAGTCAGAGCTAAACTTTTCCAAAGCAACCGATAATCCCCAGTTCCCAAGTTTAAATCTTTGAAGGGGCACATATTCAGCATCCTCTAAAAAGGTCTCAAAGCTTCCTTTGGAAAGCCCTGACCCAACAAGGATGCCTGAGATCCTTCCTCTGAGCACTGCTCCTGGTTTCTGTCCGGTGTAGAGGAAGGAAAGCTCTGCCCTGACTTCGTGTTCATCCTCAGGCCTCCAGCACCACTTTTCATCATAGTGAAAAGAGAAGGGAAACAAAAAAAAAAACCAAGAAATATCCAATTTGTTGTCAGCATTTTTCATAATGAAAAGTTAAGGTGTGGTAGCAGAGGAAACGTGGTCCTCGCTATCCAAACCAACTACGTTAGCACCATAGGAAACAGAACTCAGCTGCTTCCTCTCTCACTCCTCCACCCCAGGTACGTATAGGACGGACACACACACAAAGCTTTGTTTATTGTGCTTCATCAGCAAAATTTTTTTCATTTCACACAGAGGAAATGACCTTTCAGAGGTTAAAAAGCACTTTGTCCAAAAAACCCACGTGAATTCAATTAACACTTTTACACCAGAGATTGTTAACCAAATTACCAGTGTAACTGAACAGCTTGATGGCAGAGATGCTCCCATACCTGGTTTCATGTCCAACAGACATTAACCACAATGTCATCGTATTCCGCAGAGAGTTTGGGGACAGTTTGCCTGGTTACTCTTCCCCTTCGCAGTGAGCAGACTGACTGACACGCACTTTAACCCTGACACTAAAGTGTTTTCTTGATCAGTTTTTAATTTATAAAAATTCAGTTGCATTAGCAAGCAGACTTTGATGCAACGTTTCTTTCGTGCTTAAAGCATAGGGGCTGATGAATAATGACTGATGTGGGACATATAGGTAAGAATTGGTATTCATACCTCAGGAGAAGATGGGCACCAGAGCATGGCAGTGTTGATATCCCAATGAAAGTCAGGCCAGCGGTAACACGAGTAACTGAACACAAGATGGATGTTGATCCTGAAACATTTTGGCTTTGCGGCTGCTTATGAACCTCATTTGTATAAAATTTTCACTTTCTTTTTTACTGCCCTATAATTAGATTTAAGACAGGTGGCCTATAAAACCAGCATGAGGAGAGCCCTGCCAAAAGCTTTATTTCTGAAGAACTATCAGGACACCCAGAAGAGCCCCACTCCCCCACTGTGGGCATTGGTGGGGGGGCCTCTGGGAAGGCCCCAAATCCTGGCCAGCAGCCTGGAGTGCTACATGCCAGATCTCTGCAACAAAATACAGCCCTTGCTCCTTTACCTCATAGGAAATGGGTACCTTGCATGAAGGCATTTATGCTGAATTGTCACCTAGGATTTCTTCCAAGCCCTAATAGCATTAGCTTGTATTGACTTGCTGTAGTTAGAAAGAAGATCTGTGCCAGCTCTTCCATAAGGTCTCTCTGCAAGCCTCTGGTTTTTCTAGGACAGGCTTTCAGATGCTCTCTGCCACAGATAAAACAATGTTCCCTGGCATACAACTCAAGCCCTTGCCAGGAGGATAAATCCACATACTGTATAACCCTCCCCCCTTCGCATGGGTTCCAACGTTATTTCAGAGTGAAATGGGACACCCCACCAGCACTTTGGCTCACTACCTCCTCCAGATGAATAGCTCTGAGCAAATAGAACACTCCTTCTCCTTTGGCAGATGAGACAGATGATGGCGAGCACCTCGGGATACTCCCCGAGCAACCATCTCGGGGAAGCACCTGAGCTGGGGCTGAAGTCCCTGCACCAGTGACCAGGGGAAACAATCACCAGTAGGAACTTGGAAAGTGTTTCCTACACACACACTAGAAACAAGAAGGCTAAAGAGAAGGTGACTGACAAAGGCTGGCTTGTTCTTGTTGGCTGGGTTTTTATGTACTCAAAGCTGCTAAGGCAGGTAAAGGCTTTATGCTGGCAGAGAGGATTTCAGCCTCCCCTGGGCAGGCGGCTCTGCCCATGTGACAACCTCCGCACCTGCCAGCTTCAGAAGACGTAGGTGAGAGTCCTGCATAGAAGCATGAAGGTGTCAGTGGCTTCTCCATGCTAGGACTCAAGCTTGGGTCTCCCATAAGACTAGCAAACATTTTTAAATTTAAAAGAGACAGACCAAAAATACACTGCCACCACAGTAACAAATTTAGCATCCCAGGGAGAAGCAACCCTACTGTCTTTCCTTTCACCACAATAACGCACTGATGATTAAAGAGAGACCTGCTAGCAGTGTCCAACTGACCTGAAAATAGCCACTGACCCACAAAATAACATGAACCTCAAAGCAAACTGAAGTCTCTGGAGCTGACCACCAGCAGAAGTACCTGTCACCTCACCCTTCCCTGCACGTCCCTCGCACGTAGCTCAAAGTTCTGACTTGTTTTCTGGTTTATCACACCAGGCACAGCCCAGGGAGGCCTCAGAGAGGGCAAAGGCACATATTTAGTCAAAAGAGCCTTTTATATTCAACCTGTGGTATTTTTCACACCTGGAATAAGAATATGAAGGAGTTACAGAAATATGAACATTCTTTACGGAGCCAAGGTGGGAAAGGACTTTGTTAAGCACCTGTCCAGGTGCCAATATTAGTAAGAACACAAGGCAAAACCACGCTTTCATCTGGCTGCACTAACTACAGCACTTTTCTCAGTAAAATTTTGAGAAGACAAATAGCATCCCTGGCAAGTAGGAGAGCACTCATATCCATTTTACAAAGAAGAGGAGCACAGAAGGAGGACAATTTGTCCAAGGTAATGCAGGATCTATGGTAGTGAGGGGACACAATCTCATGTCCAAGATTAGAGCCTGGTCCCATACAACACCCACCTCCTCAGAGAGCTCTGCAATATGTGTTTGCCTCCACTGAACGTGAAGGTGAACAAGGGTAAGACAGCACGGCTCAGAGCACATCTCTGCATCCAGCTACTGTCCCTAAATGATCCCATAGGTTGAAGTGTTTTAAAAAAACGGAGAAGAAAAATAATATTCAATTCAAACTCTTACAGAGCTCTGATATCCAGACAGATGGGTGACATTTAATGCTGTGTGCTCAGTCCTGTGCCCATCAGACACAGCCAGGATACCACCAGTGGTTTGAACAGCAAAGAGCCAAGGCTTCAGCACAAAAAGCACAGTGTTGCCACAACCCAAGGAAGAGCTGCAGGGCATTCTTTCAGCCATCTCTCTTTAATACACACCAAATTACCACACTAAGAAGTTCCTGACATTAAAATATGAGAGTCACCTTGTTCCTGCCTGGTTTTGTCTCCCAGGGATGACCCTTGGAGCAGTGAGCACGTAGCAACAGGTCACTCACTGTGTGTCCCCAGCAGTCTGGCTGTGCTCTCCTTGGGGCTGTGACAAGCTGTAGGCAGAGGGGAGCAGGGAAGGGGCACTGCCCATCCAGCTCCCTGGCTCAAGGACTGGCTGGAAAGATGACAGAAGGACCAAATCTCCTCTTTTTACCCATTTTCACATCCCCAGTTTAGAAGGCAGGCACAAGTCAGCAATGCTTTTCATAAAGGCAAGACAGATTAATCCACCAACAGCCACTAGGACACAGTAAATCTGGGCAGAGACACAGTCATGCTTTGTTTTGGAAAAAAAAAAATAATTCTTTTCACCTTGAGCCAACCAGTGGAGAATCTCAGCTGAACAGGCTGAATACAGCTGCTGTCAGAGCTGGTCCTTACTGAGCCACTATCAGTGGCTCCATGGGGATGCTCCATGGGGAGCAGCAGGGAGTGAACCATCCCTAGCTGCATGCTCTTTACATGAACAGACTCCAGAAATAACATACCCACAGTACAGGTGTAGCTGGATTTTATTTACAGAGAAAGGAGGGAGCCAGGGCTGTGTCCCACATTTCTTCAGGTTCGCAAAGGGGGGGCAACGGGGGAGCAATGATGCCCGTACTCCTGCATTCCTAAGTATACATGATCCACATTCCTAGTGACACACGTGTCACACATATCACAAAGTGTTTACATCCATCATCTGTATAATACGTCAAGATGCACTTGAGCACGTGGAAGCACTTCTATCACTGTAAAGCTGTTCTCCCAACTCCTGGGCATAGCTTAAAGCTAAATAGCAACAGATCTCTTTGGGATTAAATAGGGACAGGTGTCATTTTAGCATTCCTTTCCCATGGAAGTTACATCCTAATGGTTCTGGAGAGCTGTTTACTACAAGCTGTGTCACTCTGTGTTGCAACACACCAGGGAGGGGGGAGCAGCAGCTTTGAAATATTCAACATAATCTAGCAAACACACACACTGACACTGCAACTGGGCACACAGCACAAGTTTACACGAGACAAAAATAAATACAGATGCCAAAGAGTGACACCACACAAAGTACAACTGGATACCACAGTAACTGCAAGTACAGTGCTGTATTTTTTCCCTACAGAGAGTTTCCTGACAGTTGTCTTAAAACTTGCAGCACCCTCCCGACAGTAATCCCTTTACAACATGAAGTACTCTCCCATTAGAGTCTGTAGCTATTCAGTGACACAAACAGCAGGAAAAACTAGAGCTGCTCTCTTCCACGGCAGCATTGTGCCCTGAGTGCCCGATGGCAGTGCAGGCTGAGAGACCTGCCTCCCAGATCCTGAGTACGAGGATGGTGACAGTAGCGAAAGGGGCTCCCTGTGATACGGGGGCACTCAGCTGCCAAACCACTTTTAGGTAAAGCGGCTGATAAGAATCACATGTAACATAGAAAAACATCCTCCCCAAACCCTGAATTTGAGGCAGATGCACAGCTCTGGCTGTTTGAAAGCAAACATATACCTGCTGGGTATCTTCACATGAGCTGGGGCTCCAGCACAATGCTCCTCACCCCATCCCATCCCAACCATCTCACCGGGAGTGTGCGCGCTGAGGCATCACACAGGTGAGCAGGCACTTCTTCATCAGGTGGAACGATGCTTTTCTAACAAAACCTGGGGCAGATAACATGTTGGTTTTGTTGGGTTTTTTTTTTTTTTACCTGGTAGACATCCCGGAGGCCACACCATGCTCGCAGGGCTTGCCGGCAAGCCCTCAGCCGGGCAGCGTACCACCTCCTCAGCGCTGCCACCGTCACCGTCCAGACGAAGCGGCTGCCGCTGAAGAGCAGATCCTCCACCCCGCACATGAACACCGAAGCCATGAGTCGCTCCGCCGGCGAAACGAAATCCCCGTCCTGGCTGGCTCCCGCTGGCTCTCCCTCCCTCCTTCAAACGCCTGGCATGACGGCAGCCCGGCTTTATACGGCGGGCGGAGGGCAGGGGTGTTGCAGGGAGCCAGGGTCAAGCCTTCAAACAAACTCCTCTTTCACGGCGCTTCCTGGGCAGATTCCCAGGCATGTCCCCGGCGCCTGAAGCCCAGCCAGCGGCTGCAGTAGCTCAGCCCTACCAGCAGCTCACACAGCAGCCTTGTCCTTCTTAGCGGCTTATATAAATCTCCGTTAAGCTCCGGTAGCTACCACGATGTTTTCTAATTAAATTTTAACCCTTTTTGCCATATGCCCCGACAACAACCCCATTTAGAGGCAGCGGGAAGGGAAGGAAAGCGCTCGCCAGCGCTAATCGCCGCTGCGGGTCGGCAAGCTGGGCAGGCACTTCACATGCAGCTCCTGCAGAACACCCGGCACTATCTGCCTCCGACACCTCCTTATCTGCCACACAGGGAACAAAGCTGTCATCGTTCTCTCCTGGCTGAGCCCGTGCTGAAATTATACACTAGAAATCCTATTTTAAAAACAAAAAAAAAGCAGCACCTCCACCAGCAAGTGGAAGAAAGGGAAAGGGGAAAAACAAAACCACCCCAATCAGAATAATCCTGCAGAAATAGATGCACTAACTTCTCTTTCAGCTCAGATCACGGTGGATGCCCACAGCACAGAGCCATCTCCCTGCTCCACACCTCATCCCATGGTTGCTGCATCATACTGATTAAATGCTCAACACCTGCTAAATAGAGGATTTTGCTCTACTCTTAAACTAACATAACTCCATTAATGCAGCACTTGCTGCAGGAGGAAAAACAAAGCTGCCCGCACTAGCCGAGCTCTTCACAAACAGCCCACAGCAAATAAACACTGAAATAATAGCCCACAAGAGACTCCAGCCTTGCCTCGATACTCAGTATAAAACTAAGCAGCACCCTGCCCTTCTGGGGCTTAAATTGTCAGTGCCAGCAAGTCGCACCTTTCATTTGTGAAGCTCTTTGCTATTAAAAGCTAAGGGATGGTGGGAGTCAAAGGGCAGTTAATCTTTTTAAGACCCCTCAGGGGATTTGACATTTCCTAAGCTTTTTGGGACATAAGCTGTGGGGTGTCCCACATGTCACTATCCACAGCTTGATGAAGGAACTCCTCAAAGAGCAGATATTTGGCTAAAACCATCAGCAAAGGCAACGTCTCTCTAAAAGTACTCTCTTGTGCAATGAAATTAAGGCAAAGGGACCAGGAACAGCTTGTGTAAAGGCTGCATGGGACAGTGAAATCCCATGGTGGTGCTGGTGCTGCTTCCCCAAGGGCACTGTCTGCCAACAGCCCCTCCACCAGAGTTGCAGAAGTGTTGTCCCACATGCTCTTCATGGGAGGAAGACAACCCTACATGCTTGTAGTGCAGCACAAGCATTCACAAAACCCATTTCATTCAATATTAATTAATATTCTTCATATTGCCAAGAGCCTACGGTCATGCACAGTCAAATCCTTGTTGTAGTTGGGGTGATGTAGTTCTGTAGACAGATGGTTGCCCATTTTAGACAGGCTTTGGACCTGTGTGTCTCCAAGCATCACACTTTTTCCTCATATGTATAATGAAGGAAGAGCAGCTCTGCTCCTTTTAGTGCTGCTATCTACTGGCTGTGCTGCTGCCAGGGAGTTTAAATATCTCCATGACTTGTTTTCCCATGGGGAAAACGGTTCAACCACATTTCAAATGTTACTAGAAGCTGTTACAAAGTGAGTCGGTGCAGAGAGAGGTACAGCTCTTTATAACAAGAGTCAAGTAAAGACTCAGGCTCTGCAATTGAAATCCAGCATCCATATACCCATTCCAAAAGGTTTATTCCCACTTTGAATGATGTCTTAGAGCCTGTGGCCACCAGGAAGCCTTCCTCATCCTCCTCCTCCACTGTTGCCCATCATCACTTGTCTGCATTTAGAGGACTTCAATGTCAACATGAACACACAAAATGGAAAAAGTTTCTGTCTTCCACCAGGAGAGAGTGGTGCCAAGTATCTAGAGAGTTATTGCAATAGCCTAAGCCAGTACCAGCACCAGGCTTGGCAGTGGGTAATTGCTGTTCCCTCAGATAGCACTGCCTTGGACAGGAACCAGCCAGGAAAACCTCCAACAGCATCTGTGCATTATGGTCAAGTCATATCCAAATTTAAACACAGATATTAAAAAAAGAAAATCCAATTTTCAAGTTCCATTTCTAAAAGAAAAGGAGCTTTGTAGTTAAAGAAACAGTGAAGGGAATGGCCCCGTCCCGCGCCAGGAAAATCCAACCAACCCACTATGGAAAGTTTAAATGCTTGTGCTGCGCCTGCTGTCTCAGTGCCTTTTTTGTTTTCCTTATCACCTAATTAGACTGCAAAAAATAAGGATGATGTTTTTCTCCTTTAACACAGCATAAGGGATTTTTAATTTTTTTTAAGATAGTCTGTGATGCGTGGTATCTTTAAATAAGAACTTACATGTTTTGCATGGTTATTCTTTATACTTCACAAATTACTGTGTGCCTGAGCAATGGCCTCAGATGGCTCTACCTCAGAGGGCAGAGCCACATAACACTTAGATCCTCCCTCCACAGGGCTCCCAGCCACTTTAACCATCAGTATTTCCATTACCTTGTGCAGGCTTTATGCTCTTACAATAAAGTTACAGCTCCACATATTGGCTAAAGCAAGACAAGAACCTTCCCCCCACATTTACTTATGGTACATGGACCAGTCTCACAAATAAAAGCTTCACACATATTGTCATCTCTTTTGCAGACAAAGCAGGCGATAACAGAAATAGTAATTGCCATCTGGACTTCACCTTCCCAGTTACACGAGGCAGCAGTCCCACCACAGTGCACACTGCCCCTTGAACCTGGGGCACAGCATTAAACACCCAAAGAACAACAAAGAAAAAGATTTTATGATGGAGAAGGAAGCCAAATGCTAAATTATTAAAATAATTTCAGTGTTTTAACTGGGTAATGAATTGCCCATTCACATCACTCGTAGTCTTACACTGACTACTGCTTTCAGAATCTGATTGCAAGTGAGTTAATTTGAAATACCTAAATACTATCCAGACTCTAAAGAATCAGAACAGAGATCACAAAAATCAGTAAGGGAAAGCCATTAGAATATGTAGATGGTTTCCAAAGGCTGCAGTATCCAGATATCTATTCTGTGAGGAAGAGAGAGGGAAGAGAGCTATCTCAGGAAAGGTCTTTGAAGATGTATGTACCACTTTCAAGGGAACAGAGGAGACAGCTACTGCAAATCTATTTGATGTACAGCCATATGAATAATGGGGCATTCATTTCTGGTAAGGAATAAGCCTACACACCAGGAATCTAAAGAGAACATCACTGAAAAGGAGAGAAAACTTGATGTGTGGCAGATGCATGCTATTCCTTACAGTATGGATCATAGTTCCAGAATAATGAGTATTAAAAGACAAAGGTTTGCTACCAACATAATAGAACAAGATGATCCCAAGTGGATTCTCGGGCTTCCTTGCATGTTCTTCTGTGCCAAAATGAATGGAACAAGCCTTAGCTGAATTGTTGCTTTTCTTTTCAAAGTAGCTCATATGAAGTTCACATGAATAGAGGATTCATCTGCCTGTGAGACCACAGGACAAGAGCATCAATCTTCCCTTACATCTACAAAGCAGTGTTGCCCCTAGATACAACTTTTGATTTGACATATAGGAAACAGGACACACACACAAAGTCCCTAGTGGCAGTTAATGAAATTAAAGCTTTGATCATTTTTGGTCTCTGAACCTTCAACAGTAAGAGGTGAGTTATTGTGCAGATGCACAAAATGCCTAATTATACAGCAGATGTCTGTCCTAACTGGCGCATTAAAACACATTTTAATCTATAATTTGTCCTCATATATTGACTACACATGATTGCAACCAATTTCCATAATGTTCTGTAGAGCGAATAAGTTCAGCAAAGACCAAAAAAACCACCAAGACAGCCTTCACAAGGTTATGAGAAACAGTTCTGTTTCATGTCATACATTATTATTTTGACATCTGCTGTCACCTCAACTGCAAACCCTCAAGCCCTGACACCCTGGGATGGTCTCAGGGCAATGATAACTATCATTGAGGTCCATGCTTGGACCCAGAAGGCTGTGATACTACACTGTCCATGACAAACCAGCTGCAGTCCCATCTCACCGCTTTACACACAAGACCTGGTTCTCCTTTCTACACAAATCCACGTTTAGTTTTCACCAGAACTTTCCCATTTTGTGCCAGTTACAAGCCAACTACCCATGATGACACTGCTTTTAAAATTACATTCCCAAAAATGCTCCAAAGTGCCGATTTATAGGAGTTTTCATGAGCATGAACAACAGGATTACTTGGGAATTAGGACTTCCTCAGACAATGCTGAAGCTGCAAACCCTAGCATGTTTCTTTAAATTCCTGTCATGAAACAAGCCTGTCAAGCTGTGAGCATTAATGCAATTAACCCCAAATAAAGATTAAGTGACTTTTCAAAAATCGTTTTTGCTACACTCTGGCCCTTAATTACCAACTTAATAAAGATAAAGTGAAATATAGTCATTGGGTGCCCTGTCTTTGATGTTGTAACCTCTCAGTACAAAAGATGTTTAAGAAGCAGCACTGGTTCATCGGATAAATCTGTAATCCAAGCTGCCCTGATCAAGAGCTTTTGAAGCAAGATTCAACTTCTGTTGAAAGGTGTTCACAAACCAATTTCATTCTTTGAGATTATTGGGGGGGGGGGGGGGGGGGGGGGGGGGGTAAAAAACACAAGATATTCTGAACTAATCTACTTTAATACTTTATATTAGCATAAGTTTTGGGGACCTCTCAAAAAAAAAAGTCTACAGTTTCATAAATATTTATCTACCACCATTCACATTATCAAACCTTAATTTAGAAAGCAAATGAAAACTGCATGAAAGGACCACATCACCCTCCTTTAAGGCTAACAAAAGCATCTAATGTAGGCATTTGGACCCCTCCTCAGGTACTACACCAGGAGTTCAAATTCCTAGCTTTTGGCCACTGAACTGCACCTAAGTGACTGACATAGCTGAAAACAACAACTACACCCAAAATTATCCACAGCTGCAGACGGAGGCTTTGGTACCTAGTGCTCTCCTCTCTGGGTGAGGCACAGTCTCTAATGAGCTCCTTTAACAGCAGCTTTACATACTTCTAAATGAGGTACTGCCTTTTTTCCTCCTCTGAGAGCTCAGGCTGTACATATATCGCTCTACACTAATGATATAAATATAATGCCATGACAAATAAACATACTTTTGAAGATGAACAGCCACTGTGCCAGAAACATGAATTTCCTGCAGTCTATATCCCATAGTAAACTAATTAGCACTTCATGTCAGAAACGAAGTGCCACTGCCTTTTAACTTTATAAATGATTAAACAGCTTGCTGTCTGATTCCTCAAACAGCAAACTTTCCTACCCGCTATACCTAGAACTACAAAATCAGGTCAGGTTCAAAACAAGTAGCATATGCTCCAGTTTCACAAGTCAGGGTTTATCATCTTTCGCTGCCACACTACCAGAACATGTCACCCAGTTTAATAACAGAGATCCAGCTCCTCCAGCAGCTCATGGCCAAGGCATCAGGGGTATAATTTGGCCCAGCTCCACCGACTTCAGTGAAACCTCACATGTCCATATGCATATAAACAAGTGAGGATGTAGTTCAAGAAGCTGATATACAATTTGGCAGCAATGAGCACAATTTCTAATGCATGTCACTATTTAACATATACATATGTATATACCCATATACAAATTGTGATTAAATTTTTATACACCAATATTTCCAAGTCTGTAGAAGTCTACAGCTCCATAAAGTCAGCTTGCACAGAAAAGGCACATAATAAGAGAAAGAGTCCCCCTAGGAGGGTGTTGCCCCTTTCTGGGGAAAGAAGGATGAAAATAAAATAATAAAATTAATGTATTTCCACCTGAAAGAGGATTTGTTTCTATCATATACAGAGTGTGAAGGGTTTCAGACAAATTGCATTTTATGCCCTTTCTCAGCAGCCTAGTTGATAGCAGGCTAGGTTCACACAGGGACATTGGCATCTACCCAGTCACCAGCACCGCTCTCTGCAGCTCTCCAGGCACAGAGACCTGCCCCAGGGACCCCACACAGTGGGTCAGGAGATCTGTGGGATTAACGTGATACAGCCTTCCAAGCTCCAGGATGGGACAGGAGCCTGGAGGGCCATCCTCCTGTTCTCTGCTTTGTGGGAAGGGCTTCCTTCTCAGGGAAACCTTCATCAGGAGAGGAGTCACCACCCATGACATGGGCAATCATCCTGCACTTGGTGCTACTCCCATGTCACATCTGGAGGAAAGGAGAGATCAAACAAGCACAGGATGGAAACCTGGGGCATCCTCAGAACTGCAGAGAAAGTGACACCACCTCCTCCTTCCCTGGAGAGGGCTTTGCCCAGAGCCACACTGTGACCAGGGTGGTGACAATGCTGCTGGAGGAAGTGACTCATGCCATGCCAGACCACTGCCAGGCCCTGGCGAGAGGGAGGCACCCCTGACCTCTGCCTTTGGGCCATCCCTCCAGGGAGCACCCATGGGAAGTGACGGCATGGAGGAGGCCGTGGCTGCCTTTGGAAGCTGCTGCAGGAAGAGTGATTTCTCTCCAAGCTGCTGATTTTTGCCTTCTTCCTACCCAGCCCTCTAGCAGGTTGCTCTTGCTTACATGTGAGCTGTGCCCATGCCTCCCAACAACCAGGCCATGGAGATGGTCCCCAAGCCTGAGAGGGGGCGAGGAGCCTCCACACAAGAGCAGAACAGACCCTGCAGAACAAAAACAGAGCTGTCACACATCACAAAAATGAATAAGAAGAGGCAAACCCATATTTTCTCCTCTATACCTGCAGTCTTACCAGTCACAACTCTACCTCCCCCAAACTAGCTGGGGAATAACAAAGTGCACAAAATACTAGGTTTGGAAGCAAAATTATTATAGCTTCTGTGCACCCACACACCAATTCTGACAAAATTTCCACCTCATACGCCCAAATATTCAGGTGGGTCAGCACAGTCCCCTCCACCTCCCACCTAAACCCAGCTATAGCAGCTTCCCAGCAGCTCAGAGCAACATCACATGCCTCTGGGGTTTGCATTTTAGCAGTGGATGTCACTCCTCCTGTCCATCGCCTTACTGGAGCCATTAAATGCTTAGGGTCCTATCAGAGCAGCAGGTTCAAAGTCTGGAGGACCAAGAGGCTACAGAGTTCCAGGCAGGGCAACACATCCAGCCCCAACGGTTGGTTCTGTGCTTCCCACAGCCCCAGCAGAAGTGGGAAGGTTTCTTGGTTGCTTGGACCTCACTCCCCGACAGGTATCAAACCCACTTGGCTTCCCTCAGGCCCCGAGGCACCGGTCCATGATGGATGCTGGCATCACCCTGCTGCTGTCCCAGCCAAAAATGGGTCAGTGTCTCCCGCGTTTTGTGTCGGCAAGGAGTATTAAAGGGAGCCTGAATAACTCAGGTAATTACTTTTGGATGAAGTACTTCATACGTGAGGAGCGTGGAAATCCAGTGCTGCCCCAGCTTTATGATTATTTTATAGCCTCGTTAATCTCCAACAAATGGGGTAGAATTACTACATAACCTAAATACTGGGCAGAGATCTACAACGCTGTAAGAGAAAGCATAAATGAGATAGTAAAGTTTCAGCATTTTGTGTGATATATATGGCCACGAAGACAAAAATAACAACCCAAACCTATCAGTCTCCTGACAAGAATCTTTTAAAGAGTGAGAATAAATGATGTCCAACTATTATAATTATATCCTCAGTGCATTCATTCTCTCAGGATGAGTAACCCGGGACGCTGTAGCCTCCAGAAAAAATCATGACTCAGGGCAATGCTCTGCCCTTGATTAGACTTTATGGGTCATGCCTAGCCCAGGAAAGGTGTATACTGAGGAAAGGACTTGTCCTTCCCTACATAAATGCTCAGAGTTTAGACCACTGCATAAAACATGAACCAGAGACCATCTTAGCCACCTTTGTGCTGCTTCTCCCTGCCCCCAGTTTCAGATCATAAACCCAGCAGAGTAGGATTCATTTCTGTGTCCATTTGAGTACCAATACTGATACAAGCTCTTCATCAAAATCCATATTTAAAGTAACCAAGCCACACCTCCTTTGTGTTGGCTGGCAGAGGTCAGCAGGGATGAGGGCGGTTGAACAAGCTCCTGATGGCTCTCCTGGGGCCACAGTACTCACCTCATCTCACCCAGACTAGACCACCAACATCCAGCCCTACCACTGTGACACAGTCAAGAGAATGGTCCTATTGCCATTTCGATTTAGGGCTTGATCCAGCACAACCAGAGGTCAACAGGTCTTGTTCCACCTGCCATGGGTGAGTTCAGTTCAGAGCCTTTCGAGGCATAGCAGTGCATCTTCCCAGCCAATTTTTGCAGAGAGAGAATTGAAACCAGTCAAAAGAGACAGCAGCAGTAAATAGAAGAGGCAAAAAGAAATTGGTACTGTAAATCTATATGATATGTTGCCGCTCTCAGTGCTACAGAGTGATGTTTTCTGAGAATGCAAGTCTGTTGCACCATGCTTCTAGAGCTTCAGGAAGCAAAAAAAACATCATTTCACCATGTATCATCTCTGGCTTCGGCAATTAGTGGCTCATTTTACTAACAAAGTACCTGTATGGTGCACATTTGTCACCTCTGAACAAATAAATGGGAGATAACCATCCAGAATTTGAAAGGAGGCAATTCAGTATGTTTTGTTGCTAGAGCAGATGAGCTCTGGAAACAGCAACATTAGTTCTTGAAGGTGAGCCTCAGTGCTTGGAGTGTTTGACCATGTAAGAGGAAACAAGTCAAGCAGCTCCTGGCATTTCCTCACAGAGGGACCACGTTGCTTATACAGGGCACTAAACATTGCAAGACTAAACATTTTAAGACTAAAAGCAAGTTTTCCAAAGCACACAAGCTTCTGCCCGTTCAGAAAGTAGATGTGTGCCCAACAGCACGGGGCCATGGGGCACAAGGAACAACTGAACCAAAGGAGAAGGAGAAAGAACAGCCATTGACAGTGTGCTTTTATCCTCAAAATGCTTCCAAAATAAACAAACAGCATGGCATGGGCTTGATCCAAAGCCTATTGAAATCAATGGAAAGGCTCCAACTGTCCTCAATAGGCTCGCAGCAAGACCGGGCATGCCATGAGAGCTCCACGTGCTGCCCCACCAACAGACTGACCCCCAGCAGTGACTCTTCACCACCACATCCTACATCTCCTCCTGACATTGCTTGGTTCTCCTCTCCTTAGCCTCAGCAGGCATTCTGCAATCTTAAGCCACTCAAAACACCTAAAATTATATTAGAAATAGATTTTTTTTTTATTTTTTTTTCCTGCCCAACCCCAGGAATACAAGAACACAGACAGGTCATGAATCAATCACCCATGTAGCTGGGACCCACAAAATCTGTCTCTGCACTGAAAGCCTGAACCAGAACTCTGCTCTGTACTTCATGAGGTGCCTTACGAAGCCACAACACAGACCAGTCCTCCCCCAGCTGCCACCCTTGTCATTTGTCCTGAAGCTTTCAGTATTTAGAGAATAAATCTGTATTGACAGAACAGAAATTAAAAGTTCCTCTCACCAAGAAAGACGGGCCGAGACAACATGTAATTTGCACATTCAAGCTGAGCAGAGCCCCTCCAAGAACAAGAGCAAGGAGTCCCAGTCCAATTTTCCCTCCCTTTTTAAAAAAACGGCACCACGAGAAAGGCTTGATGCCAGCAGCAACTCTATCAGATGACCCTGGGGTGGGAGCAGTGACACCAGGAAACGTCAGAAAAAACACACCAACAATGAGAAAGGAAGCAGGGAGGGAAAGGCGGAAGGAATGGAGGGGATGGAAAGATGGCCAGGGTGGCTGTAGCCCCAGCTGCTGAATCAGCGTGTTCAAAGCAGGAGGAAAGCAGGACCTCACCCCTTCAGAAAGCAGGGTGCAGGACACAGAGCCAGGTGAGGTTTTCCCACATCTCACCCCTTTCTCATGGCCCCCCCAGCAGACAGGAGTGTGGCACAGCACCAGGGTCTTGCCCATCCCATCTAACCCACCACAGCTGCAGCCAGATCCAGCAGGCAAAACCACGCAACCCCTTGTATCTTGGTATAGGCAGAGGATGAGGATGTGGGTCCATACGGGTGGGTTACCCCAGCCCACTACCAAACCAGAGGCACTTGGTTTGTAGCTTACTGAGGAGAACAAGAGGGGAGAGGCGATGTCGGAGGGAAAGCAGACTTTACTAAAGTGCTCTCGATAGCACAGACAGTTAAAACTCATCTTCATTAAAAAGAGCTTTTAAATATAGTTTGGATCCAGCATTTTGTTCTGTTTAACCCGTTTAAGCTTTCTTCTAGTTGCCTTGGCAGTGCAGGGAAGCCGAGCAGACACGCTGGGAGCAGGGCTTTACCGGCCCAGGCTCCCCACAGTTTCCTCATCTCTCTTCTGGCCATCCTGCAATAACATAAATTCCCTGGTGGGGGTCAATCTGAGACCATTCGTGTGCTTAAAAAAAAAGTTACGTCTGCTATAATGGGAACAAATGAGAATCCAGCATTTGTTAGCAATTATCCAAGGCAATCACTTCAGTCTCTCCCTCGTACTTCAAGTGGAAACAACGCAATAACTGAGTACTACCTGTTGGCAGAGAAACTTTTAAATAGATGGATAGGAGGGACTGAAATGGCTTCCTAAAAGAAAAAGTCTCATTTCTTTTTTTCCTTTCCCCCTTTGGGATATAAAGCAGACTTGCAAACTGCCCTGCCATTATCAGAGCTGTGATTCAATCAGCATTTCATGGCCCTAATTAACGGGTATTTGTTTTCATGGGCGTGATTCCTCATTTGCCAAGACTGCAAACTTATAATGCATTTTTTTCCCATCCTCCTTGGAGAGGACATGAGAGCTTAGCCAAGGAAAGGAAGCCATTTGGAGCAGGAAGAGGATGCTTGGAAACAGAGCTGGAGTGCTCATATTAGGCCCTTTCTGTGGTCAGAGAATCAAATTGACTTTAAAAAAAAAAATCACTGCTATTCTCATTCAGGTTAATGAGCAAAACTGTAGCACAAAAAGCCCTTTCCTTGCCTTTTTCAGTAGGTCATGCCATCCTGCCCTGGAGGATGTTTCCCAGGAGCCCTGCACATGTGGTTGGAAGGGAAGAGGATGGGGGACATCAAGCCCAGGGAAATCAGGGCACCCAGTCCTCCTCTTCCTCCAGGAGGAAGGAAGACTTCCAGCTACTGCTGACTGGGCCCTGCTACACCCCATTGCATTACCTCTTGTCCCATCTACCTGCTCCTCAAGCTTAGAAAAACCACACAAGTAACAGAGAGCCCTAACTTACTTCTCCTTACATCCACCTGCCCCTGTCAGTGGGGCACACTGCAGACTATGGGATATTTGGTGGCTCACCAGATCCTGCCCCATCTTCAGCATCCACCACAGCTGAGGTTGCTGTATGCCTCTTGCCCCCTACATCCTAAATATATTTTTCATCCTTCAGGGCAGTAAACAAGGATATTTGGGCCACAGAGGGGGAAAAAGGATTGGAGGAACTGTCAGGAGAAAAGCAGTACTTTAGGGTGGGAAAAACTTTAGGGTCAACTGTTGGCTGAAAGGGGCTCTAATGTACCATAGGCTGCCTGTGGAGAGAATAGCATCTCTCATTAGGGGCACAGCTCTGAGCCAGGGACACAGATAGAGAGGACTGTCCTCCCCTACACAGCCCTGTTCTTTCCATCCCTGTCCATCTGTAACATTAACTATCCTTGGCAGGACACAGGGGCATCTGCCCCTTCCCAGAGGCAGTGAGCTCCTTCACCACAAACATCAAGGCACACAACCCATTCCTAGGATTCGCACAGAAATGGCAGGGGGGGAATAAACTCAGGGATTCAGAAACAAATCTAGCAGATGCTACATTTCCAAATCCTTTGGGAAGAATAAAAAAAGTTACATATAATATCCTTTACCCCTTTCTCCTGCTGACTGTTAAATCAAAGAAAAACCCCCCCAAGAACGCAGCAGCCACTGGAATACAACTCATGTTTCTGTATTGCTAAATTATGCATTGGCCTTACAGCAGGTAAAATTGTAGCACAGCACCATCTGTTTCTCAATATGCTTGCTGCCAGCTACCATAGCAGGGATTTACTCGCATATCCCTTTTGAGGTACGGCTGAGCCGACAGGCAGAACGTCTGTCACCAGAGAAAGGATCTGCCACTCGCCGACTGCAAATTTGGGTTAGACCCTATTTGGGATATACCCTACCGAAGGATGGGGACAGATCATTTATTTTCTGATGTACGAGATGAGCTCACAGCGCCAGCTTCAGTGAATAGCCCTTGATGATGCTACCCATCCTTAACATACTGCCAGAGAAAGCACATTTTCCAGCTGTTTATGCCTCATGCCAGAGCACATTTATATCAGCAATTTCATTTCTAAATATTCTGAGGGTTGCTGCAAGTTTTTCCATTATGATAGATGAAGGGGAAGGAGAAAAGCAGCCAACATTTCCACATCTTTAAATTGAAATTTAAGGGACTTGTACACAAGCACACATGACAGTATCAGCCGTTAATCAGGGAGTCTCCAACTTCTTGCATCTATCTGTTTCAAGCAGACCTCAAACAGCAACCAAAGCACCAGGGAGCTCAATACAGAGCAGGCATGGAGGTGACTGTCCCCAGGGGGCTTTGGTGGGTGCATAAGCCCAGGGAGGGCATGCAGAGTCCTAAACAAGACTAAGCTGAGAATGGGCTGCCCCATCCTGTTGCTCCCTCAAATGTGTACAGGGCTATTGCTACAGCACAGACCTGGCAGATGATAGAATAAAACCCAACCCCCCATTTGCCCCAAATTCCTGCTGTTCTGCCTGCAGAGCAGCTCAGAGCAAGGACAGCAAAGGCCACCACAGCCTAGAGCAGCACTGGCTGCTGCCACAGTAGCAAACGCTTTCAGGCTGTGAGGTTCTGGGTACAGGCTCCAACACCCAGCCCAAGACAGGACCAGCATCCCCACATGGTTAAGCCTCCATCCTCTCAACATCCATGGTAGGCACTGTCTCCAAATGAACGTCTGACCCACCAGCCAGCCTGGCATCAGGAAGCACACCAGGAGTGGGTCTGTGTGGGCACTGCCAGCAGCAAAGTAAGCTCAGGATAAGCTTTTGAATACCCTTGCTGCTCAGTCACTTCTGATCTGAGCACCCTTACGAACAGCAGGAACACATACCCCCAACTCAAAAGGCAATAATAGCCTCCCAGGCTCAAGCAACTCAACTTCTCAGCTCAAAACAAGTTTCTCTCACCTGAAACTCAGAAGACAGGTACCGTCTGGAGACGAAAGCTGCTTGCACACCTCACCCTCTGCCACAAGCCATAAAACCCTCTCCTTAACTCTGTATGAAGTCCCCCAAGCTCAGCTCCAGTCTTCTGCAAAGCCTTCTCTGTGGGCTGGTGCTAGTCGAAGGCTGCTGGCCACACACCACGGCACCCAAGCTGGTGGCTGGAGGCAGGGGAATTCCTGCAGCACTGGGAGAAGAGACCAAGCACCTCCCAGGGCGCCCGGGACAAGAGAGCGCCTGTCAGGAGACAAAGCAATGAGCAAACTGGTTCAGCCTGTTGCTGTCTACACTGAAGACCAGCTCGGCACAGGAGGTGTTTAAGTCATGTGTTTGCTCCTGCCCCAGCCCCAGATTGGAAAGAGAAAAAAAAAAAACACAACTGGTTTCATAGGAGTTAAGACTCTCGCTCAACCCTTTTCAAAGGGGATGTTTGATGACCAAAATAAGAACAAAACAAAAGTTAGAACTTCAATGCCAAAGTTGTAACAAAACAAGCTCTTCCTCCTCCCAGATTTTGTTTTACATATAAGCACCTCCTCTTCCACAGCTCTAGTTTTATTGTTTAGAGTCAAAAATGGGGGGTCTTGTTTCCACTTCTCTCCCCTCCAGCCCCATCTATCGCTCAGGTTGTAAGCAGTCAAGACAACCAGCATCACTTTACAAGTGACCAGCCCTCATCTCCTAATTTCCCATGGAAGGAATGGATTCAGGAATGTTTCAAGTAAGTTTCCTTTGACCTAGAAATACAACCTGTGACACCTTTCTTATGCCCTAAATTTTTCAATTCCCATGGCTGCAGGTTTCAGTAGCTGTTTAGTTGCATATGGGATATGCCATAGGAATGCTCTGAAGCACACAGTAACTGGCTGCCATGGTTTTGCGTGAGGGAAAGGCTGATTTGGTACCAGCCTGGCTGTATTTGGCACCAGTGAGCGCAGGAGCCAGCCTGTTCACAGCTGCAGGACTCCCCCCCCACCTGCTGGAAACATGCTCGGGCTTCAGCTCTTCAGGTCTGCTCAAGGAGCTCAGACCTCAGGTCACTTTTCCTTATTCACCTCAACCAAATGAGTTCCTAGGGAGAAATCGAGGTATTAGATGTCTCATTCTTCATCATCACAGCCCCGTTTGTATTTGTGCTTTGCTGTAATTCAGCCACCACTGCCTTCTACTTGGGAACTGTTTCTGTTTGGGGAGAGATTCATCCACTTCACCATACATCCCTAGAGGATGCGTGTAAAGTCAGCCCTCCCAAAGGAGCTGCTGTCTTGCTGACAGTCCAGAGCACTTGGCTTGGATAATGCAACAATCAGAATTTAAAGCATCTTAAAACATCTCCATGTGAGCACAACTCTGGCATGTTATTGGACTGCTTTGCTACAAGAAGCCTTTATCAACTCCTACCTATAGTTCTGCCTTTGCTTAATCCTCAGTTCCCACTACCACATATGGATTTCATCACCCTGCCTTTTATCCACTCCCTTCACTGGGATACTACAGTAAAGACAGAGCATCAATTTTCCCACATTTTTTACAATCACACAGAACAACCTCCTCCTTGTTCGAGCCTGCTAATGGCCAACTGTCTGCAGATGAAACCAGGTATATTACCAAGATGCTGGTGCACAGGTTCGGCTGCAGCATGGCTCCCTGATGTTTCTGGTACACACACACCTCCCTTTCCAGCAGCTACAACTGCTGCATGCTTTAGTTCATTCCAGATGCAAACCCAACCTTGCTTTACATCTTTCAACTTCATCTCTGCATAATCCTCCCCCCCATTAGATTAATGAATGAAGTGTTTCCAAGGAACAGAAATATACTTGTTACCTAATTACAGGAGTCAGGCTGAAGCAGATCCTTTAAAGAAACATCCTGACTAAGCTCTTCTAACCCCTCTTGCCCAATCCTTCCCCCTGCACCCCGAGGTATCCCCTACGAGCAGCTCCTCAAAACAGCAGCACTTTGCTGCTGCAGGACCGGTCTTTCAACAGCCCAGGGCACCGGCGCCTGTTTCAAGCCCTCTCTCATGTAGGGAATCCATCCAATTCACCTCCCGGGTGAATTTTGCTCTGATGCCCCTCCTGCATCTACACACCTGCTCTTCAGAGAGGGTAAACTCTAGGACTAAAGCCATCTGACACTGCTGAGATTTTCTGCTCTCTCTGCCTGTTCTCCTCAGCAGGCTGCAGCACACATGGCCTACAGTTTTGGGGACCCTCACATGTAGAGCTCAAACCTGGAGGAATTGCCAGACACACTGCCTGGGCAGCACCCCCAGGGATTTCAGTGTTACCAACCACATATTATTTATATTTTGAATCCTAGTGATCACAATGACGATGGCAGCTGCCAGACAGGACTTGCACCAGCTTTAACCCTCTCCACACAGGTATCTACCACAACCACCACAATATACAAACAGCCAGAGAAATACAGGATAAAAAAGTCTCACCCTGAAGTATCTCTCTCTCCCCTATGAAAACAAAGCAAAACCTTTCCCAGAGCAGAAGTGAAACTGTTGGCACCTAGGGATGCCAGCTACCAGCCGGGGTGAGGACAGAACACAGCTCCAGCGAGGGCTCTCACAACCAGACACAGCACCCTGCGCACGGGGCACACGTTGCCCAAGCCCATTGATTCACTCTTGCAGCTCTTAAAAGCCACCCTACAATTTTATTATATGGCTAGTAATCTGGTGGTAAGATTTGCCATTCACCCGAGCCAGCAGTTCCTCCACAAGACTGATCCCCAGCAATGCTGCTGTTCACACCAAAAAGCATAGGGCAGGGGCTGGAGCAGCCCCATGGTCAGTGGAAACGCAGAGGTTTGCTCTTTTGCACCTCCCACAGCAGTGATACTCTCCAGATGTGCAAAATTTAACACACATCCCCCTGCCCGGCTTAAAACACACTAATTAGTCCACAATCAGATTCCTACTAGCAAGATGGAGCACTGTCAGGTAGAGATTAAAAGGCATTACACTGATCACAAGCTGTAAGAGGCTGTGGATGGAGAGCCAGGCTCCCAGCTCCTGCAGTGATTTATTGTGGGCAGCGGCTCACTAGAGGGCAGCCGGCACACGGCTGGGCTCCACCACCCCAAACCTCTGCAAGCAGAGAACTTCACCACACACAGCCTTAGAGGGCTCCAATATAAATAGCACCATAGAATTTGATGGTGTAGTGAGGGAGAAGTTAAAAAAAAAACCCACTTATTAACCCTATGTACAGTGTGGCTCAGACACAGGTTTAGACTCTTAAGCAGAGGCACACCCCTTGCTCCCAGGGCTTTGAAGTGCACAAACCAGATCACTGGCTCCAGTAGCCAACCCCACTTTTGATGGTTTTCCCCATAAAAGTGCCAATACTTAGTGAACAATATAGGCTTTTCACCAAAAGCTCTCAATTTTCTTCCATGACCCCAGGAGACAGAGGCAGTGAGTTACTCAGCTACCTACAGAGAAAAAAACCCCAGCAATTCATTAAACAAAAGACAAGCCATATTTTTGTTTTCTTGCTTACACCAGACAAATATAAAAATCAATGAATCAGCAGTACCAAAACCACAAGCACATCCCCCTGTCCCCCAAGAAAGTCCCCCTCTCACACAAGCATATGCACAGCCTCAGGTGCTGAGCTCTGTCAGGCCAGCCAGAAACAGTGACATCTAAACCCCACTGATGGGCGATTTACTCTGTTTTAACTATTTATTCTCTTGGTAAATACTTACCAGGGTGTAATTGCCTTTGTATGGCAACAGTCTATTATCTTATTAGGAAATACCATGGTAATAGGGATTTAAGGCCCATAGTGTTAAGTCCTCACCAGGCTTTAATAACCTCCAATGGGACTGATTTGCTTATATCAGTAGTTAATTAGATCAAATATTCCCAATTGACCCTTTTCTGATAGCATGTTCTTTATGTGAGGGACCAGCAACCTTACCCAAAGCTTACTGGAGTCACTTCCATGCCCTCCAAGATGGCTCTGCTCGGGCTTGATTCCAGCTCATCTTAGCAGTGACTACCCTTCCATCAGTTCTGCTCCATGTTTTAAGTGACTAAATTAATTTCTGTTATAACTAAAAGTCTTCAGGAACTAATATCTATTAGAATATTGCTCTCAGACTAGAAAGAAACATAATTTAAGATTTTAAGGAACATAATAGAAAAAAGAATACTAGATTTTTTTTAAGGACAATTTTCCTCCTTTCTTTATAAGGTCCAATTCCACACTTAGGTCTATGTCAGATCCCAAATGTCTCCTTGCATCTCAGGAGTGAAACACACTCCAAGAAATTCCCTGTGAGAAATCAGTCCTTTCCACAGTCCATAGCCCCTCTGCAATTGATTTTTTCCTGCTTTGTGTATTTTTAAGAACGTGTTGGCAAGCTGGGATTTCTTTCTTACACATTTTGTCCAGTCTCTCCCTTAATTCACCTGAAATCATATCATAACAAGAGGACAGAGGTCACCCTTCACTCTGTTACTGGAAAGCAACCCCAGAGGAATCACACTACGAGAAAGAGCTCATGGGGCAGTCACTGCCTGAGTCACCTGTAGTAGCTTCAACACTTGGACAGAATAAAAAATTAACCCTTTTCCAGGATTGCCTATCATCATTTCACCTCTCCTTGAACAAGGATTTTTCACTCATACAGACACTTCCATAAAAATTAGAAAAGAAAAAGAAAACCAATTTGAACTAAAGCCCATCCTGACACTCTATAAGCAATACTCACATGTTAAATCTCAGATTGGACTTTTTATTTTATTCTCCAACTCCAGTAATTTAGCAGCATATATTGATTTTGAAAGAATGGATAAAGCTAAGTAAGCAGGATGCAGCGGCAGCCAGGAGTAACTGCTGAGTGAGAGAAAGGACTAAGAAAAAAAATAAAAATCACTAAATCACTGAAAGATCAGAGAGAGAGTCCATGTCTTCCCCCGCCTGAATGGCAAACTTCCCATCAGTTTAAAGAGACCACTTAGACAAAATTTCTTCTATCGGAAGTCTAGGAAAGTCTGGGTACAAAAGGAAAACCAGCCCATGTTGTCCAGAAGCTTGAAGATTGTTTCCTTTCAGTCCAAAAAGATAATTTTAATACAAAATATACTTTCGGGGGTTGTTTTTTTTCCCCACTAAAAACACTACACAGCAGTGACTCTAGTGCCTCCGTGCCCAGTACAGGAGCACCCCCCTCACCTTGCTCCCAGGGGAATCACACCAGCAAGGGGCTGCAATACAGTTGAGGGTCAAGGCAACACTTCAGGTGACTCTTAAGTTTCCCATGTTCTGGATGGGCTTTCTGGAAACCTCCCACTTCCCAAAAATGAACTTCTGCACAGGCAAAACCTCCCCCAGCCCCGAAGTCAACAGGGACAACACAACCTGCTTCCCTTTGTTAACAGAGCAAAACCTGCCCAACATCTCCTTGCAACAGGACTGTATTCTACTATCTAAAAACCAGAAGGAAAAAAAACTGTATACGGGGAAGGGATTAGTGTTAGAAATTAATTAACACATAATGCCCAAACAAATGAGTTTCATCCCAGCTTCTTCATTCCATCCCAGAGGGAGAATATCCTTCTTATCAAAGCAGCAGAGAAAGCGAGGACAAGTCTAATAAAAAGACAAGCTGGGCTTCTGAGAGTTGTTATTTTTAACTAATTCTCCCTTTTTGTTCCACGTTATTTGAATTAAAAGGTTGAGACTGTAGTAAGAGCCCAATCTTGAACCAGCATTAATCTGCAGCGCCCTGCAAGGCAACAAGGATCTTGGCTCAAGTTGCTGAATACAATTTCTAAAGAGGCTGTTTTGATACACAGCACAATTTCAAGTCTTTGCCATGTTTTCTCTCCTCCGGGAGAGGAAAAACCCATGTTCCTGCAGAGCCGTGATTCTGCTCTATTTGTCATGTAGCTTTATATTCTCCACGTGATGTTTTCTAACCAGGCACAAAACAAATCTGTAGTAATGGTGAGGTTAAGAAGACAACTCCTGCTTTCTTCTGTTACATGACACAACCAGAGTTAAGGTTGGTTTTTGCTGGTGGTTTTTGTTTTGGTATTATTAAAGAAAAACAGACACAGGGGAAAAGATACTCAAGTTACACCTGCTCAGGATGAGCATCCTGCAACAAACACGAAGAAGAGGGGGATCTACAGCAACAAGAGCTCATAGATGCACAAACTCACTCTAAGTGAAGAAGATGCCACATCCCAGCTGCTCCCAGATCATCCCAGGGTGGGAGACTTTGGCTGGTCTTACTCCCAGCTGCACAAAACAGAGCCCACAGGGACAAGCTGGGACCCCAGTAAGAGGACAGATTTTCCTCTCTGAGAAAAAAAAAATAAACCTCAGGAGTCAGTGGCCTGGGGCTGTCATCCCCAGGAGAAGTGACAGCATCACCACAAAAGCTGCCATTAACACCAGCCACATCAGCAGTGAACAAATTATGCAAAGCAACCCCTGTCCTAAAATTTAAGGCAAGTGGAGGGCACCCCCCAGCCTTGCTACACTGCAAATGGGGGCTCAGCACGAGGAGCTAAGGGTCCTGCATTTCCAAATGCGTATCTCCCCCCAGTACTAGAAGATTTAATGCGGAGAGCCAGAACAGCTGCCCTGGGAAACCACCTTCCCAGGGCTGCAGCCCTGTATTTATGAGCTGTTTCCTTCCATGCAAGCTGGAAAGTTATCAGGGTGAGGGCTGGGACAGACTCTGGCTCAGCAGAAGCAGAGCAGAAGCACTCCCAGCTCCCTGCATCAATGACAACCAGCTCCTGACAAGGAAAGAAAACTGGACTTGAGTGGTTTTAGGTGAATTCACATGATTTTCTCACTTGCCACTGTCTCTCCATGGCATCTGCTTCCACGTATTTTTTCTTTCAAGAAGCTCCATTCTAAACAAAGCCTTGCTCTCCCCTCTGGTATGGTTAAAAAAAGCTCACCACAAAACTGAGATTTGGATTTAGCAAAGACTTAGTAATGAGGAGCTGTGCCTAAAAGCCATGCTGCACTTCAGAGAGAGGAGAGGCCTGTGCAGGATCGGTGATTGTGTGAAGGCAGCAGTAGGGTCCCTCCCCAGCACACATCCCTATGTACACCCACGGGATGGGCCAGTTTGCAGTATCAAGGTACCAGGTACCCAGACTCACAGTTGCTGAAGCAAAAGGAAGGAAAGTTTGACACGAGAGTGCTGCCAGCATCCTCCAAATGTAGTCTTCCCATAGCATTAGGCACTTCAGGAACAGAGATGCTCTCCTCTCCAAAAAAGACTACAGCGGTTTCACTTCATCTCTGCACCAGCCAAATTCATCCCTGATGCAATCCCACGGGGTTCCTGGTGCTTATAGTTCTCTGACAAGCAAGGCTGGCAAGTCTTCAGCCCCTGACAGCCCGCAGGAACCTTTGCAGCATGTTGAGGGCTCGCTCTGCCAGAGCCCTGGCACAAGTGGCAGAAGGACCTTGCTGGAGAAACGAAATGACACCAGGCAGCAGCCCCCTGCACCTTCACTAAGGGGTCTCCAAGCTGGAGACTTCTGTCTTCAATTTGGATTCTGATAAACTATCATTTTCTTGGGCAATAATCACTAGTCCTGTAAGAGGAGACCTTGATGACAACAGCAGTGAGTCATCCCCCATGCATACGAGCCCCCTACTCCTTTCACTCCCCTTTCCAGGATTTGATTCAAACCAGTCCCTTCTGTTTTCAAAGCCTCTTTTATCTGTTCACTTTAGCCTACAGCTCACAAGCTTGCTCTTTTGCCCTTTTCCTTTGGGAAAAGCCACGTACCAGCTTGGGCTGTGGTTTTAAGCAGCAGCTAGGAGCTGTGAGGGGACATGGTTTCTGTAATTACCCATCTGACAGACCACTGCACCCTGAATCACATCTCTGAGCCCGCTCTGCAAGTGTTGTCCTACAGAGCTTCAATTTATTTATTCCAGCCTAGGAAAACATCTATTCCCCACCACCACCTCTTGATGTTTATTTTCTTTTAGTAGGAACTGTTACACATAGTATGATCTAGAAGATCACAAGCAAACAAAAATGAATGCAGTATAAAATGCAAAATATCAGTCCCAAGAGGAAAGAAAATTTCAGACATAGGTTCTGCTCATTTTCTAGGATGTACAGAGAAAGTTTAGCACTTTTTGCTAAAAATGGCAAAAGAAGAAGATTTTGAAGAAATACAGTCAACTTAGCTTAAACTGAAGGGGAAAGTGGAAAGAGGAAGCACCCCCCTCCAGCAGCACATTACTTAACCATATCACTTACAAATGCAAATGTGGACAATCCGGTTAAACAGGCTCAAAGCTACTCTCGTAGTACAGTTTACTGAAACTATAGGAATTTGCCCTCAAAACTTTCCTTCTAGCACCAATGTCTACACTTGGAGATCATAAAAAGCATCTACTAGATAAAATTAACACTTTCAAAAGCTAGCTTTAAGTTGCCTACAGGGAATCACATAATTACAGGATGAAAGATAAAGCTTTGTTTGGGATAAGAACATATAAAGCAGTGAGAAATGCATTATAAAGTTATCATTTGGGCTTTTTTCCATTTGCCTTCTGAGATTCTTATCTCCAAGATCTCCTCAGCTACTCTGAAAGCTACAAACTTACCAAAGGGAGAGCAACTATTTCAGTATGAAGACTCCAGGAGTTTGGAACTTAAAATATAAGGAGAGAAAACAAAAACAAAGGGCCACAAGCCTTCAAGAGCTGTAAACATCATGGAGATGATCATTCTCCATCATTACCAGGGAGGGCTGAAGCTGCAACAGCATCTAAAAACCTCATGTACAGTCAGTAAAGGCACATAAAAACCTATTTTTAGGGCACAGACCAACCACTAAATGACATAAAAACATCCTCTAAGGACTGGCTAGCCCGTAATTGTTCTGTACCAAGATGCAACTGTCAGCTGGCTCCTGTCCCTTAAAATTACTTCCATCTGCCTTCACCCAGACTGATGGCCAAGCTTCTCGCATAAACAAACCCCTTACAACCAAACACCCCCTCTCTCTCCACACCCCACCATGCATTCCCTGCTGGGAAGAGCAGTTTCCATGCTGTTCTATAGCTCTGCAGTCAAGCTTCAACAGTTCTGCCTCATTTTTTTTGCAGCATGGAAGAAGGTGGGGACAGTTACCTCCCAATATAATCTTTCTTCCCGTTACAAGGAAAGAAGTTAGAGGATAGCTCCTCCCTGGGTCCTACCAGCTTCCTTAATAGACAAAGAACATGCCCCACACCACAACTTGCATCGAAGCTCACCAACACCTAGGAAAGTCCCAGGCATTTTCTACCAAGGAGCTGCTTCCATCCCACCTGTTGTCATCCCCTTACAGAGGGGAGCTTTGCCCCCAAGACCTCCCAATACACACCTTGCTGTGTCTTTTGAAGCGCTCAGCACCCAGATACAGAACAACAGAACCTAGCTTGCTCCAGGATGGCCATCCTGAAGTGCTGGATTTGACATGTCTAGGTTTGAATTACACAGCAATATTCAGCTTCAATGTACTGTGAGGATGCTTCTCAGAAGAGTGGGTTAGAGCTGACATATTTTGCAACTGAGTTGTCACCGCCCCCCCCCCCCAAAAAAAAAATAGGAAGACCCATATTCTACAGCTTGCCTGTGATGGTTTGGGCCAGACTGGCCACCAAAACAAACGATAGATGCTGAGCATTCAAAAAATAAACACTTTCCTGCTCCACTTAACATACAGATCATGAGCTGTCCTACATACATGGAGTGGTATAACGCAGAGGGACATAACCACCCCTATCACTTGCAGCTGCAAGTGATACAGAGACCTTCTCATGGACCTTACTCCCTTCTCACAGAGTAACTGAAGCATTGACCAGTGGGTCTGACAACACAAAAAGCCAGTTTCAGTGCTGGGAGCATAGCTAAATCTCAGCCCAGTGCCCATCCTGCACCATACTGAAGTAGCTTATAAAAAAAAAAGTAATCTTGCAGTAATTCTGCTTTTGCAGCTTTTTTTTTTTTGTTACTGCATGCTCCAACTGCTGTTGGAAAGAGATTTCCGATGCAGGCTCTAGGTCCATTTAACAATCCAACTAATAATTGTATTTCATTTCTCAGACTATTAGCATGTAATGGAGCAGCAGCAGCCCGGGCTCCTGCTGTCTGGGAATAAAGCTAGTTTGTGCCAAGGGGTAAGTGCATCGCCTTAGATCAGCTGCTACCTCCAAATCCCAGGGAACATCATCTTGGGAGCAGGAATACCCCCACTCTGCTCTCAGCAGGAACTGGAGCTTCCAGTTGCTTTTCAAAAGATGAAGAAAAAAAAGTATCACGTTTCCCAGTACTTTCTCCCCTTCTGTTTTTTCCCTTTTGTAGTTCTCCCAAATAATAGAAAGACACTCAAGTGAGATGTGCTAACGCGTAAAACAAGTTAATTAATGGTCTCAGCCTCAAACAGTGCAATCAGCATGCCTTAAGCAATGATTTAGCAGTTCAACACGCTGTGCTGCCCGACCTTCTCCTTCCAAGCAGTCCTTAATCCCCGTACTAACATTTAGCTCCCTGCTGAGGAGCTGCTTCCAAAACTCAAGCTCTTCATGGATTTTGTTCTCAAGCTAGATGCATCCCAGAGCTTCCCAGAGTTCCCACTGACCTTCCCAGCTGAAGCACCCACAGCAGGCTGCAGAGCTGAAAGGACAGACATCTGCTCAGAGCACAGAGATAAACAGGAGAGTATGGAAGAGATGAGATCTCCAATCCCATTTAGATCAGTGAAGAGTCTCATTTTTGAGGTACCAAAGTTTCTACTTATGCAGGTTTAAAACCGAGATCCCTTCCCAATAAAACCTGTTTTGATTCCACTTCATCAAATCATCTTTTGCAAGATGTATTTTTCTAATCTTACATGGCAGGGGCGTGGAACAAGATGATCTTTAAGGTCCCTTCCAACCCAAACCACAGTGGTCTTCCTCCTGCAGAGACTGAGTCCTGCTCAGCACATCAAGGGGTGGGCTCCTTCTCCTCTTCCACAAGACCCGACTGATGCCTAGAAATGCAAACCCAGTTGCTTCTCACTAGATGGGGAGGAAGCAAATTAGGGCTCTCCCTACATACCCAGCCCCACCTTTCCACTTCGTCTCCACGAAGAGCAGTGAGGGCAGTACAGCCCTGTTCTCTGCCCAGCTCCAGCACAATCCATCTTTGGTGGAACTCAACCAATTAAAGCACTGGGTCAAGGAGGGGACATGGTGACAGCAAACAACCCAAGCGATGTAACACAGCGTTTTGATACTGACTAAAGGAAGCCATGTAAGCAGTTATGTACAGACAGCTGCTCCAGCACTCACCCAGTTTTTATCTGGTTATGAGATATGTTTTTCCTTCCCCCAAGAGGATTAAAGCAACAAAGAAGGAGCACAAAGAGAGAGGTGGGAGGACTGCAGCAGCATGAGGGAGATGAGAAACCAGGGGCTCCTGCCTTTGATGTCTGTATGATCACGTCATTGCAATTACTATGTTGAGGGCTCTGCTGTGTCACTGGTAAATAAATCATCCCAGGAAATTAACTGTACAGGGAGCTTGCACCACAAGCCACAGTGAGTAAAAATGGTAACAGAAGTCAAAGCATTTCAAACAGGGGAAAAAAACCCTCACAAATACTAGGAAAACATATTTCAAATAATTTCTGTAACAAATATAAGTTCTGGGTAGGTGCCTGAACAGGGAGGATAATAAAGACTTCAGATTCATCTACTGTTCTTTGGCAAATGCAGCCATCAGTTAATCATGTGCACTCTACTGGAGATACAATGAGAATGAAGAACTCAAGAATGTCTTGTATAAGGAGTCTGGCACTTGGTTTTCTGGAGAAACCGGCACCAATACAGCATTAAAAACTATGCAATACACTAATTATCTTCCTTCATTAGAAAAAACATTTGTTGGCTGTTCTCCCCTTCCCCTCTCACAGTCCTTGCATTTCACAGAGTGATCCAAAGTAAAATGCCATCCCAAGTACTTCATGATGATCAGTTGATTTGAATTCTCTACTGTGCCTGGTGCTCATTTCACAGATGAGCAAACAGATCCATACAATGGTTAAGACATTTACCCAAGAACGTTGGGGATAGGAGCAGCCGGGGCTTGCACCCACCCTAACTCAGCCTAGGTACCCGACAGAGAATGCCCCAAAGCCCATTCAGCAAACCAAGCACGGGAAACACCCCAGCACAGGCAGCACATGGAGTGGAGCAAGGGCTAAGGCATCACTGATCCAAGGACATTTGGCCATTATCTACCCTCTCCCTGTGGCCTTCTGCTCCTGTTCAGTCTCTCCAGGCTCAGCCAAGTCTAATTTCCTCTCAGCTGCTTGCCCTAAGCACTACCTCATCCCTCTCTCCGTGTGCTCCTGGCCCAGAGGTGCGGCTCTAGAAATGCTTTCTAAATGCCTGCTTTGCAATTCAGAACATCCTTAAACTCCTCCATCCTCTCAGTATTTGACTATAATCCCCTTTGGATCTAAAGTGTTTATACAGTATTACTTGCAAGATTTAACTCAAAGATGATTAATTCGGTTCTGTGATTTTTGGCTTCATTTTGATTTCAAGGCAACAACAGAAAGCCTGGTTTTCAGTGTCTTATGGACTTTGCCTTGAATCAAAGCACTCATGAATTTGACAAACAGATTTATAGTCCTGAAGAGGACCCAACTTTTTTTTTTTCTTGTATATACAAACTAGTTCTACATTTATCCACCCCCTCTTGCTCAAACCCACCTAGCAATGGTGGGATCGCAAATTCTATCATCACATTCACAATAGCTTTGCCATGTTTATTTTAGCTCAAAATCCAGCCCATTCCACTTGGAAGTATTGAAAGCCCAGAACCAGCGTAGGAGAGTACATTAGGATGAGAACAGCAGCAAAAGCGATGGCACCCACCACCATGAGCAAGCACAGCACCTCCCACGGCTCTGCAGCCCATGTGCCCCAGAGTAAGAGGATGGAGAGGGAGAGATCTTTGGCACAGCACTGCACCCCAGGGTGAAGGATTAGTGCAGCCACATCAGGACCAGCTTTTGAAAAAGGCTAATACAGATGCTGCAGTGCACCACTGAAAGAACCAGCACACTGTGGCCAACATGGTGCTGCTACAAAGGGATGATACACCCCAGCTCACTGCACACACGTATACGACACCTTTTAATACCTCTGTTGGGTGAAAGAGGACGGGGACAATTTATATGGATTCATGCCCCTTAGAGCAGGGCAGGAGTTATACCACTTGTCAACACCCAGAGCATCCTCCTCACTTCCAGTGATTTCAGGGCAGCTGAACCGTATCTGGGCATTGTTTTCCCCCTCCTGACTCAGGCAATAGCTACCAGGCGGTGTGCCCTGATGCAGGCACTCCTCGGCACCCAGCGTGCCACAGAAATAGGCTCTGCTCACACAAGATGCACACTTCAAGGCATCAATTGATAATACAAGATGGGGTCATGAAGAAATGTTACCCCATGGACAGGGTCAGCAGGTGTCTTCTCCTAAGTTACTGACACCAGCAGCCATCTAACCTGGAAGTGCAGCTCTTCTCCTGGTTCCCAGTTCTCCACATTGCCTAAAGAAAAAAAGCTAGATCCTTAGCTAATGTAAATCATTAGGATGGCATTAACTTATTGGAGCTTCTCACTTACACCATCTGATACTCCAACTTAAGCTATCGAATACACAGGCCTTCTCCAGATCCGCAAACAGACCACACATTTTTCCACCACAGAATTTAAGGACCAGGTTTAGCCCCAGCTGCTGCAGATGTGGTACCTGTCTACTCCAGTTGCAAAAGTACCTAATTTACTCCAAGTAGTATTATATGCTCAGCATCAGTAAATTTCGATCTTGACTACCAAATAAAAGTGATAAATTTTAGCTTAAGCCAACCACAACTAATACAGAAGGTTTTCCTCTATCTTTCCAGAGAAAGTGGCTTTGTCTCTCAAAACCCTGGATTTGTTCCCTTTATATTTCCAATACAATGAAGCAGGAACAACTCTAAGAGGAGGCTGTTCCAGTTTTGCTTGGTAACTTTGATGTTTCTGTGCTCTCAAGCAGTTCATTCACTTTCTGCAAGTTCAATCAAAAACCAAAAAAGCTTTGTTATTTACTGGCTGAGAGTGTTCACAACATGCAAGAGAAACAGTTCCTTCTCACTTGAATTTTGCTAATTGAACATCTAATCATCCAAGCCATGCTTTTCAGTCTTCAGCAGTATCAGCGAAAGCAAATGCTCACGTTTCTGAGAGCAGCCTCCAGTCACTTGTAGGCTGAAGCACATATTGCACATTCTGCAGCCCCAACCTTCACCACTCCTCTGCTACCGCTTCACGTGAAAACTTACTCTTAAATGAAATCTAAAAGACCTCAAGCTGCCTCTCGGCAAGACCCGCTGGCTAACACCACATCTTCGCTGCCAGAATTGTGTTTAAAACTGCTGATCCTTTGAGTATTTCTAATTTCTCAGGCCAATACAGCACCAGCCAGAATAGTGATTCTTCCCACCTACCTGACCCCGCATAATAGAATGCTCCTAAAAAGTAATTTATCCTCAGAAGAGAGACAAGAAAGCCTTCCCTGGCAGAGGCCTTATTGCATTCAAAGTCAATACCACTTACATTTTCACAGCAATAAGGAAACATGACTTCATCTTAGTAAGAAATCACAGATAGCTTTACAAACATCAGTGAATCCTCACAGACCAAACTCCAACCAAATAACAATCCTTTCAAGAGTTTAAAAGGGTAAAATATACCTGACACAAGCAAAGTGAGGGCATTTAAGATTACTGTAGACTTTTATCCCCCTGGAAGCAATGTTGGAAGCAACGGGTGGGAAGTTGCCTGCAGATTTCTCCAGTCCTCGGCCTTAGATGTGACACAAACCAATTTTCTTATGGTTTGACAGGGTGACCGCGTTGCACTAGATCTGTGTCACACACCAGAATTGCGGTACACCTTCAGGCTTCTGCAACTGCCAGCCAGGGCTCGAGGACCAGCACAAAAGACACAAAGCAGCTCAGCTGCAAAACACATTAAAAGCTCTGAGACCCTGGGAATGGCCTTGATCAGTCTTTCCCAAAGGGACTACTACTACCAAAAAAAAAAAGGTTTCATTATTTATAGCAGAAAATAAGGTGGCTCACTGCAGCTGGGGAAGCCACTTTCAATTTAGTAGATGTCTTGATACAGTGCATTATGTAAATGACATCTATACACGCAGGCTTCTGTTGCCACACTAAGTTTTCCCCTGTTTTTAATCAGGAACACAAGTTTTTCCATTAATTGCAACAGAATCAGGGTCTAAACTCTAAAACCTCTATAAGCTTGATGAGTGACAGCCAAGTTTGCTTCTCTCCACCTGAAGTTCTCATCAAAGTTCTGTGGGCCAGACTGTGGCCATTTCTGGCCACTTTCAGGACAACGAACATGATTTTATTTTCAACCATTAATTCTTCACACCAACTGAGCCACTGGATAACGTCCCCAGATTTGCACTCCCACACCATTTACAGTCAAGAGTCATGAATTCAGGGTACGCATTCTGACAAGTGACTGGTTTGGTGTAGCACTTCGTTAAATAGTTTAGAAAACTGGACACCTATTACCCTCTCTAGGAGTTGACACAAAAGTTCAAGCTGTTTATTTTCCACTAACTAGTAGGCACCAAGCCATGGCTCTTTGCCCAGGCTAACTTTATCGCCTCCTGTCATTAAGAATCAGTGAGATTTTTTTCTACATTCTGGAGAATTCAGATTTTTCCACCAGCTTCTTCATCACTGAAGAGATACAGCCTTGCTTAAGCGCACCAACTCTCCCAAAGACTGCTTGTTCCCATAGGAGTTTTTATATGCTATTCCCTCCTCCAGATGGGCCTGGGAATCCAAGATCAAACATACTGGTTATCTGAAAGCATGAGAACGTGTACCAGCCACATACATACACAGCAGCTGAGTTTGTAAAAATTTGTACCTCTGGTTCAAATCTAGCCCCTCTTTTTCTGTCAATTTCTTGGCTCCTGTGACAAAGCTGATAAGTTGGAAGTCTGTTCAGATGTTGCCAGCTCAGACTCTTGGCTGGGTGACCAGGAGCAATTGATTGTTCCCCATGGATACCTGACCTGGTGTTTCTACACTTCTAACAATACAGCTCAATAAGGTCTTTGCAAAGGTCTTAAGTCAGGGTATGGGAAAAAAAGAAGAGAGCACAAAAACAGAAATTAAATCATAGCTTTAATTGACTGTTTTCAACTGTATGCCATAATTAGGCTAACGCAACAATCGTGCATTGCAATATCATGCTCCCTATGACCAGTCTCTGGGAAGGTGATGCTGTGAACTCACATCTCCATTCTCTGTCCTAAACAGCTCCACAGAAATCTAACTAAAATACTCTGCTCATGCACAAGGTAACTGCAGGCAGGCTCTATGCTTGCAGACAGAAATATTTTAAACATTTGCCCCAGTAAGAAATATGGCAGATGAATCCAAATAGATTTTATTCTATTCCTCTACGAGAGGAAGGGCAGTAAGAGAAGAGCTCACTCCATGTATTGCTTTTCTGTGTTACTGTCAGCAATTGCATGGTGAGTGAAAGTACCTTTTAAAAAAGATCAAAATGTTTATTTTGCAAAATTCTCATCTGTCATATATATGTAGAGACACTCAAGGGACTCTGTTGTGGCTTTACTGTTATTTAACATGAAGATTTGCCCCCTCACACACCCCACTTAATATTAGTCCTGGGTGGCATCAAGCTTTGATGTTCAGTAGCTACAAAGGGGAGGTTCTATTTAAAACCACTTTTACTGGAGGAAATTCTGTTACATGGAATTTTTAAAAAATACTATTTGGGGAAAAAGAGTGTCAGACGACTTGCTGACTTCTGAGACATGCAGATGTAATGAGCAAAAAGTACAAATCCTGATGATTCTCCATATTTGACCCACAAAAAGGCACCCTCTAAAGTTTGCGAATACAGAACATCAAGTTAGAGAGAGGAAAGAAAAATTTTAAGCAAAATAATAAAAATCCACAGCTACCAGCAAAGAAGCAGGGGCAAAGGGACAAGCTTGATGATGCGACAGAGAGCAAAAAGATGGGAAATTCTTCTTTATTTTAGCTTACAGGGGTAACATTAAAATACACACACACATAATTACACACAATATTTTCCCCTGGGAAACCCAAATTTATGCCTGGTCTGTATAAGACAGCAGCACAGCTGTGACAGAGAATAGGCCTGTAATTAGGTCTCTGTTGTGCCATCAACAAATATGGCATTTATGAGCATTCATCCCCAGAGATGCGAATCCCACGCATACACAGCTGAAAGCTCATACATCTCCTGTTTGCAACCTTACCTTCTTATTACACATTTCATTTTGGGTTTGATTATTAGATGCCCACAAGCGCCTATTAAGTAGATGGAAGAAACCCGTGGCAGAGCAAATCCAAGCTCTGCTGTTAAACAGGTCCCATAAACCAGGAACAAAGAGTCCATGGCATCTCGTGCCCCTGCCCTGGGGGGCACAGATCCAGGAGCAAGGGCTATGCCCATCCCTGCACCAACTGGCAACAGGACACTTGCTCCCCTTGATGGCACACCAAACATCACATCCCCTGCCTTAGAAGGACTTCTGAAATAATTTACCCTTGCTTTTGTGAAGGTATGGAGTGTATTAGCATTGTTGAAAATGCAATGTGTATTGCAATGACTTTTAAACTAGGGATGTTTAAGGGACACCCCAGGCAAACCAGCCAGGGCTCCTCAAAAGATGCACCTGAGAATAACAAGGCCACTCTACAAAGGAGAAAAATGAAAGCCTACCCCTTTGCAAACCCGGGGAAGAAAGTACAACTGCCACAAGAAACCAGGGATGAGGTACAGCAGCAAGCGAATGTCACAGTCCATCCATAACAGCTGTCCCCAGAGCTTGTGTGAGAGCTGGTGTGAACAACTTCTGTTGCCTGTCAAGCTGCTCATCCATCCAGGCCAGGAGCTCATCTCCCAAACCAGAAAAAAAGGGCCTGTCCATGAAAGGCTTTAGCCCCAGCCATAGATATCCAGAAGACAGGGCATACAAATAACTGAAGAACATTTTCTACTGCTGCAGCACACTTGTTTCCTACATCAGTAACCTATTCACTTTCAGAGCAAAGGACCCTGGTTATCAACAAATCAGAGCAGCAACAAGCTTTCTGTCAAAACAAACATATCTAGCCCTTCAATAAAAACAAACAACAACAAAACACCCAAACAAACAGCTCCGAGATTTGTCTGCTGCTTATTTTCCTTGCCCTATCCTACATGAAGGAATGGGGCTATTAAATGTTTTTTGGACCTGTCCTACAACCCCCCAAGCCCCTCCCCTCCCTTTCTCCAAGCCCTTCCCTGCACCCCCATGTGCACAGACACTGCTCCTACACCAAGAAAATCTCCAGGGAGGGACAACCTGCTCTTCATACTCATTGACATAGGGAGAACACGTGCCACAAACATCCTCATAAAACAAAACCCTTTTGGGAAAACAAGTGACCTTGTTGCTCTTCCCTGCCAACCAGGATATTACTCTTGTTCCTGCCCTTGGCAGAGACCTCCCTGGAAAGACATCATACCTACCTGCACGGGGTTCCCATTGCATGACTATAAACTTTCGCATTATGTAAACACATAGCTAGACATGGAAACATCAACTAATTTTGTGTACGTGTATGTTTTTGCTCTTCCCTTCACAGTCAGTGACAGTGCAGCGGTAATTCAAACACTGTGATTTGATGTTCCTTTTTTTTTACAAGTGCCAGCACTGATTTTAAATAAGGCAGTTTTGGCCAGAAACCAGCCCTTCAGAAGGTGGGTTTTCCTTTGTCTCAGCAGCATAGGAAGCAAATCAGTTACAAGAAGACCCAGAGACCACATGGTGACGGAGAGTGTACAGGGGGTGAAGAGGGAAAGATTGATCTGAAAATGCTGTGTGACAGTTTCCAAAACAGAGAGCCTAAAACAAGGAGGGACAAGATGACATAAGAGTTAAGATTGTAAGCAACAAGAAAAACAAATGGGAACATTTTGAGTGAGTGGATCAGCGCAGGAAAGCAGAGCCACCAAAGAAGCTGTATTCCCACAGTGGCAATTGCCATGCCCAGGAGCATCCGCAGAAGCAGCACGCACACACCAGGATAACGTGGTCGTAACTCACAGAAACATCAGCAAACAGCAGTTTTCCCGCTCACTGCAATAGCTCCTTGTATAATTTAGCGAAGACACAGACACTGGTCTATCATTCTTCCTCCCTCAAAGCAGCAACATTACTTTTTCTAGGGTTGTTCATTGTTATTCTGGAGCTGGCTTAGATTTTCTTGAACAGAGACTCCACAAGAATGTACTTAACACTGCACACAGTGCTATGGATATGTATAACAAATTAAAAAGTCACCTTGTTGAATTACTAACAGAAGCAAAGAAAAAAAATATAGGTAGCTATTACTGCATACCATTTCAAATTTGAAAGTCTTCAGTCTTGAAAACCTGATCCTCAACTCCAATTTAATCGATCAGATTTCCATAACATTTGAATTCAGCAGCCTTTTTGTGGAAGCAGCAACACAGGTTTATCCGTTCAGGGCAACCCTGAAAGGGAGATAGTGAAACCTGAAACTGTTTGGAGCTAAGCAGCTGGAGTGAGAGCACCTTGGCAGCATCCCCACGTAACAGAATCGACGTGCCTAGAAATCCTAGAGAATTTATATTCCATTTAACGATCTGCTTTCAGAAATACAGGGACGTCGGAAAAAGACAGTCTCTTACACAATGAGCTGTGCAACCATTGCAACCCCCAGCACAAGTGGCTAGATTTATGGGAAACGCCTGGACAGCAGCTATGCAGTTTTTCCTGCACACACCGATGCGTGGTCCCCACAGAGCGTCCTAACCTCAGAAAGCCCAGCAGTAGGTGTTTGCCAGTTTAAATGAAATTTTTCTTAACAAAAGTAGTGAAAGACACTGGCACAGGTTGCCCAGAGAAGCTGTGGCTGCCCCATCCCTGGAGGGGCTCAAGGCCAGGCTGGATGGGGCTTTGAGCAACCTGGTCTGGTGGGAGGTGTCCCTGCCCAGGGCAGGGGGTCGGAACTTGATGATCTTTAAAGTCCTTTCCAACCCAAACCAATCTCTAATTGTCAGAAAGTCTGGGACTTAATCCTGGCTCAGAGTCTATATTTATACATCCTCCTTTGGGAAGGGGGAGACAGACAAGACCACTAGGTCTGTTATTCAGACTCCAGAGCGACTGTAACTACAGAGCAGCATTGGACAAGTAGTTGCCTGTCAATTCAACTTCAACATGGGAATTCCTCCTCCTCTGTCTCCTCTATTTGCATTCATTTCATGCAGCACCAAGTCATACAAACCTCCTGCTTGACTGCACTCGGATCCGGGGAGCTGCGCCCATCTCCCATGGCTGTCCTCTCCCCGCGGCCAGGTAACAGGCTGCCAACGCTGCCAGGAGTGCCAGGATCCAACAGCCAAAGCAAGCCACAGCTCGCCTGCCAGTTACTACAGCAGTTACCTCCACGGCCACCGAAGGAGGGGTCATGCGCTATACCTCCCAGTAACACTCCTCCTCCAGGACCCGTCATCTTCCCATTTAATTCTAAGCAAGAAGGAGAGCGGCGCAGAAAGGGCAAGCTCAAATACAGTACTCTGCCTGACATAATGGCCATGTGAGGAATCCAGGCTTACGTGCAGAGACTGTCAAAACAAGGGGCAGAAGTAGTTTACACTGCAGAGCTGTGAGTGCATTTTAAGAACGCATGACCAGCTTCATGTTAGCAATTTCTCTTCTTTAAATCAATCTTTATAGGATGCATCTTGAGGAGGGGCGGGGGTGTGTGTGTTCCTCCTTTCTGCCCAGCTGTTGTTTTAAGCCAGACCCTCCCCACACAAAACACGCTTCATCCCAAATAACTTGTACTGCAAAGAAACCAGGAGGTGCCCAGGGCTATTTCTAGAAGCGGGGACCTCAAACCATTTTTCAGACAGGCAGCTGTTTTCTGAACTGACATCTCAAACAAGCACCTTTATCACACAGAAGAGCTTCCCTTGCCACCTCCTCCGCACACACCATTTTCATCTGCCTGTGTACACAGAGAGAAACCACACTGGCAAGATAAGAATACCCTGGCAGGGGTATTGCCTAGTTTGGTTTTTCAGCATTTCTGTGAGCCAACTAAGACTTTGTTTGCTAAGCAATGACACAGTATTTAAATGGTGCTGATTAAAACCATTCAATCAAGACATCAGGCCTTTAGAAATACTTGCTATGTTTAATTCAATGCTACAGCTTCTCCCCCCCCCCCCCTCAAATACCAGCAATTCAGACTGCACTCCTCCAGCAAACCAAACACACATATGATAAAATTCTTGCAAGTCGAAAGCTTAAAGATGTGACAATAGTCGGCATTCTGCAGTGCAAGGTCCAAATAAATTGGAGTTTTAGCAGGACTTAAACCCACTTGGATACTTCTGAATACAAGCCAGTTTCGAACTAACTGGGAATTGAGAACAAAAATTTCTTGGTAAAAACAATCCCAACACATACAGGGCTTTTGAATATCAGCTCCTGAAGGAGGTGGTGCAGGCTGCTGTTTGAGATGGCATATTAAACTACCTGATTCATTCAGATAGTTTCTGCAGGTTTCACTTGAGATTTAAAATTTTGCACAGTTTCCAACACCTTCACAGTGGCAAAGCCAAAAGGGCATTTCACATAAGAAGCAGGTGAATTCCATGGCACACCAATGTAACAGAGCTCACTGAAACATAAGCCCTGCAAACCTGCTAAGCCACCCAGGCAATTGTACCCAGTTACAGGTACTTGCTGCCTCAATCAAATAACCTCCTGGGGCTTTATTATCTGGGAAGAGGAGTACCTTTATGGCGGGACAGTGATTTCTCGGGAAGCAAAGTGCCTCTCACTAGCTCTGTCCCCTAGGTAAAGCCACCCACATACATTCTCTGGGCAGCGACAATAGAGGGACACTCACTTTGGGACTCCAGCCCTCCCTGCCTTCCAAAGACTCTCCCAAACTTGCCCTCAAACCACCCCACACCTCTTGTCTTATGCAAACTATCAGATTATATACGTGAAAATGCACTATTTTTTCCCGTGGTGGCAGTCTGCTTGCCCCTCTTGGCCAGCAGGTAACTCCACACTTGTGAAGGGACATGCTTATCCATCTTCTGAAACAAAGAGACACAACTAGAGCAACCCCTGGTGAACCATGGCACAGCCCTTACTGAGAAGGCCCCATTGCTAATTGCTCCAGCAGCTGACAGAACAGTCCATCAAGGCTTTTTCCTTGGGAACACCATGAATTTAGTCCCAACATCAGTATTTAATTATCTGCTGCTTCACAATACCTTCCATATCCCATCACTCGACTACTTTTTTTATAAGGAATCCGCAGCAACCGAAGACACAAGTCTAGTTTGATGACAGCTTGACTGAGCACTATTGGAGGAAGAAAACATGTTCCTGTCACAACAGCAATTAGCAGTGACAGCCTCTGCACCAAGCCCTCGGTACTGTGCAAGACAAGCTCAACACACCTCTGCTTCCACTGCTCCAGGTCTCATACAGCTGTACACACAAATAACCAGCAGCCAACTAGGTGACTTGCAATGTTTCCGAAGTTGGAACCTAAAAACACTGGAGGCCTCAAACTGCCTCTGATTTGGGCCAGTTCCAGAAGTTTAACTGGTCAGATAAAATATTCAGGGAGTAACTGGGACCCATGCAACTACGCACATCCCACCTGCACCAGAACATCTGGTTCTCACCCAGACAGGAGACAGAAAAGCAAAACAGGAGCAGTGCAAAGAGCTTTTGGAAATGTTTTGACAACAGCAGTTATGAGCCACCACACTCTTGTGTTACCTCAGCTTTAACAAGTTTCTCCAAGTCAGCTCCCTCCCTTGAGCCCACAGCAAATGTTACAACTTTTCTTCCTTAAGCCCCATATTCACTACAGGCCAGGAGCTAATTTATGACAATTCATTAGGCTACTCTAATTCAGGCAACAACAATTCATGCTGTAACTTTCCAAAATGAATTTTAACAAAAATACTACCCCACCCTTACAAAAAGTTAATTAAGGATTCTTTTACCTGCTCTCAGAAGATCACAGGGAAGATGTTGTCAGACAGGTTTGCTTTCTGTTATTACCAATTTCAGTAGCAATTAATCTCTCCTAATCCCATTCTGAATATCAGGTACTCACACAGACAGATATTAAAATGAAATAAAGAGGTTTATTGTAACCACCCAGGCAGCAGCACTGGTTGGGATGAACCTTGCAGAGAGGACAAGACATAACTGAGTATGTGAGGATGACTTGCTCGTCCTAAAATCTGGAGGACATCCTGTTCTTCTGAAGCCCCCCAGCCCTCCAAATATTTGCTTAAGGTTTACTTTATATGCACGGTTTCCAAGCGGAATGGCAAGCACGCAGAGCACATTCCTCTGCTAAGTATCTTCTTCAAAATTTGGGTAAATACCAGCACATTCCTGCCCAGCTCACACAAACAATTTGGGTTCTAATTTCAGGAGCAGAGTTTGAAAGAACAACTGACCACTGCCTTGCAGCCTGGTATTCACTACAACTAAGCACACGACTTAACTGATTTTGTTCCCTGCTAATCAATATTGTTAAACTCTCACAGTGGACATATTTATCACAGTAAACGATTACTCTAAACTGTATTATTTAGACAAAAAGGGTAGCTGTAACCATGCTAGCAGGTTGTAGCAGGTAAAGGAATATCCTGTAGAGAGCTATGCTTTACAGTAATGAAACCATAGCTAATGTATTACTGTCATTAATACTGAGAACTCACTGCACAGTTTTAAGTTTGAATTTCCTTTATTTTTTCTTCCTGTCTTGCCCCACCCTCCCCTTGGACATGAGTGTCACAACCAGAGAGAAACTGCTTGCTTGAAATAATTGCACACTGAAATGGCAAATGCTAAACTTTCAAAACCTTTTGTCCTCCAGAAGGGTGCAAAGAGGCATCGATAAACACCTCTGAATCCTTCCTCCCAAAGTCAGGTGTCATACCTTACCCAACATCCTTGTTGGGCACAATACCAGACCATCAGGATATAGTACAGAAAAGCTGTTTAAGGCAAAACACAATCACAGTAAAAAACAAGACAACTAGAACAGTTACACATAGACACACAGTTACAGGTACAAATATATTTCCTACAGCCCAGGTCAGTCGCTAGAAGTGAAATGCTAGTGTTGAGGAGCTGTATAAAGTCACAAAGAAGTCCATCCCCTTGGATCCCACCAGCATGTCTGCTCCAAACTTAATCTGCTTTACATCTGCAGGTCTGCCTTAAACACTCTTGTTAGTTTTTTGAACCAACTTTCTGGGGCCTGGCAGGGATTTTTATCTTAAGAACTCCTTAACACAGAGCAAGCCCAAAGCAGACCTGTACCTTCTTCCTCAGATGTCTGTGCTATCACCCCTTCTTACACTACATTGAACAGTTCCCCTGGTTCAGAATCATAGAATTGTTTGAGTTGGAAGGGACCTTATAGATCGTCTAGTTCCAACCCCCCTGCCCTGGGCAGGGACACCTCCCACCAGACCAGGTTGCTCAAAGCCCCATCCAGCCTGGC
>JAOTQQ010000003.1:10499682-10511809 GCA_026546715.1 Gallinago undulata
ATCCAGCCTGGCCTTGAACACCTCCAGGGATGGGGCATCCACAGCTTCTCTGGGCAACCTGTTCCAGTGCCTCACCAACCTCACAGGAAAGAATTTCTTCCTGATACCTAAATCTCCCCTCTTCCAATTTTCTCCCTCTCCAGAAGAAACCCTCATCCTGGGGTTTCTTTGCACTGCCCTGTGCAAACCCCCTCTTGCTTGGATGTTTATTTGCAGGCCTGGGCTGTGCCATGAAAGGCCACACTCTCGACTGAGCATTGCAGCCCCCACAATCATTTACTCTAGGGATTAGCACACCAGTTCAAGAACCAGCTCTTGTAAAAGATCACTAAACCAAGGAAGTATTTCAAGCAGATACTTCCAACTCCTCAAAAAGAAAAAAAAAAACACAACAAAAAAACAAACCACCACATAGATTATGCTTTGCTTTTTAGCTTTCCATGAATTTTCTCCCTATGCATGAGCATCTTCCACCTTCCTTATTCTTCCACACAGAATTCACCTTTGAATTTGAAGTCACAAGCCTCAGGACGGCTTCTCACATTCCACAAATGAAGGTGCCGGTCACAAACACACAGGATTTCTCAGGTAAAGAAGCCAGTTAAAGTGAGCTAACTCCACATGAGCCTCTCTGGGGGTAGGCCACACGAAGCCTACCAGCAAAACATGGTAGGCCAGACATGACCACCAGCACCATCTCCAGAGCTCTGAGAGGGAATGGCGTGTGGGTTCCGTGGGCCCAGGCAAGGCCTGCGCAAGAGCCTGTCAGGGATACCAGGGACTGAATGCAATACGCAGCATTAAAATGAAAACCCCTCCAGCCTGAGGCGATGGGAAGCTACTCTTACAGCTGCTGTAGCCGCAGAGGAAGAAAGGAGGCTGCACACAGGTGTTCGGGTTTGTCTACTACAGAATTCCCAGTCAGGCACCATCTCCTCCTCCTTCTCCTCCCAAACCTTTTGTTCTCTTCCAGAAGCATGAGATATCAGCTGCTTTGAGCACAGCAGTACCTAGGTGTGTTATCAGCCATCTTTTCCTGTACAACAGGAGTTTCCACTCACATCTGCCTGAGGAGGCAGACCCACCCTGAGCCCCCTTCCCCAGAGCCAGGAGAAGCCCCGGGGTTTAATGGCTCCAGGGGTACAGGATTGGGAAGTGCTGGGAGGAACAGCTGGAGACAGCATCAGACAGACATCTCCCTCCTCTCGATCCAGCATTCATGCACACACACTCCTGCGGCACATCCCTGGCGCTACCATCACACCGTATCCAGGATGGTACTTCTACTCAGGCAAGTTCTGCAGAGGAAGACTACAGGCACAAGCAATATATTGCCAGCAAAAATCCATTTTAACCACGGTGTGATCTTGGCATCCTGGCAAAGCATCAGCAACAGCCCTTTAGTACAACATAAAGTATACCCACATATGGTATATTTTATAACTGCATGCCATACTGTCCTGTATGAAGCTCACAGGAAACAAAAATCCCATTTCCCCCCCCTATTTTCTCCAATTTGTTGTGCAAAACAATCTATGTGAAAACTTATCTCATTTTTTTTGCAGATAGATTCATTTGCTTTTTCCTTGTTATATCTGGCAGTTCCGTACAACACCACTTTGCAGCCCAAGGCTACAACCCCACACAGAGGGAAGCTCATACCTCAAACCCAGGTGTGAGGTCCAGGTCCCACTGCGCTGCAGTTGGAGGGTGTGGAGGACAACACCACAGCTGGGTCAGACCATAGTCTTCCACCTTCCTCCTCCACAAGTAACCTACCTCCCTGCTGTGCACTGAAGGCACTCCACCACTGAGTGAAGTGTGCCCACTGTTGTTTAATATGAGCTCTTACAACACCAGCCAACACACCTAAACCTCAGTCAGTTGGGCAATAGTTTGGACTAAGACTTAAAAGGCTGGATTGCAACTGTAAGAATTACTGGCACACACAAAAAAAACCCACACAACAAAACACATTAAGTGCAATTTCTTGCAGCTCAAAGCAGAGGTTTGAGCCTGCAACTTCTTCATAAGGCCTGTCTCTAAAAGACCCATCATGTAGGAGTTGCACCATTAAACTCAGGAGACCCAAGTCTCACACCACAGCCTCCCACCCTGCTCCCCATCCCAGGTGGCTGGCATCTCTCCCCACAGTTTTCACAGTTCAGGTCTCAGCTGAGAAAGCAGACATCTCCCAGGCCTATTTTCATGCTTTTTTCACAAGTAAGGGAAAGGAACAGCGCAACAGCTTTCTTTACCCAGACAAAGAAACAGCCACAGAAGCCATAATATTCCCCCCTTGCTTTCAGCAACATTGCATGCACTCAGCACAATCGCGACCTGGGACTAGAAATCCCAGATTAAGCTTCCACTTACCTGGACTCACCGGGTGAAGCTTTCTAAAGATAAACTGCCAGGCAGTTCATTTCCTGTGGCGTTTCCACACTTGCTGCTCCCCACTGTGTTCCTTTAACGCCGCTCGCTTTTGTTTCTCCTCTGGCTGCTCTTTCCAGCTCCGTCCCACCCATGGCTAACTGTTCTTACTTGACAGCTTTTATTTTCTTTTTTTTTTTTACCCTCCACATTTTATTTTAGGAGGACAGGACTGCAGAACACCACCAGTATGTAAAAACAAAGCCAAACAAGTACAACTTCGCAGAGGAAGTGCCAGACACACAGTCTGCCACACAGCACAACCCGCCACCCTGTACTTACACAGCCGAGCTGGAGACAACAACTGTTAAAGCAAACTGGGAGGCTTATTCCCGGTGCCACTAGAAGTCCCACGCAGCTATGGTTTAGTCGAGAGCAAAGATGACACACTCAAATGTAGTTAAACAAACATACCGTATCTCAGCTGCTGCACAGCCCAGGCTCCATTCAAGGGATATGGGGGAGTCTGAAGCAGGGGAAGGGATTGCTCTCGTAGGGAGAGGAGAGGTGCAGCTTGTCCCAACAAGCATATGACGCTGTGACAGGGTGTAACTTCTCAAAGACAAGATGTTAATGCATTGCTAACAACCATTTCTGACGTTAAGCAACAAAGCTAGTTATGCTGGGTTAAAAAAAAAAAAAAGAGATTCAAGCTGAGAATGAGGGGGTTAAAATTACTAACAGCAGCTCCCTAGTGCTCAAAGTGGAAGGAAGCACATTAGCAGCCAAGTTAACTCAAGGTAGTAAGATACCTTCAACATGCTCCAAAAAGGGGCTCAAGATGGAGCATACTTTAACCTGACTGAGTACTTTTTCCCAATGATTTCTTCAAATACCTTTGTTATGAAACTTGTTTGTTTAATGATAAATTGAGATACAATACGCCAGACACTGTGGCAGGATCTTTTCCTTTTTTTCCTCCCAGGTTTCTTCTTCTTCCAGATTGATTTTTTACATGCAGATTTAGATTATAAACACACATGTTGAAGACCCTTCTTTTACCTTCTAAACCCACACCCACGTACCCACATGGCTTGGACCTACATCTCCACTCGACCAGGGGTAGACGAGCAAGAAACCTCCATCCCTGGAGATCATTAAAACAGGTAGTGCAGTGCATCACAACAAATCTTCCTGCAAGTGTGTAGTACTAAAGCAGTGGTCGCGTATTTTTAAAGAAAAGCAAGGTTTGCAACTGAGAAGTAGTATCTTTTATCATACCAGTAACCCCCAGTATGCATGTATACACCCCCTGCCCTTCCCTCCCCACACTCACTGTCAGGCCAAGTTGGGAAAGCCCATGGTTTTCTTCTCCTTCCCCCCAGTGATAATCAATTCAAAGTGACAAACTTAAGAAGCTTTGACACTGGTCTGTTTATCAGGAACACGCTATTGCCTACAACAGCTGTACAAGTTTGTTTGTTGGTGTCCCCTGGATGTCCCAAGCTAACAAGGACACACTTACTAGATTTCAACTTCAATTCACCTTGTGTTTCATGGAAACCTGTCATTAGATGACTCCTGTCTTGCTTCCAGCAGATATTCACATCCAACTCTTACGGTGATTTACTTGTCAGTGCAATAAAGACCTAAACATGGAAAAAGAGTTATGCTGTTGCCAAGAGAGGCAGACTCACATGGTCAACATGAGGAAATACTGACAGATAAGCACATAACCGCTTGCTCCGTGCCAGATAATGCATCAGCCCCGAGGCTGCCAAACAGACACCTCCTGGAGCTTCCTCTTTCTGCCTCCCATGTAAGTGAAATCAGGTGGGGCTGGAGAAGCCATTAGGAAAGGTTCCTTCTCCAAACTTTCTCCTCTGCACAAGAACACAGACTATTAAATCAGAGACGCAAAAGATTTTCAAGATGATTAAGGTAACAGCAAAGTCAGAAAAATTTCAGTTACCTAGATTAAAAAAAAATACTCAGTTTGGACTACTGAAGGACAAGATAAGTCCAGGCATTCAGAATCTGTAATGCATTTGCTACACGATATACACACACCTCTCCATCCCATTAACAAGGATGCTTACAATAAATGCCTGTTGCCTTTTAGTTGCTAAAACATTAGGTTCTGTGAACTCTCACTAAGCTTTTTTGACACTGGAGGAACAACAAGTGATTTGAAACGCATTCTATTTTATTGTAAACTTGAGTAATATGGTAGAGATTAGAAAGACTCCTACTGCAGCACATCCTTTTAAATTTCCCATGCCTCACCTTTCTGCTCCATGAGCATCTTTCAAATAGGACGCAGTCATTTTACTGAAAGAGTATCATTAAAATTTTGGTTATTTTAAATTTGCTTTTAGCAAGGCCCTGCTCTCAGGCAGCATTCCTGCAAACAAAGACATTTCCTTCATATTATGCACAAGAGGGAACTCAGTGTCAGCGTTAAATACACTTAAATTGCCAGATCCTCAATCCAGAGGGGTTTGTAGTTTGTTTTCTGAACTAGGAACAGAAGTCTAAACTGAAATCGAGTAAGGAGAAAACTCCCAAATCATTAGCCATCTGCAGCAATCTCTGTGCACTGGGGACAGTTTTGGAGATGCTTCCCAAGCTCCAGACACACATTTTCCATTATCGCCTGCAGGGACAAACAGCATGACAGACTATGTCAAGGGTTAATCTTACACACAACCCCTTTTTTATTTTAAATCTTTGGAGATTTAAGACATTCTACCTTTTGTAAGAACTGTTTTCTTTACTGGTTTGATGCAGTCCCAGCTCTCACACAACAGCTATCGAGCGTGTGTACATCTGCTTTCCATAACATCCAAGCGGGGCTGTTAAGACAGATGCAGTAACCATGTTCACGTAACCTATACATTTAGCCCTGCAACGCCTCTAGAGGTATTATGTCACATAAAATACATCAATATCCTGTCATCTCAGCCCAAGGCTAGATTACAGATGGCAGCTGCCTTTTGTGCAGTGCCCAGCCCAAAACGATGACCTTGTCTAGCTGCTCTCCTCCTCTTCTTCATGGTTTCCTAGACACCCATACCCATTACCACCCCGGGTTTGCTTCCTGCTCTAAAGCAACCCTCCATCTTTCTGTCTCTCATCCTCCAACTCTCCTGCACATGAGCCTTAAACCAAAGTGAGCACATCAAGCATAGCCATATGAAACTACTCCCCCAGGTCTGACGACAAAGCAACAGCCTCAGCTGCATTCTCAGGGCAAGGGTAGGCTGACTCAAGTGAAAACACTCTACAAAATACCCCCTGATTATTCTCTAGTTTAGAAACAAGTCTGAAAGTAACAAGAAAGTGGTCTCTGCCCCAAGATGCTTTTACGGTCTCTCCAAGTCCTTCTGGGACTTGTTGGGAAAGAAGGAAAAGGATGCACAACTTTCCTGATGCTGTTTAACCTACTGTTTTAAAATAATTTAAATATTCCAGGAGTCTGTTTCCTAATCTTATGCTTTACTTCAAGATAAGGGGCAGAATCAGGTGGATCATTTACGAATAAAGCTGGAACACCTGGGAACTGGTATTTCAGTAAAAATCTGCAATTCCACATCTCTAAAAGCCCATAAATACAGTATTTCCAAGGAGATACTTAATTCAAACTCCTTGCTAAATTCTGACCTTAAGAGTCCCATTAACTTCAAGAGGGTTAAGATCTCATCATCAATTCTGCATCTTTTGTCACTTCGTTTTCTATAAGCTGGATTGGAAGCTTTGAAAGTAGCCTCTTTCTTGAAAAGTTTTTGGGAAGAGAGTAATTCTGAATTATTTTAACACCATATAGAAAAATGATAACAAAGAACATGCAGAAAAATGTGTCTGTATTTTTGCTCTGTTTCTGCTTTCAAGTAAAAAGGGGGATTGTTTTCAATGTAATACAAGGTAAATGGATTTGTTTCTAAAACCATCTCTTTCCTACACTGGGATCTGGAAAAAAGAAAAAGGATTAATTGTATGAAAGAGATTTATATATGGGGAGATTAACCAGTCTATGGAACTCTCTTTCAAAGGAACTAAAGATAGCCCAAACATTAGCATGAGAAAAAGTGCAGGGCCACTTTTTTTTTTTAATACATGTTAGAAAGGGGTTTGGATACTCATTTCCCACCACACAGCAGATCAACTGATCACCTACATGCTCCAAGACCAACAAGTGGCTGAAACAGTTCTTTTGGCTCAGAAACTAGACCATACGATCTCAAAGCATACCTAATGGGCTTGAAAAAAAAATCAGCTTTTAACTAGAGGAGTATAGTAGTGATCAATCCTGTCCTGGCAGAGGAGTGGAAGGACCTGGGTGGATTGGGACTTCAAACATTTGAGTTCTGGGGCATCTTGGCAAATATTCTTGGACAACAGTTTTTATAATAGTTTGTTAAACTGACAGATAACCCCAGTAGAATCACATTTCTTCTCCCCTTTCAGCATCCCCCTTCCCTTCACTGAAGTTTTGACAACTGCTGAAAACCTGAAGCTCTTGTCAGCTTTATGTACCACTGACATAGTAGTTTAGTCTCTAAACAACGAGGCCATCACATAGAAGTGTATCCTTTCCTGACTTCACTCTGTAAACAGACTACACAGAAAACAAAGGACTGAAATTACAGTTTGCATGTATTCAATGTGCAGTCTATGTTTTCCAAAAATTACTACAATTCTGAAGGAACTACAATTTGATGGTTTGTTGTGTTGTTTTAAATAGCAAAAGTAAACAAAAAATCCCTTCTTTCCATAATTTATACGATTTAACCACAGAACTGTTAACCATTGCTGAAAGCATGGGTGCATTACGACTGGGGGCAAGAGGAAGGCTTAATGCTTTGAAATGGCTGCAACCAAACAATAGCAGCTTTGCCTGTGGCTTTTCACCATCACATCAGATGCAAACTGATCAGCCTGTTAAAAAATAGATATACATGCCAAGGAATTGTTCCTACAACAATTGTTCCTACAACTAAACATTGTCATAAAATACCACTGGTGACGAACACAAGATAAGGACCTAGCTCATTTATCAGTGATGCCCAGCGACCTACTTACTGCCCTCGATTCTTGACTTAATCATATTCTCAGCAAATAGTTTCAAGTATTGACCAATCTTGCAGCATATGGCATGTGCTGGTTTATCATCTGAAGCCTGATTACAAACGCAGAGGTGCAGAGCCCATGCCTCCCGTCAGTCGGTCCTTCCTGTGAGGACACGCTGATCTAAAAAGCTTGATCTTTATCGCTCATGTGGTTGCGTGTGCTCTGCAGCTGTCCTCGGCTGCTCAGAAACCCTTAAAACAAAATACGGCTGCTTTATGAAAACTGTTGTCTGCAGGCAACTCTTCACATTCACTCAGCAATCAATTTCCATGTTAAGTACAAAAAACATTTCACTGTGGTACTCCAGTTAGGAAAAAAACATGAGTCAAAACCTAGTACTAGTCCCTTAGAGAATGCCCCATTTTATTTTATTTTTTCAGATTTGGGTATATAATCCAAGAGGAAAAGTCCGAAGCGTGATTTAATCACAAGGCCTCATAGCAAATGAGCTCAGGAAGAGCTGTAACTTTTATTGCCACTCAACGAACACACAATGTCTTTCCGTCCCCATGCCACTCTTGGAGAAGATGACCAAGAGTATCTCCAATGCTGGCTCCTCTCCCAGAGTGTTGCTTCTCTGGGCTGGCTGTGCCACCCAGGTTAGATGCATGGAAAGGCAGAGCCTGGTGCTGCCAACCCATGCCTGCTCCTGAGCTGAACCTGTCAAGTGAGACCAGCATGAATGGGAAGAAGCACCAAACAACACCAGCACTGTTGAGGAACGAAGTGAGCTGGAAAGATCTCAGCTCCTCTCACTCCCATGGCCCTGCGGTGGCTCCAATCACTAACTCAAATATATTCCAAATAGAAAGGGAAATCTACACAGAACAATTAAAGATGAAAAATTGGTGGCCTGCACATCATCTCATTTATCCAAGTGTTAAGTCAGGCATTTCCAGTTATATGAGTAAAGTCAACATACTTCATTAGCCGTCCTCCCCCTTTACCTTCACTACTCCAGATGTTAAAGCCAGTCAGAAGCTTCCAGGAAGAGAAGTGCCACCCTGGCTGGGATGCTGCCTGACAACATTAGGACCTAGAAATCATTTATACACCATATTTTAGTTCCTTGTCTGCTGATGTTCCGAGCTAGCTTGTACAACACCACATCTAAATAACAGGTTTCTGTTAACCTCTGGATTTTACAGCTCTACGTAACAGCCAGGGCACGCTCCTGGCTATAGCTCAACAATCACCATCATCAGTCCATGGCACCAAGACCCAGAAGACACAGGGGTGCCAGGTTCTAATTCAGAGCTATCTTACTCTGGCCAAAATCACCTGCCAACCCACCCTAGGAGTATGGCCAAGGTTTCCCAGCCGTGTTTTCCAAAGAGCCATGATTCCTCCCCCACCCCTTCTGCTACTCCCTATATTCATGTAACTGCTGTAACACAGCATCCCAAGGAGGGGGGAAAAAAGCAAACAAAAGACATTATAGCCAATTTGTATGGAAAATCAATTAAGTTCAGACATCTCATTAACCTTCTAACCTGTTTATCCCCCAGCTTTAATTTATACTGCCACTTGCAAATGGATTTGACACATTGGCCCACCATTTCCCTGGGAAGGTGCAACAGGCACGAACAGAATCCCTGGATCCCAGAATACTCCATTTATCCAGGTCCTTCCCTCTCCCCCCTCCCCATTCAATGGATGCTAAGAAGCACTGGAAGAGGAAAATAGGATATGGAAAATACACAAGAGCTCTTTGAAAATTATGTAAGCCCCGAAGTGGGCCTCCTTTTTACCGTCTGCTGCTTTAATTACCAGAAAATGAGGGCTGACTTGCTTACACCAAGAATACCCATCCATGGCCACATCAGCTGAGTCCCATAGTAGTGACAGCTACGCTCACAGGAGTCTTTTCATGCCACACTTCACTGTCATGCATTCACAGGACTGCACTTAACATGCACCGAAAATAAGTTTTAGGTGGTGGTGGTATGTTTTTAATGTTATAACACAAAGCCTAGGAAAAAGCCTCCATTTCTATAGCTGAGATGCATTCATAACCTTTACTCTGGGGAATTAAAGTGCAATTTCTTCTCACTAGCCAGGAGACACCCTGGCTTCAGTGAATACAAACCCAGGATCCTCACAGTAAACCACAGAAAAAAAGTCACCTGTGTTAAACCTCAGGAATTCATTCACTTCTGTCATGTTCTCAAAAATTATGGGATTCCCGAGCTTGTTAACACACGGAGAGGTTTCTGTGCAATCCCTGTCTTTCTGATGTGTATCTCTAACAAACTGAAGTGCACATTTTCAGTAAGGGATTTGACATGTTTAATACATTCGAATCAAACAAAAGAGATCCAGATCCAACGTAGCTGCACCCACGAAAGTCCAAGGAAATCAGCAAGATGAATCTCTATATAAAACAGACTAAACCTTGAAATTCAGGCAGTTGCAAGAAATATAAATCTTTCCAAGGCAAGCATTGCTAACTTCAGCCGAATAAGCTCTTAAAAGAAAAAAAGACAAGAGGAAAAGGACAGCTACAAGGAAATATTTTTTTAAAAGCTAAGAACACAAATGAAAATAGGTACATTTTTCTAAACATACGTTCCTGCCTCTGTGTGAAGTGGGCATAACTATAGCACTGCAGTCTTCCCCAGCCTGCAGACACGGCTCTCCAGCCACTGCCCCGACAGCTGCCCAAAGATTTCCCAAGTTATAGCCAAGTAAAAATTGATTAAAGACTTGACTGTTTCACTGCGGCTATTGGGAATCCTGCAAAAGTCACAAGAATGAGCTCAGCTGCTCTTTGCTTCCCATTAGGCAAAAACTCTAAATAAAGGCAGAGCTTAAAGAATACAATCCCCTAAAGGAAAAGACAACAAGCCAACAGCTATGCACTGCCCTCTGTTCCAGCAGAGAGGTTTTCAAATGGATCTACGACTGAAAACCAATACACTCCAGAAGATGGGAGCTGGACCCTTTCAGAGACGCTATTCTAAGAAGCTCCTAACCCAGCCTCTCCCTAGATCTCATCCTCCAGCTACTACAGGCACTCTAAAACTTTTTGTCCAGGAACAGTGTGCTCAACGTAACAGTCTTCAGCTACATGCAACAAAGCTGCCTTGGTTCAGTTGAGGACCACCTAGTCCCATGCGTGAAAAACCCCAAAAAGGGAGCAGTGGGGTCAAAGGTAAAGCATGATGTTATTTTACATCCCATCAATGACTGGGTTAAACAGCCCAGTCTACAAGCACATAGTGCTGAGTATAATTTAAACTTATATCAAACAGTGCACGGGCAAACAGAATTATCATCCTTAACTATGCATGCAGAAATAAGCAAAGTTTATTTCAGTTTAGTTCAAACCCATGCAAGGGCAGTTTGAGTCAAATCGAAACGCGGCAGTTACACTCGGGAAAAAGGCAGGATTTTCCCAAAATAGGTAGTCTGGACTTGAAAAAAAAATATATATCTAGAGAGGGGAGGAGGAAAACGCCTGTCAGGGTATCGCGTCCGCAGGGGACCGGCGGGTGAGGAGGGGGTGGAGGAAGAGAGAGAGGCGAGAGGAAACACACGGAGAACAATACCGGGAAAAGGGGCTATTCTCGGCGAGAGGGAGGATGCGAGGCCAAGCCGGGGAGGCAAACAAGGGTAACAAAAGGCAAGGATGGCTGTCTGTCCGTCCAAACCCGTCTGTCCGTCCAAACCCGTCTGTCCGCAGCCCTGACGGACCCCCGGGCTGCGGCTGAAGGCGGAGGGGCAGGGCAGGATGACAGCGGCGGTGGGGACCCTTCTTGGGCGACTAAGTTGGGGTGGGAGCCACCCCCTCGGATGCCCGCAAACGGCACTCAGGAGCTGGAAGCGAGCAATTATATTTGCCCCCTATATGTCGCCCGAGCCGAGAGCGACGACACTCAGCTCCCCACGGGGAATTTAATCACACGCACACCCCGCAAAGCGAAGCGCTTCCAGGTTTGCTTCCCTGAGCGCTCCCTCGCTCCGCCAGACGGCCAACTTCAACGCAGCGGGACGCAGGGTGTGCGGGAAGCGCCGCGAGTGGGTGCGTGGGCACCCGGCTCCCCCCCCGCCCCCGCCTGGGTGTGGCCGTGCCTTGTCCCCCCCACCCTGTCACAGACCGTGGGGGGGGGACGGGGGGACACGGCATCCGACATCCCCGCATCTTCCCATCCCCTCACCCCGCGGGAGCCATGCCCCCGCATCCTCTCCGCCGCCCGGTTTGAACGGCAACACGTCCCCGTGTGTCGCCGTCCCACCCCCCCCCTCCCCACCCCCCGCAACGCCTTCCCCGCGAGGAGAACAATGCGGTGCCCGCCCCGGCCCCTTACCTTGGCTGCGGGGTGCGGAGCGGTGCGGGCAGCCCGGCTGGCGGCCGCCCGCCCAGCCCGGCCCGCCCCGCCCGGCCCCTCGCATCCACCCCCGCGGCGACCGCCGGCTCCTCACCGCACGCCCGGCGGGGCAGGGCTTAGCGCCAGCGGGTCCCGCACGCCCGGCGGGGCAGGGCTTTAGCGCCGGCCCGGCTTCCAATCCCCAACACCCCCCCAGCCCCGCAACGGGGGAGCGCGAAGGGAGAGCGCTGCCCCCCCCCGAGGCGGGTGGCGAGGGGCAGCTCCGCCCCTGGCTGTCGGGACCCCGCTCCACC
>JAOTQQ010000003.1:10511909-10527561 GCA_026546715.1 Gallinago undulata
ACCCCCCCCGACACCCCCCCCCCTCCTCGACACCAGCGGCTCCGCAGCCCCTCCCCGCAGCACAAGACGCGGTGGCGATGGATGCTCGGGTCGTGTTTACATCCGTGCGTGTGCAGGCGCGATCTCAGCCCTCACAAAGCGCCGCAGCCGCCTCCCCTGTGCGGGAGGAGCCGGGGGGGCGCAGGGGGCACACACGGGCGAGTTAGAGCATCCTCCTCCTCCTCCTCAACTTCAGCAACAGCCGGAGCAGCGGAGGGACGTGTCCGGCCCCGCTCCCCCCAAACAAGCGTGGGCATCAATTCCCTCCCCCCCCGGGAAGAGCATCCCCAGAGCCGCTGTGGGTCCTACCCCCCCCTCCGCCGTCGATTTACTCCCGGCTGAAATTGAGGATGGAGGCAGAACACCCGTGTCACCTCCTCTGGCGTGATACACGCAGATTTCCCCAGGGGAGGGGGCTGGATTTGGCCCAGTCCAGCCACCTCTCGTTCATCGGGGCCCTTTGTCATCCTCACCGTGTGAAACAGAACAATAAAAATCGAGTTTGCAGATATCCACGCTGGCGCGGGGTTACAAATGCAGGCTTCTAATTACCATATGGAAATGGGCTGCCCAAAGTACAGCAATGAATAGCAGTCTGGCTATTGTTTGGGGGCTGTCAGATAAACCGGGGGTGCTGGCAAACGATCTTAGAAACCTGGCTGGAAGGAGCAGCACCACAGCGAGTCCTATGTATTCCACAAAACAAATCACTGCAGCTAAAACAGCACTTGTGTCTTGAGGAGATTCAGTCTAATACTTTGCCGTGAAGAAATACGCTGTTGTTTTTCAAGAAATTTCACAAATCCTTGTTAGTTCACTTAACCAAAATTAATACGATCACAGGATCATCCTAGGTAAATTGGATTTTTTTTCTGGCCATGGAATTCTCCTATCAAATCATGGTTATTAGCCCCAGTGACACCAGATCTTCCTATTTATCACATCTACAGTCATGAGCTACCTAGAGCTTTTCTTAAAGCAGAGGAATAAACACAGCTTGATTTGCTTACTTATTTTGCATACATCTCCATCTGTACTCCTGCAGGATTCCTTGGCTATATTGCATCCATACAATAAGTACCAGGAGAGCATGAATAGATCATTGCTAAAATGGTATCAGTCATGCTAATACTTTTCATCCCACTCATTCTCTTGCTTCTTCTCCCTCATTTCTGCTTGCACCTGAGGGCCTCCGTGCTTGGTTTTTGCCACCATCTGACTTCCCAGGGTTTTTTTTTTATTTCCTTCTGTTCCTCCAAGGTTGTAGTTTGGGGACTAAGAAGCTCCCAAATGTGTTTCCCGTTTGCCAGGAAGGTGGCAACATTTGCCTCTCCTGCTCCAAGCTACCACAAGTTGAGTGATGCAATAACTTCAGGAAACTGATTTTTACACATCACCCTCCAAAAATTCCTTCTGTATACCTGCATCTTACAGATCCTTTGTGCCTGCTTTACTCACAGGACCTCACAAGTTTCCTGCACAGGCACTCAGAGGGTTTATCTGCTCCCTAGACATTCCAAGCAGGGGATTTTAGCTACTTCTACAAGAACCACTACACCAGTGGTCTCATCCCTGCCCAATTTCCATCAACCAATCATCATCCCCAGGAGGCTCCGTACTGCAGAAGATGAACAGCCAGTATGCAATTTTCCTAAATGGATTGTTCCATATCACAAGAAATTCTAACACTCCCTATTATTTCAACCCTTAAAATTCACCATGCCCTCCTTCCAGCATGTAGTACTTCGTTAGGGGAAATTACGCTGACAGATATTTTGATGTGATGTATGCATCCATTTGTCTTCCACAAATAATCCTAAATCAAAGTCTAGAGACAGAGGAGTGAGCTTCCTGTGAACAAGAAAGGTCAGCCAATATTTATAGTAGCTGAAAAAAATAAATGCTCCTTATCTGGTTTATAGCTGTATTATAATAAAATCAAAAGCTTGCAGAAAATAGTGCAGATGCACCTGAACCAAGTATGTACAGAAAATGAGTGATTGCAGTGCACGGCAGCAGAGAAGACCTTCTGATGTGATTGATTAAGGGATCCAGGGCAAAGCCCTTCAGCCAAGGAACCCGTGCTGGTTTTGCACTTGACCCTGTCATACCAACCTACACCCCATTGTGGTAGGTGTCTGACAAATACATGAGGTCTCTTGCCTTCAAGAGCAGAGACACCAGACAAATGAAGCACAGGGTGAAGAACCTGAAGATGTGGTTTGCCTGGGGTCCCATCGCAAGCCACAAAGAATTTATCGTCCTTTCAACCAAGCTAGCTCAGACTATGTCTCACATTAAGATGTGAGAAATCCCATTTCTAGGCCATGATGGGGAACACAACTTAAAATAGGACTTGATCAAGGAAGTCCTTTTGCCTTCTTTGGCCAGCAGCTATCTACACAATTCAAAACTCCAGGGATTAAATACATTGCAGCACAATTAGTCAACATATCTATTTCCTGAAGGTTTGGCAGTCTGAAACAAAATCCTGACATTCCTAGCCCTGCCACATTATTTTTTGGATACCAGCTTCTTAAGTAAATATCTTAAGCCTACGGACACGAGAGTCAGACTGGGTTAAAGGTCTCTTGGGAGCAGTGGCGGAATTTGTGCTGCTTTCCTTACACGAAAGGTAGACCTCAGCATCGACAATATCTCTTCACAAAATCCCTTTATAGCAAGGGAGGAATATTAATGTTTAAAAGGGTACTTTGCCTCTCTGCTGAGATCTGCCACTGATGTTAATCTGTACAAACTGCCAGAGCTGGTATCATTTATTATTTAGGATGAGCAGTGCAATGCCAGGCTAAATGGACTTCTAGTCTAACCCATTGCAGCATTCTTCTGGGAGACCCCAATAAAAACAAGTTGTTTATGTAGTTTGGCACTGACATACACAGATCCTAAAATGAGCATCAGCTGAGTGATGTGAGGCACAGACTTGCTGTATTTCATGTCCTCTGCACAGCTAATATTCACCCAGGTGTGCCAGCAGCAGGTATCCTGGGTTTTTTGAGGAGCTCTGGGGGAAGAGTTGATGTTTACAGTGATGCCATGAAAAAAATAATCCTCTTTCAGGTTCTTCTGGAGGTGGAAAAATATTATCACTCCAGCAGTTAACCACATCCCATGACGGGAGGTTCCTTCCTTGCAGCTCCTCTGGAAAAACAGAATATACTCACATGCAAAGTCAGCCAGCTTAGCTCAAAATGCTTTTGTTGCTGATTTCAGCTAAGTTGGCTGATTTAGTCCAAAAGCAGAGACGAGCACTCACACACTGGAGCTGTGCACCTGTGACGGAGCACGAACCTCCAGAAGAGAACGCTAGCAAACAGCTTGGAAGTGAGCCATATTCATTTTGCAAGCAGGTGGTGGAGTTTCAAATACACGCATAAACCTTTATGGTATGGGCAAGCAGTATGTTAGAAACCATCCGAGGCAGACTATAGTCAACTCCAAATTCCCACAGCCGCCTCGCATCAGCTCCAGAAATGCCACAACTCACCCGTTGTGTTCCAAATCTAAACCAGAATGTAAAAGCTGTTAATTCTGAAAAAAACAGCTTGGATGCTCCCCATCTAAAATGATTTCCCAGTTACAAGAGTTTTTCCCTTTCAGAAGGGGTCTACTGAGCTGATAGTAAAGTCTTTACCATACACATTCCTTTTGTTCTTGTGCAAACTGGTTTCCCATATTTCTATTGTGAAGAAAACTGGAACCTCCAGGACAGGCAAGAGCTGCTCCTCAGGCAGCCGTAGAAGGCTCAGTGACAGCCTGGTCACTGTCCTGAGCACAACCCTCCTCCATAACAAAAGGAAATTCAAGCTTCCCCCCCATCCTCTCTACTTTCCTTGCTCATTCCTTTGTTCTCCAAAACATCCAGAGGTCTGTTCCTCATCAAGACCCTTTGCAGGCAGCACCTATTGGTGTGGTTTGATGCGACTGATGTGGTTTAAATGAAGAAGTGGAAGACAAGGGGTTGCTGGCTTTTCTCTGTTTTCAGATTCATATCATCAAATAGTCAACTTCTGTGTAATTTTAGAAAAGAAAATAAGGTAAATAAAATGCAGAAAGATAGAGTAAAATGATGTAATTTACCTTCACTGCCAAAACACACAAATTGTTGTTATAAAAATACACCAGCAGACCTGACTCCTGAGAAACTCTTTACAAAGCCAATTTCTAGATGCCAGGATTCAAGTCCAAGGTCCAAACTGAGCAAATACACTCAAACATGCTTAATCTCAGCTTTCGGTTGGGCTCCTGGGACATCCCTGGGGCACCAGCGCGGTCCTGATGCAAGCAGCCTGTTTGCACCAGCCGATTTTACAAAGCTGGACAGGGCTGAAGCGACTCCCTCCACCTCTGCCCCGTTACAGAACTGGAGTTGTGTTCTCAGGCGTAGCTCCTTGTGGGTTGTCCAAAATAATTAATCACATTTTCCCCGATTGTCTTGTTTTAAGCTGGTTCCCTTAACACCTGGTTACCAACCAGAGGGTGTGGGATGCATTCAGCATCAACCACATCCCAGAGAAACCTTCCTCTAATCAGTGCTTTTCTTACCCTTACCTGACAAAGGGTCTTTCCTGCCTTATTTGTGGCTGAAACGAGATCTGTGACTTGAAGATTCTCAAACAGATGTTGGGTTATCACCAGGAATAAGATTTGGTTGGTTATTGAGATAAATTGTTGTTACTCTCCCTAGCTTACAGATGGGAAAGCAAGGAGATGTCAAACAGCACTGTCGGTCTTATAATAGCAGAGAAGTAGCTAAAATTTAAGTCAGACAGTGGGATTTTGGGGCTGTACCCAGCCACAAACGGAAGTGAAACAGATTTAATTCTTAATGCTTTTCATTAAACCATGTGTCCATACACAGCTTACAAAAGCCATCCTGCCCATACCTGTCCTTTAAAGAGCTCTGACAAAACTTGCAGGTTTTTGAATTATCTTTGCATTACTCCTTAAATTTAGACACATCAATGCCATTCTAAAGCACTAAGATAGATCAATACAATCTTAAACATGGGCAAAAGTCTAGGGCTGCTATTTTTGTCCAACAGTAAATCTCTCTTAAATATCGCTGCACAATCTTCAGTTTCCATTTAAATGTGGTTCTGTTAACAGATATTCTTCTAAAATACTACAAGACAACTAGAAATGGTAGTGACTGTAACCACCGCTAGTCTTGATAATTTGCTCTTTCCTACATGTAGGAGTGATGCTTCTACCCAGTGTCCCACTGCTGCTTTTAGTCTCCCAATGTTAGGGAAGGGCTTAGCGACAAAACCCTACTTCTCTGTCCTTCTGCTGTCTTTGATGCACAAGTTTAAGGGACTAAAATCAGTTGAGTGAACCTGAGCTTTACTCGTGGCATCTCCCTGCACACCCATTCCTTGAGCTTGCAATGATCTATTCCATCTACCCATATCATCCATTTGTATCGCAGATGAGATACTGTCTGCTACACGTAGGTCTGACACAATAGCTGAGCTCAGGGACTGCAGATAAAGTCTGCAGAAGGAGCTGAACAATTTTTCAAATTTTTGGTTTCCAGGCCCATAATTTTTCTACTTCCTAGATAAGAGGCAGTTCTGCAGGCTAACAGCAGGACAAGAAACACACACCCAGGTCCTCCACACGCTCTCACAGACCTTCTCCTTATCTATGCTTGATAATAACCAGAGAAAACAAGCTGAAGGCGTAAGTGTTGCTCCATTTATCACTAAAACTGTTCTCAGAGAAGTGATCGTTATTCTGGTGGCTGATAGCACAATCTACTGGGCTTTTCTTGCATTTCTCCCACTTCATTATTCACTGATCCTATTATTGTTTCCATAGGATTAGAGACAGATTACCAAGTACAGAGTGGCTCGTTACAGTCATTCAGTCCAACCACCTTGCACTCCACAGGCCGTAGGATCTCACCCAGCGATTACCGTAGGTCTCCCAACCGCTGTTGAGCAAGAAGGTGTCTTTCCAGAGGACACGTGCTCCTATCTCTGCAGCACCACTAATGCTAGAAAGGATTTTGCTTCTGAGCACTTCTCTGCATTCCTATGTATTTATATCTAATTAGAAGTTGTAAAAAGTTTTGATGTTCATATTCCTGATAGATTTGTGTGTTCAGAATGATTTTGAATATTCATTAGTTTTTAGAGATACACTTATAAGTCATATTAGCCCCTGAAGATTCAAGTTGTATCTCCAATATTTCAAAACATTATCCAAATCATTTAAAGTCCGGCCTTCAGGTGCCAAGGAGACCTGTAGACCTTGCCATGTATTAATAAAAGCACTACTCTGTCTCATCAGGAGGTCCAAAGGCACATTACAAAGTATTAACAGCTTCCATATTTCTTTATAGATGGTTCCCTTATTTTTTATAGGTGGAGATAGCTGAGGATCAGAAAGGGGAACAGGTTGACTATCAAGAAAGCTACACTCCTGAGTCCCAATCCTCCTCAGCTTTTGCTAAACTACATATTTTGGACTCTAGCTAAGACCCAAAGATCAATCACACTCACTATGGACTACTCCGGTACATGACGCTAATAAAATAAGGAGCTCCATTATCACCCTGAGGCACTGGTTTGCCAAAGGCTCACCACTCCCAGATGGGCTGGAGAAGCTGCAAGGACAGTCATAGTATGGACACCCATGGTTGTAACCACAACAGTTTTAGGATGCAGGGGAAAGGCCACTTGCAAGATATTGTGTTTAACCTTCCATCCTACCATAAAACAAATGCTCTTAGAACTCTACCTACTAGTTTCTCTTTCTACAGACTATTTTATGGTGTGCCCAAGCCTGTTCTCTACCATTTTGTTGTCCTATGAGTTTGGTTGCTCACTAGGGAAAGGCTGTCAAACTTTTTTTTCTGATGCATCAAGACAAGAATGGCTTTACACTTATTTTAGTTCTATATCAGGGCCAGAGCTTGAGGCTACTTTGCCTCTATCTCCAGGCACGTTTGACAGCCATAAACCAGAAGCACAGCTACTCTGCCAGCTGTCAGACGTATCTTGATGGCTACATAGGGGTTTGATGTGAGGGCTTTTTGTTCTGCCTTTCCACCAGCCAGTCTATGAAGACACATTAAGATGGAAAATAGCATAACACTCTAAGCATTTAACTAGCTAAAAATACTGCAAGAGGGTCAGTGGACATAATTCAAACAAACAGAGTCCTGCTTGTTGGATCCTGTTTATTTGATTGTAAGAGCTGAAACTGCTCTGCAGGGTACATTCCAGCTTTGTTATGCTGGTGTCAAGGGGGAATAGTGACATTTAGCCCATGAGATTCGCTCTGTCTCTTCAGTAATGCGACCTAGATCAGACACTGACCCTGAGCCATCTGAAGTGAACTTGTTGACCTTCCATTAGTGCTTTCAGCCTCCAGAGGGCTCTTCATGGGTCCTCTGAAATGACTTCTGCTGAATGAGTCAACTGTGCGCTTACACTCATGGAGAGTCTTGGCCTCTCCATATATCAAGGGTCAGAGACTACAAGCATGTTCATCATGAAGCTCATCTGTGATTTAAAGGGCAACAGCCTATAACTCCATAAAGATAAAGCCAGGCATTAAATATCCTCCAAAAATAAAACCACAGTAAGAATGGCCATGGCAAAGCTCATCATCTAAGCCACATTTTAGCAGCATGCTTACCCTGTGATTCAAATCCTCTGTGTAAACCACACAACATCAATAAAAAAATATTTGTATGAAGCTCACCAAAGCCATGAGTTAAGCTGAACTCCATGATGACTCCAGACATTGCATCAGCAACACATGCTCAAAACCTCACGTCTGTAGTGCAGGAGTAACATAAATGCTCAATGAAGTATAAATAACAAGTTAGGAAAGTGTTTGGTACAAAAAAAAATTGTTATAACTGATCTTACCTTTGGCAAAAGGACCATCAGGGAGTAGAGAAGGACAGCAGATCCCCAAGGGATATGAAACAGAGAATGGCACTACAGTAGAGTAGGACTCAGCCCTTCAGTATCTTATCAAGGTGGGCCCAGAGCTTATGATGAGCTTCAGATGGGAGCCCAGATCATGAAGCAAATTCATGGAGGAAGCAGTTCCATGTTTAAGCAGGGAATTCACTCTCCGTAGTGAAATCCAGAGCAAGACATGGCTGAGCTGGGAACTAGAATTTCTCCAACACAGCTCAGGAAAGGAAGTAAGTGCCCCCAGCTGAGTTTAAATAGGCTGCTGGGACCATGGAAATGGATTGAGGTACCAGGTGAGGCTGATCAGGTCCATTAAGGCTAATTAATGCCCTCAGACCCCTGTCAGAGACCCTTTCAAAGCAATTCTGGGCAATTTCATACAGGGCTTTTAAAACTGATTCCACAGGCAGAATAGACTCTCCACTTTCTGCAAATACTCGTCTCCATTACATGATCGTGTAGGTATCTCCACTTCCAGAAGGTTTAAAGAAGAGGTCAGAAAAGTGTGTGGCAGGGAGAATTTAGATAATACAGAAGGCGTCTATGTACAAGAAAGGTGGGAGGACACGGGGCTGCATCAGGAAAAAACCTTAAAGCCAGCTATGATTTTTAACATCTGGCTTCAGGGCAGTGTAACTGCTCCACAGAGGTGGGAGGCATTGCAATGAGACTACCTGAACTGGAGTATGCCTCAGTTTATTCTCTTCTCGCAATTTAGAATATGGTTTAAAACCAGAAGAAAGGTTTTGCGAGTTAGCACAGACGGCTGGATTTGATAGATTTTTATGTCTGGAAGAGGAGCAGCATTTACATCTATTTTATACTTTATAAACAAATGAACAAACAAAATCTCTGATTGATTAGACCATAATATGATGGGGCTTCCAGGCATTACCCGGAAGCTCCTGCCTCATTAAAACTTAAGTTACCTGGGCTCCTACATGTGCTTTTGAAAATCCCACCCTGCTCATTTAGAAAAGACTATCTGCTACCAGCAGAAAAACTCGTCTGTGAAGGCACTGAAAGTATACAGCATCTCACAGCAGCAAGCCCTTAATTACCACATGGTAATCACCGCAGTGATTAGATTGTCGTCAGGTCCTTGCTAGTCTCCCTCTAACCTCCTTTATCTGTACCAAACAAGTGGGGAACCTAGATCAAAAGAATAAAAGTGAGGTGGCAACACACTGCCCTTCATTTCAGGGGTGCAGTTGTATAAAAGGGTATTAAATCAGCTTTATTTCTTAGGTATACTTAACATGTTACAGCATAGAAGATGACAATTTCATGGGAAAGGATTAGAACAGTTTGAATGCCATCTTAGGTCTGCATTTTCTGCTTTCTTAAACCATAAAGGTTCCCAGTTGCAGTGTTCTTCACGTATATATTTACTCAAATTGCTGACTTTACCTTGTAACCCACACGCCACTTCGCTACCGTTTTCCGTTCATAACCGTACGCTCTCCGGATATGGGAATCGTTATATCTTAATCTTAACTGCAAGTTGATTTGTATTCACCGAAGCATGCGGATAATCCACAAGAGCCTGTGCTCAAAAATCGCTGCTAAAGTCAGCGCAGGCAATGCAGATGGATACACACAAGGATAATCTCCGCGTGGGTCTCGGCCATTGCTACAACTGCCCGGGTTACTGAGCATCCACTCCCATAGGGATCAACAGGCCCCGAGAGACAAAGAGAGACAGAAATAAATAAATAAGCAAACAAACACAACGAATTGGATACCCCGCCCGCCAGCAGATTAAGTCAAGAGGGAGTATTAAGTTGTTTGGGTTCCCATTTGAAAATAAATAAATCGAATCTCCCGGTCAATCTGCTTAATGTCTGATTGACATTAAGGAGATAAGCAGTGATTTAACCTTATGGGGTGGATTTCTTCCTGCGATGCAGAGGTCGTGTCATACTTGGAAGATGACAAGTGAATTTTTAATTTCCTCTCCTCCTGAAGGCCGGGGATGTTTTTGCTGGAAGGTGAGGGTGCTCCTTGTTTCTCTGTCTCAGAGGCTCCCAGGGCATTCTGATAAGGGCCATCAGTGTGAAAAAACAAAATGCTGTCAAATGACACAATAGTGCTGTAAAAATTCTGTGCAGGGAAAAGGTGGCCTCGTTTAAGGCAGTATGAAAAGGTTTGATGTGGGACATACTCTGCAGGTGATTCGCCGTTTTCCATTCCTGGGAGCCGTTCTGTCCAGGTCCTGGAATTGCCCATCCCCGCCGGCTCCCTGGGAGCCAGCAGAACCCAACATGCAAAACGATGGAGTGCCACCGAGGTTTGCTGCACCGTATTTTATTGCGTTGATTTATCTCTCCATTTCTTACAGACTTATTGAGCTTAAATTGCCTCGCGCAGCCCAGCTTCCCCAGCCGCTTACCAGATCCTGCAGGAGGTGATTTTTCACTTTGTGTTCGGATGTCAGAGCACGTCCTCCCCTGCACCTGCGCCCTCCTGCCCTTCACCCTGGGGTCCCGGGAGGTGCCCACACCCCCTTCTCCCATGACCGGGCACCTCTTCTGCCCCCCACGTACCCCGCCATGCAAAACGGACCCGTGCAGTACCCGTTCCTCATCATTTTTGCCCTTTTTTCCTCTCCCCTCCCTCCTGAAACGCATAAACAGCGAGCGCAAAGTGGAACATTTGAACTGGTTATTATGGCCTTCCAGCGTTTTGTTTCCTGGGGCAAAATTTTCTAATTTTGTGACAGAAGGGGTTTTTTTTTCATTGCTGCTGACAGCTCTATCCACAGAATCAAACCACCTCAAATACATTGCTCGGTAGCACGTTCCTTTGCTGACAGCTGATGGTCCACAATGACAATATAAAGAGATCGGCACATTCCAGTCCAACCCATTAACTTATTTAACTCATCTTTGATGCTGATGCTCGGCTGGCCGGGCACCTGCCAAGACAACTGCCAGGATGGACAGTTGTGCCATCCAGACTGTCTTCTCAGCTGTGCTAGGATTTTTTTTTTTTTTTTGGCAGCTACTCAGGCTCAGGCTGGTTAGTATTTTCGTGCTTTTCACGGTTTGATCCAAACAAAGATCACTGATGTCCCTCCCTGGGGTGGGAACTTGCTGTCACTGAGCTGCAGCATCTCCCACCCCAGCACCCTGCACCAGCCTTGGCACAACAGGCTGGATCTAATGGCACAGGAGCACTTAAAGACAGAGGAGTGACACTGCCTTAGAGCAGGGGAGCACCTGCCTGTTTCTCCCATATCTCCTTGGAAAACATCCCTGTAGGAATCCCTGGTATGGCCATGGGTCTGCTGCTGTCATTCCTCTCCCCCACACCTTCCTAAGGTGATTTAGGAGCCCTCCTGCCCTCGCTGTCCCTCAAGCTTTGGTGACATCATTTAAACACCCTTCCCCTCCCAGCCTGCTTTCCTGGCTCAACTGCTGCTTTCCATCTTATCTTAAACCCTTTTAATTCCAATGTTATTCCCTCACTCTCTCCCTCTGCGATTCGTTTGGCGTAAAGCTGCAGTGAGATGGCTCCCTGCTCTCCCTTCTCAGCTCTCTGTGCAGATAGTAAAGATGTTTTTACATCCTCATGTTTATTGGCAGGGAACATCTCCACTTCATTGCGAGGTCACCTCCTGCAGCCTCCTCCATCGCCCCACCACAGGCATGCTTAGGTGGCCCGTGGACCAGCTCCTAAGAGGCCCTGGCTTATGAGGCTGCGCTTTAGGGTGAGTCAGCATCATTTGGGTTGTCTCAAAAATGGTGATTTAGGAGCTGGCGAGAAGGACTTCTGCTCCCTGCATGCCACCGAGAAGCGGGATGCCGGAGCACGCTGCCATTTCTCATCCCAGGGAGCCCCGAAAATCCTACCTGTGCCATCTTCTGCCGAGCAGGGATTGCAGGGATTGCCCCTGCAGTTCCCAGCACTACAAACGGCACACGTTTGGATCACCGAGTCTCTAAACCTGGCTCGGTCTGTAAATGAGAACTGAGCACTCCAGCCTAGGCAGGCCAGGACGCAGAGGCATTAAATGACACAGTGCCCGGAGCTGCGGGGAGCCCTCGCGCCAGAAACACCAGAAGCTGTTGTAAAAGGAGACATTTTAAGCCCAACAGAAAGAGAAGCCTTACTGATAAAAGAAAGAAACAGTTAGGACTAGAACTGCCTAATTGGGGAAGGGCAGGAGTGTATGTAACGACACCATCGCACTGATTTCCTGCTGAAGAGCCCCAAGCAGTGCTATCCCCATGTCATTTTTCGGGGCTTTTTCAGCAGGGATGCTATTGGCCATTAAATCGTGGGTGTTTTCATGCCAAACACTTGAAAAAAAATCTTCTTTTGCCTGTCTCGTTTCAGCTTGTCCCCTCTGAAAGGCCGTGGCCCAACTCTGCCAAGCTGGAGGGTGCAGCAGAGGGGTGGGAGCCGTGGGGGCAGTGCCAGTCCTCTCCTGCCACCAGCTACTCCATCACACGCAGGCATCTAAGCATCTGCTGGTGGTCCAGGCAGCAACTGCTTAAATGGCAACAACCCCTCCCTTCCCCTGGCATTTCTGTGTCCATGACAGAAGGAGAAGGGGACCGAGCCATGCAAAAATAAAAAAAATCCCATTGCCATGAATATTCACATGAATATTTAAGCAGGCTGGGGGGGGGGGTGTGTGTGTTTGCATGTCCTTCGTGCTCGCTTCTTGTGGTTGAATGCACCAGCAAATGAGTTTCTGATGGACACTGGAGAAAGATGGGGACTTTGGATTTGTGGTTATTCTTTATTGCCCGTGTCACCCTTGCAGCTAGGAGTTACGTCCATGAGTCAAACGAGCTCGGTGCTACAGGCACAGCCTCTGCCCCGAGGAGCTTGTGTGCTCACGGGAGAGAGGAGAAGCCACAGGGGAACCCCAGGGAAGGGGGGACTCTGCGCTGGCAGCGGTGCTCAGAGACATCACCCTGTTCATACCACACTCATGATTTGGTCCTTCTGAGTTCCGGCAGGCAAGGGGGGGATTTGGCAGCTGACCTTGCTGCGTGGGAGAAAGACCAAGGTTGCTGGTTGGAGAAGCAAGGTGGGCAACGATGGCTGCTTTCAGAGCTGGGGGACCTTCTGTTGAATTTGGCTCTCAAACTTTGTTGAGTTTGGTTGGGATGCTGGTGGTGGCTGGGGCTGTGTCCCCAGGTCACCTTCAGCAGAGACCGGAGATGTGTTCAGCCAGTGGAGCGCAGAGTCTGGTCCTGCAATCTGTGCGTGAGAAGGGTTTGAAATTTGAATTTCAAATGTCAAACATCTACAGTGACTTGGTCATCAGGAAATTACCGAGCAAGAAACATTTGTGAAAATCATTTTGTAACGTTTTAACAATCACTGTAACATTTGGGTAAGAACTCAACCTGCTTCCAGGCAATTTGCAGATGGAAAGGGGTGTATAAATTATTCCCTGTGATTTTTTTTTTTTTTTGGTTTGGCTATTTCACAGCCTATAAACTGAAATTCCAACCCCCCTATATTTGTTTAACATCCTAACAAAAGAAATATGATTCATATTTAATGCAGTTGGGAAACATGTCCTGTGATGAACCTCTTTTATTGACAATTATGGGATGTGTCTTCAATTACTGATTCCTTGGTGAATGAAGAACTTTTGCTCCCCTGTAACTGCAAACATCAGGAGGAGAATTTACCCTGGATGTTGCATTTCGAAGTGTTGCAAACCAGAGATTATTTTCCTTTTCTGCAACAACAACAACAAAAATATTCTTTCTGTAGAAATTCAGTTATTTAGAATGTCTTGAAGGCAGCAAAGCAACAACAAAGAGCAGGACACCAACCGAGGCAAGTGTGGAAATTTCCATCACAGAGACAGGTTCCCTCGGACGGCCGAGGACATGATTTGTGGCCGGCTGAAAAAAGCACATTGAGAGGCATCACAAAAGCTCTCGACTCTCACGCTTGAGGAGCTGAAATTGCCCCTTTCTCCCCCCTTTTCTCCCCACCCTCCCTCTCCACTGTACTTTATACGTATTTAATTTCAAAGGTCCTCTGGGGTCTGGCCTCTGGCACCGTGACTAAAATGAAATGTTCTGGCTGGGAGCTGAGGAGGGGGCGACGGGGAAGGGGATGGGGAAGAAAGCCCAGGGGCTGTGCCGCTGGGGAGAGGCTCCCAGGCTGTCACCGCTCCGGCATGACCGACTGCAGACAGCTAATTAACAGTAGAGGCAAATCATTAACATCTGTGAAGCCAGACAGCTTTGCCTGCAGACCTTCTTAGAGGGCACCCGGTCCGTGGGTGCGTGACAAATGCTCATTTCAAATGATCGAGCGTTCTTGGAGGGCAGAGCTCTCCCTACCAGGGCACCCCCGATGGGCAGCACCAGCAAACGCTCCTGAGACTTTTTCAGTATGGCTTTGTAGACACCAGAGCTATTCCAGGTGGCACAAACCAGTGTTACCCTCTTCATTTCTCTCTATTCAGGCACCTTATGGGTTTAGGGGGCAGAAATTCCTTCCCCGCTGCAAACAAGGGAGTGGGTTTTGCCGATGGCAAAGAGTAATTGGGGGGGGGAAACCTGTGATTGCTCCCCAAAAGCCAGGCATGGGTTATCAGTGGCCACCCCAGCATATTGGTGACCTCTCCCTCCTGCACACCCAGCCTCCTCGGCTGATGGGGCCTTCAGTGCTTCTGACTTTTATGGGCGTAATGCTTCAGTGAGAAATTTAAATAAATTACAGCCCCGTACCACAGAAAATGTTTAGTTTTGATGTTGGATAACGTGAAGCTATGTCCTTAAAGCCTTATTCATCAAAATGGATACACACTCTGTCACTGGGAGGGCACCCGGCAGACAGGAAGGGTCAGAGGTGTGGATTCAGCACTCTGTGAAACTCTTCATCCTAAAATCTGAGTGCGCAGGGGGGTGTTTTTCCCCTTGTTCTCCAGTAAGCAAACAGGGTTGAGATGAAGCCGGGTTTGCTGCCCGGTTACCCCGACATGACTAACAAGGACGTGTCGTTGGAGTGATGTACCCAGAGCTGAACAAGCCGAGAGGCTCCTCGCCACCAGTAACCAGTCCTGGGCATGCAGAGCAGCTGCTGGGAGGCAGGAGGAGGCACAAGTCACCTGGTGTGCCCAGTGTGGACCCTCCTCAGACACCAGCATCCTCAAATCCACAGCTTTGCCGTGCAAACTCGCACTTGCTAAGAAACAGAGTCTGCTCCTCCTGTTGATATTTCAGCCACTGAAGGGAAGGCTGCCTTTAAAATTCCCCTGGGATCGATTCAAAATCTGCAGTCTTCCAGAAGCATTTTACCTTCATGGATCTAATGGCCAGGTGCAGCCACGGCTCAGGATGGGACGAGACATGCAAACTGCAAAACGTACAACCCAGGCTGCTGAGCCCCATCAGGGGGCTGATAAATAAGACCCCTAAATCATAACTCCACTGTAGCACCATTGAATTACACCTATAAATACTGAAAGGATGGGTGTCAGGAGGATGGGGCCAGTCTTTTTTCAGTGGTGCCCAATGACAGGACAAGAGGGAACAGGCACAAACTTGTACAACAGAAGTTTCATGTAAACGTGAGGAGGAACTTCTTTATTTTGAGGGTGGCAGAGCCCTGGAAGAGGCTGCCCAGGGAGGTGGTGGAGTCTCCTTCTCTGGAGACATTCCAAATCC
>JAOTQQ010000003.1:10527661-10542124 GCA_026546715.1 Gallinago undulata
AGGGAGGTGGTGGAGTCTCCTTCTCTGGAGACATTCCAAACCCGCCTGGACAAGTTCCTGTGCAATGTGCTCTGGGTGGACCTGCTCTGGCAGCAGGTTGGACTAGATGATCTCCAGAGGTCCCTTCCAACCCCATGTGATTCTGTGATTCTGTGAATTACAAATCGCTCTTTGCATGCTCCGTGATCATGTAATGAAGAAACGTTCATTTTCATTCATTTTCAAATAGCTTATAAGACTAGACAAATAGATACACTTTCCTCTCGCACACTGAATACTTGGAATATTTGCATATTTAGGTAATGACAGTATCTTTTTTATGCTGCAGCTTTGCTTGTGGTCATAAATCCTTAATACACTTCAAGGCTTTATTGTCCCCCAATATGTGATGTGCTTCGGTTTTTTTCCAAGTTATGAGCACGCATCTGCAATTCATTAACCACCCTGACCAATATATTTTCCATTTCATACTCAATATCTTTGTATGACCTTTTTGGTCTGATGACTCAAACATATTTAACAAATTATTATCAGAGATTATATTATTGAGAGAGGAGCTGTCTCATTAGTTGAAAGAGTGTTCAGAATTGGGGTTGTTGGGATCCACCGGCATCGGAGTGGGAAAGTGGACAGGCAAACTGCCTAGGAGGAAGGGAGAGGGCACAGAAAATTCAAACACAGCATATTTTCAGATAAAAAATGAGTCTCAAATGGTTGCAGTTCATAACTCTGTGGATTTTAGCTGTCAGATACTTTAAGGACACAAACCTCCACCTCTCTCTGGCCCTGTGTGGGAAAACACAAGGTTTGAGAGGGAACTGGGGCTCTTCCCTGGCCACTGAAGCGCAGCTGGGAGTGTGGCCAGCAAAAGGCAGAGTGGACCTTTATTTTAAATTTGAATGGTTACAATATTCCTCCATTCTGACTGATTTCTTCATGGTCTTCTAGCGATGTCTAGGGGAGGGTTGCAGGTTCTTGTCCCTCAGCTGTGTGCTTTGAAGGTGCTCTGTGTCCACGGGCACGAGGGTTGGAGTATGGCAGATGGACCAACCGGTGGGACCAAAGGACACAGACCCCATTTTGGGTTTAGCTGGTCCAGAAAGGGCCTGCTTTCCTCCGCACGGGCGTCTTCCAAGTTATGTCAGCAGCACTGATTTTCTCTGCTGTGTTTTTCATGCGCTTTGCCTTGTTCAGCTTTGAAGTCACAGGCTTTTTTTGGCCCGAGCAGCTTTAGCTTTTTCTGCTTTTCTAAACCTAACCAGCGAGATGTAAGTCTTAGAGCAATAAACATTATTAGTGTTCTGATAAATGATAGCAGCGCAGCAGAAAAAGCCGTCCATTCTAATTCATAGAAGGTCTCGGCTTCAATCATATCTTATTACTTTCAGAGTATTCAATCTTCATCTCAGATCATTCGGTGGCAGTTTAATCAATACATCAAAATCGTGCACAATTCCTTCTGCTTAGTGAATAGCTTGCATCTGGAGTGGTTTCTGGGCTGTATTCTGGAATCAGGCAAATAATTGAATCAAAGACTTAGTGAGAGAAATACTCTTGAAAGAACCTCATTATTTTCCTTATGATTTATCTACATTTCCCGGCTTTAGTTTGTACATGACACTGAACTTTAAATAATCTTTCAAATCCTTTTCTGGCATTAATTCTGAGAGCACCACTGAGGTCCAGGTGAGAATTACAGCTATTTCTCAGAGCAGGTAACCAGAGCAGAGATAGGGGTTAGCAATGTCCAACTTGGTCATTACTTTTTGGTTCACTGTTTTGAGACTGAAGAATCTTACTTGAAATTCAGGTCTTATCTTCTTTATCTTCTTGTCTCTTATCTTGTTAAATATTTTAAATCAATGGGCTATTTTGGAATAAAATGGCCTTAAATGTCTAAGTCCCAGCTCTAAGATGCAAATGGCCCTGGACTCAGGGAGTATTTTTACTTTCATGTCAAAGCAATATAAAGCTGCCTCTCCACCCAGCACTGTCCAGGAATGTTTCTTCAAATCCTGATTTCTTCACATTGAAGATCAAATTAAAAAAAAAAAACAGAAAACAGTTCCTCTTTCTTTCTCACCTCTTTTCTCACCTACCTCTTTATTTTAATCTCCTGCTGCCTCACCACAGATAAGGAACCCCATTATATAAGGGTCAAAATGAATATAATGTCATGGGAAATAGTTATTTTTTTCTCCCTTCAGATATAACCATGTGTTGTGCTGGTATAATCTCCTTGGAGCTGTTTTGAGAAATCATCAAGACAGGACTTCACCAAGTGAGGAAGAAGACCCTGTTACAGGCGGCACTGATTGGTTTCCAGATGGCAGGTGCCTTGGTGCAGTTACCCCCAAAGCCTGTGACCCCACATCTTCCCTCCAGGTGAAAATGTGACGAGACACACACACACAAGTGCAGTCATCGGGAGGGTTTGACCTCGTATGAGTGGGATGTGCTGTAAAATAAGCCCGGTCCAATATTCTTGGTGAATTTAAAGGCATTGCTCTTTGCTGGGTGAAGCGAGGTTCCATGAGCACTCTGTTAGGCAGCCAGCAGAAAGGTCCCTTCGCTTCCCAGAGCAACACTTGCCATGATAATGGCTCATTTAGATAATATATATATGCCTGGAAGAGCCATATTCTGATCGAGTGATTTAATAGTCAAAGTAGCAGCTCATTGAGGAGGCGATACGTCATCATGAGTTATGCGGTACCTCCGTACCTGTCTCGGGAACACATCCTTCGACATCACGCTGTGAATCACTTACAGGACTGTGATCCATCCTACAGTTTAAAGCAGGGGAGAGCAAGCAACGTATATTAATTAGTCTTTCACTAGGACTTCATGAAACTGTCACTGACTTAATGAAATTGCCATCTCTCCACTGACTTCAAAGAGAGATGGGCTGGGGCCAGCTGTCAAGTTACCATCAAATTACAATAATCCCATTCTTCTTCTTATCAGATTTCCTCCTGTGTTTTTAAAGGTGAGGGAGAACACAAGCACCTGAATTCTTCTCAGATCAGGTCACTTGCTTGGAGTAATTTTCTTCTGCCCTTTGTGCATTCTTCTTTTCTCATCCTCAAGGAATAGGCCAACAGAGGGCACCGGCAGGTTTGGGCTTTTTTTGCAACACGTTACATTTTTTTAACATATCGGATTACGCTTTGTAATAAAGTTTAGCAATAACCCCAGCGTGTGACACAGAGGTTGACCCCCAGCTGAGATGGCACGTAGTATTTTATCACAGTTTTCTGCTCTGACATATCACATACAGCAAAGTGTTGCCCCTTTCGGAAGGCACTGACGTGGCTCTAATGTGCTTAAACCATTTTATGACAACGACAAGGCTGCTGGGGGGCGTGGGGGAGTTGCTGTTGGTATATTTGATGCTCTGCTTTTGACAGGACGGCAGGAAACAAGGCGTGTGTCAGCCTTTTGCCTTGGGTTCCTTCACTGCAGATGGTCCTCTCTCAGCAGCATCAGGTGGAGCAGATGCAGCAGCGGCGGTGATGACGGAGCCTGTGGCAGCTGTGTGGTCCAGAAGCTGGAGCTAAGTTGGGAAAAGTGCTCTGTCAAAATTGGATGTTTTACTAAAAACGAAATAACTTCTTTCTTTGGCAGCACATTAAGGGCTTTTTAAAATAAGAACCAGACCGTCCTCCCCGACATTTATGCCAAAAGTCAAAATATTTGATTCCAAAACACAGTGATATGCCTGATGTAGCTGAAGCACCTCATGATTTCACTCTCCTGTGAACCGGGCTTGCTCACCAGGCCTCCTGCAGCTCGACTTTCACATCAATTCCATCTTATTTTAGATAAAACTGTTTTCACTTTGCGTTTCAAAATACCATTTCCTCCCGACCTCCGCTTCCTCCAAGGAAAGCCAGTGAACCTCCTTCCCCATACCGGCTCATTCTTGACAGCGGGATGCCACCAATCCAGATATCCAAACATTACATCCTTTGGCCTCAAAAGGATGTTTTTAGCTGGATATTTTATTCTTTGGTTTGTAGAGTTCACCCTGGGCTCAAATCACGAGCTGCGTGTAGGTGGCAGAGTGTTGGATTTGAAGCGTGTTGGGGTGCAAGACCAAAGCCCTCCCGGGGGCTTGAGAAAGAAAGAGGGAGCAGGAAACACGAATGACCCTGTATCTCTTGGCTTTCAGCAGGACTGGAATGGTCAGGGCTTGGCATTTTTCTTGAGAAGCAGACCAAAAGCAGTCACACACGCGTGGCAAACCTCACCAGTGGCACCACTCAGCGCCCGCCCAGCGTGGAGGAGTAACCCATGGGGAGGAAATGCCATTTTGGGGTTACAAGATTATTTTTAACCTTGTCACACGAGACCAGCGAAACAGAAAGGATTATAAAGAAGAGCTGTAAAGCTGAGATTCATAACCCAACAGATTATTTGTGACCAATCCATTTTGGTGATGTATTATTCTTCACTACTGTATTATTCTGTTTTTTTGGGCAAGTCCTACATGTAAAATGCTGGCACAGAAGAGGTGTTTATTGGTTTTGGTTTTTTTTTTCCTGGACTTTGCTATAGGGAGAGAAAACGGTATCGTTTGATGGAATCCTGCATAATAAGGCAACACAAATGAAAAATGAGCAAGCTTGTCACGATGGAGTCAGTGCGTTGCTTTTTATATGAAAACCAATTGAGTACTTAATTTTAAAGTAAATTGCCCTTGTTTCTCACGGTGAGGTATTTTGACATTTGTGTTGACAGTTTCCCGATTAAATATGAATATTTTGGTGGCATTTGAGTGTAAACCAAGCCAGGTGTTTCAAGGGCCGTATAGATCTAATTTCTATTAAGGCGGAGGGTCCGTTCCCCTCTGGGCATCAGAGCAGATAAAATCCATTTTTTTTTTTTTTGTAGGGTAAGCCTCCATTACGAGCAGCAGCTCACGATGTTGCCAGAGGCTGAATGTAATGTGCATCACAGGTACCAAGTAGAAAGGTTATCTGCTTCGACTGTAATCTTTTTATTGCACAAAAGCAGATCCTTGAGCACTTTGTGGGGATTTTCAAGCCTCCCCCTTGCCCGAGGGAGGGAGAGAGGGAGCTCCCTGGAGAGGATGGGGAGATGGATCCTCTCTGCTCCAGGCAGCACCGGGGGGGGGGGATCCCAAGAAGAGAGTCCAAGTAGGAGGAGAAATGCAGTAAATGGGCAAGGTTAATCATAAGGTTGAGGGTGGTAGGAGGTTTTTTCCTTCAAAAAGTGAATTTTGATAATTCCCCAACCTGATAATCCTCAGAAAGGTGTGGACTGAGAGAACTGGCCGTTCACAAGCTGCAGAAACACCCAGTTCTGCCTTATTTTCACGTCGGTCTCCAGCACGGGGGGTGCTCCAGCAACTGCAAAAGCAAAACCTACACTAAGCAAAAGCATAGGTGTAAACTGGGTTATCTCTAATGTGGTGGTCCCAAAACCTCATCTCATGAAGCTGCCTGGCTTTGTGAGCCCCTTTTAGTGGAAATGACCTCACTTTTTTTATTTCAAAATATAAACCCAACTAAAATATTAAGTCTGTTTGCTCGAGATGCCAGGAAATATCTGTCCAACTTTTTATTCCTCCTTAAGCCAACAGGATTCCTTGCAAACGCAGCACAAATATGCAATCATTTTTACTCATGTGGGGCCTCTGGCTTATCCACTTCCCTGGACTTTAGCATCCTATGTGGGAGGAAGGAAACAAAACGCTATTCCCCTTCTGGGGAAGGGAAACTGAGGCACAAAGGTATCAAGCCCGTGATCTTCTCTGCTTCTGGCCAAGCTAAGGCTTGAGTCCTTCAGGATGCAAAAACTGAACCCCGGGCACAGCCAGCCTCCTGCTCTCTCTGCCTCTCACAGAATAATTCAGAAAGTTGAAATAATCAGACAGCAGACTGTTTGTTACCGTTGCTAGCAGCCAGTTGCTACAGGAGATTTCAGCATTCTCCTGCTCTGCCAGGGGGATCTTTTCATGTGCCTGAGGGATGCATAAAGGATTTGATTTTCCAGACACAGTTTTGGGCTTAAAATACCTCCTTACACAGATTAAAGTACTTATTTCTGATTTAGCAAAGACCCCTTGAAATGCTGGATGGAACACCACGAGGCTTTAATTCAGCTTCATCTGCCAAGCTTAATTAGGGAAGAATTAGAGGTTCTCCTGGTGGGAATTTGTGCTAACTTTAAAGGTTCAGTTCTGCTCCTGCACTGATGGCTGGTGGATGCTCAAAGCCCGTCCTGGTCGGTGAAGGCGATAAACATGAAACTTGTGAAACAGAGAAGGAGAAAACAGCAACACGCAGAGCCGTGGAATTGGACATTTCTTACTTTGCTGTATGAAGGGTGAGAGGGTCCTTTCATCAAGGCTCAACTTTCCAGCTCCCTGCCTGCCCTGGGACTACCAGGGTTCACGTGGACGCCGTGTCTGGGAGCCAGAGCAGCTCAGCCTGGCTGAAACCACACGGGCTGGCCCGGGGCTGGCCACACAGCCTGGGGAAGGCAAATACACGTGAATAGAGCATATAGACACATAAAAATACATATAGATATGTAGAAGGATGAGTTATTCTTGACTTAAAATCTCTTGGAAAAATCCTTCTGTAATCAAGAGAAGTTCCCAGCTGGCCTTTATGCCCTTGCATCAATGCAGCCACACTCTGACCTATGCCAGGAGCTCTTCTACTTTCATATCCCAGTATTGAAAACCACCCTTAAAAATTTACGTGAGGGAGGAATAAATGATTTATGATTTTTTTTAAAGTTTACTCTTGCTCTGTAAGATCTCTCAGCCTTTTTAAAGGGCTTTTTCAGTCTTCCAGATTCTTTGAGACTTTTTCATGCAAAATATAAACTCCCAAATATTGCAATACGTAAAATGTTTTATACCCTACATTTTATACCCTATGAAAGAAATGTAAAGATTATAACATTTTAGGATAAGTAATTCAGTTGTTCACCCTGATTTTCTAGATCCTTCAGGACCAAGGTTGCTCATTCTCTCTTGTGTTGCTGCTTTATTGACAGTATCCTCTTCTGGCAAAAGGCAGAAAGAAAAGTTGATGAAGAAAATGAGTATGTGCCTTCGATGTTGACATGAGGAAAGATCTTACTGCAGCTAAAACAAGTGTTATTGCAATATGGAAGAAACAGATCTTCCCTTACCGTATGTTACTGTTAAGTGGCATAAACCAGCCACATTTATCCACTGGGAAATTTTAAATGAGATAATTATTACTTACAAAATAGGAGAATGGAAAGGCAGAAAGATAAAAAGGAGGTGAGAATAAGCCATAGAAAACAAGAACAGAGCACAGCAACATGTGTTGCTGTTTATAGGTAATTTATAGCTTTAAATGGTATTTTCATTTTATAAAATTCCCATCTGATTTATTTCACTGGATCCAACATTTTTTTCCCAAGCAGCTCCATTTTATCAATAGCACGTGAGGTAATACAAATTCTTCTGGCAGAAGCATGCAGTGATGAAATAGCAAACATTGCATTACTAACCCCAATAATGCAGGGAAAACGTCTTTCTATTGTGCAAGCAGACAGCAATATAACACAGAATTGCCCCTCAGGAATAGATCACACTCTTACAACAAAAGCATCGTGAAAGTCTTTGTTCTGATCCCTAAGGATTTTATGAATTGTCACACAATCTACGTAGATCAGCCCTTCGTCCTGATAAGCAGACTATGCACTTCTGCAAAAGCTGGCTGATGTGTGAATAGTATAATAAAAAGAAAAATTAAGAGGTACTTTTGATAATTTTGAGAAATATACATTTTCTTTCTTTTTTTGGGGGGTGAGGTGTGAAGAAAGAAGAGGTTTGAAATATCTTCACGATGTACAGGATGCCCAGCTGAATACTGTGAATGCTCTGACTTCAGCTAGACCTTGAGGAGATGTAGTATTTCTGGGAAGCCCCTAAATATTTCTACAGGTTTGGAAAGTGGGTTTTGTACTCCAAATTCACTCTGTCCTTTCTTGAATCTTTACATGGACCCCTAATATCCTGATTACCCTTTGTTATCAGCATCCTGTGTATTTGGAAGCTCTTGCTGCATTAATATTTCCCACATATTTAATGAGCACCATCTGATTAAGGCATTTTCTCTCTTTCTAGGTAGAGAATAGCAGGGACCTTACTGATGGTGCCTGTAATTGTTTAAGAGCATTAAGTGTGTGTATATCACTTACTCCATGTAATAAGCCCCCACGTGACCACTGACACATGAGCTATGGACCCACCAGGGTAACACAACATTTTGTGACCAGCGCTTCCCAAAGGTGTTTTTATAAAACTCAACAAACAGGATCCTGATGGACATAAAATGGAACAAGCATTCAGTGAAACATCATCACATTGTAATAATTCAAAGCCACGGCTATTTATTAGATAAGTGATCTGTGGCCATATCTGTTCAACTAGACCCTGAATTTCTTCAGTGGGTTTCTTGTCACAGTGGTTCAAAACATTAAATTCAACTCACAAATGGTTCAATACGTTAAATTCGCTTAAATGTGTTTTAACCCAGCCAGGAGCCCACCACGTGGAGTGAAATAGTAGGAGGTAAAGGGGGAACCAAGCCAGCAAGATCTGTGCTTTGACTACATCTCTGTTAGGTGCTCCTTGCCATCAGGTTGGAGACCTTGCCCTTTGGGCTGGGCTGGAGATTGCCATCGCTGCTCCCTTCCCGGTGCTGCCTCTCCGGCACGTCATTAGCATTCCCCTCCCGTGCCAGCACCAGAGGGGAGCTGTAATTAAAATTCAATGTGACAGAGCATGTCAAATGCAAGGGGTCCCTCTTGCACAAAATCTTTGCTAAGCCCCTTGTTCATTTTGTGGTTGGATCAGTTCCGTGTGCTGCTTTCTCAGAATAAATTAACAGGGGCAGGTCCAGCTTCTGCGATATCCTATGGCAATTTTGTTTAGATCATTCTCTTGCTGATTAAATATCGTAGCTTTATTGGCTGTTTCTTGCTCATAAAAGAAAAGCAATAATCCATTCGTTATTTCTCTTCAGAGCCAGTGTAACAGGATATTGTCCCTGGAGGGAGGGAAGCTCTCCCAAAGCCAGCCCTTCGCAGCCGCTGCTCCTTGGGAATGGGCAGGGAGGACAAGCCAGAGAGATGGGTGAAGGAAACTGGTCCAGATCAGAGTTTCCCGGTGGGAAATCGCTCCCAGTTTCACCTAGATGATCTAAGAAACAAGAAATATAGCGAAATGTTCCAGTAAGAAGGCCTTGAGATGAAGTTTGTGCTACAAGAAAGGCTTGCCAAAGAAATCTGGGGAATGTGATGGAAGAACACATTCATCGTTTGCTTGGCTGAATGACAGAAAGCTGAGGACTGACTGTCCCTGCACCACCAGCCCAGCTCCTCCCACCGCTGAGGGTCAGGAGATAGCCCAGAGGAGACACTGGACATCTAAGCTATGATGGGTCCCACAGCACATCCTCACATTACGGCGAGGGCAGCGGGACAGGGACCAGCAGGGCGGTGGGCAGCTGCGGAGGAGGAGGAGGATGGAGCAAGTACCAACGGGGCTTTTCCCTGAGCATGAGCGCAGGCCTAAGCTTCACTTTTCATTAGGGAATTCTTTATATCAATTTTGCAAGTCATTAACATGCAGTAAAGATCCACGTTACACCCCAGGTCTCACACTGCTTTGAAGCTCTCACTGGTGAGACCTGATTGCTCTGACCCTGGTACAGAAGTCACGGCCAAATCAGAGGTTACCACTGTGGGCATGTTGCCTTTAGGTAAAGGAACCTTTAAAGACTCTTGAAAAATGTCCACAAAATAGTGGGGCACCAATAAAGCTTCTAAAACAATAATAAATTTCATACTGAGAGAAAACCCCCCAGTGCAGGAAGAAGGATGTTGGGGTGTAGCAGATTCAGCCCCATCATCAGAGAGGTTCTCCCTGAGCTTGTCATAGGCTAACACAGCTTGGGCAGGTGGGATAATCAAGGTGAGTCCATCCTAGAAGGCTCACATCAAATCTAATGGGGTGTTTATTAGCTAATGAGAACAAGCTGTGCCTGCTCGTTGGCTCGTGCTGGGGGCAGGATATTTTAGCAGGCAGGGCCAGGGCAGAGCCCTAAGCAGGATGCTTAGCAGTGTGGCGCTGAAAGCCCCTAGGAGAGGTGCTCTGCAGAGCAGAAGTTTCTCATAGGCACCACTGGATGTTTCTGTATTGTCTCCTGAGGAGACACAGATGAGTTGGGAAGAGGAGGAGAAGATCCAGCTGGGATCCCCACCTCTACTTCAATGGAGGTTCCAACCTGCAAGCGACCGTATGGGGCAGCTGCGTTACCACGTGAGGACTGTTGGCTTAACTACAAAAAGGAGATTATGGATGAAGTGACTCTACTGCTGTGTCTTTGGCTTTTGAACTGAGTCACTGTGTGAGCTTGGGAAGCTTCCCAGCAGGCTGAAGGTTTGTATCGTGTAGTCATGATGAAAAATATAGTATTGCTTCCTTCTGAGGTGTGAGACCTCTTTGGTAGCTGGTATTGCTGAGCACTGGGTTAATCCCTGGAGGATTTTTTGACACCCTTCCCACGTGGGTCTGGATGTCACTGAAATCTATGAGGATGAGTCCAGTGATTTTTTTTTAAATTGGTTTTAATTTATCCTTGGGCTCCTGCATCTTCTGAGCAGGAGCTCTGCTTCTGTGTTCTTTAGATAGTGCTCTGCTGCAGGAGGAGGAACATCAGCACCCTGTGCAGCAGGTGTCTTCTCTGTGTTTTTCTTCACCAGGCTCTCCTCTAGCTCTGCCCCAGCTTTTCTGTGGCACTTCCCAAGTGTGACTGCATACTCTGTGTGCCATAACTGCTGTCACCCTCCTCATTTCAGCTTTGTGCCCCAAGATAATAGCTTGTGTCTGCTTCTACTGTGACCCACCCCTGTCAGGGGTGGAATATTTGTTTAATACCATCCAAAATTAATGGCAGGGAGGTCAAGGTTTTAGAAGCCTTGGTTATGTTTTAATTACGGCTCCCATATTAGTACTTGGGCTCTGAGTGCACATAACATGCAGCTGGTGGAGAAAGCTTCTCCCATCTGCTGATGGAGCTCATCCTCTCTGGGAGCAGGTCTTCCTCCATGCAGTCATCACCCTTAGTCAGTGATCACCATTTCTTCTTTGCCATTTAGCTACTTTATTTTTAACCATGTTTGTGTATGTGAAGCATGGAAAAATGCCTGGGAAGCAAGCAGGGTTACAAACTGGGCGTGTGCTTCTCTGGTGATGAGAAGGGGTGGCTGCTCCACCTTGAAGTTCCTTGTCTTTAGAATTTCCCTGGGAAGGCTGTGGGACAGGGGAGAGCTTCCAGCTTGCCTTGTTTGATACCAGGTGGCTCGGTTCAAAGCCTCCCCCTCCTGCTTTACTGACAGTGATCCCAGGAGCGTGTCAGAGTGTGTGAGGTATGTGCACTGCCCTCCTGAAGGCTTCTTTGTTAAACAGAAGAAATCACATTAACTCTCTCTGTACTGCCTTCCAGATGTGATAAAGTATCGTTCTACAGGCAATAAAACTTGGTGTCAAGCAGCACCAAAGTCATTTATTTTACACACCCAGGCTCACAAATAAGTCCATACACACCCTCATACTCAGAAAGGAATAATACATACCAGCTGTATTTTAAAATCTAGCTGGCTTTAGACATTATTAAGATATAAGCCAAATTCAGGAAATTACCTTGCTAACAGCTCATAGGAGATTGCCATATATGGTGCTTATTACTGTTATTACAAATGAATTCATGGGAAATTTAATTAAGTTCTCAAAAAGAAACAAATGGCTTTCTATCTATTAGGTACACTGGCCAAGTTTACTTTTGGCATATTTCCTTGCCCCATAAAGGTTTTCAGTACATTATTTTTCTCTGAGTAATCTTGTTACTAAATTAAGCCTTAGGGTCGACATCAGCTTGCTGTGTACCGTGCAAAATGTTGAGAACTTCCATGTGCTGCACCTGCAACCAGAGACACTTGAAATATTTAAAGTCACTGTTCTCAAGTAAAGCTTGCAGAGATGATGTTTATTTTCCCTTTGTGTGGCTGCCCTGGGTTTCAGAAGGGATATGGGGAATCGAAGACCTTCCACGTCGTGCCTGCCTTCCCTGCCAGAGCTGATGCGCCCATTGCTGGAGCTGCTTTTGTCACCTTGGAGCCCAAATCCATCCACCTGGGTAAAAACTGAGCTCAGTCTCCACAGCTGTATCCTCCCTTTCTCTGCCATCACCTGCCCGCCTCCAGGATGAGGACTGTGCTCATGTGGAATGAGCAGTGACACGTACCAGTGGAGGACGGGGCTAATCATTTCCCCATAACCCTCTAAGCCAGGGTTATCTATCCCCATCCCATATCTAAGGGAATTAGGCAGGAGAGCACGGGCATATTTTGATGAAGTAGCAAATCCTCTCCGTTCCTTGCTTAGAGAAGGAGAGGACGTGGCTGTAAATCTAGAGGAGTGGAAAGGGGATGTCACAAGCACGATTTGATTTGGTAACACAGATCAAAATAATATCAGGCACGGAAAATATTCTTCCTAAATCCTGTTATGGGCCAGCAACTACCTGTTCATCAATCACTGCTGACTGGAGTCCCCTGTGCTGAAAGGTGCTCTGTGGAGGCCAAAAGGCTCGCTGTGCCTCAGTAGGGCCTGGCTTCGCTGCACAGATCACATCACAGATGGGTTTGCTGGACTGGAGGGAATTCAGCAAATATTCACCCTAAATGAGAGTTTTCATGCCCTGGGGATTTCTGTCATTGTTCTGCAAAAGTAGACTGGTCTGTTTTAGAGTCCATTCAGGGAAAGATGCTTGTGATAAGACTAAATACCATTGATGCTGCACCTGACAGTTTTAAAACCATCCAGAAAGGGATGCAGAAATCATCTGCTCAGTAAAGAGTAACCTGCAACAGGCACGTTCAGTCACTGCTTTGTGGGGTGCATTTGCTCCCTGGGAGCTTCAAACTGGGTGTTAAATGCTATGTCTGCTCCTTAGAAACCTAGATGACTCAGAAACCTTATCCCTACCATCCTGCCTCTCTGCCTGGGCTGTATTATCCCAAATGAGCTGGATAGGACAGGCAGCGGGTGGCAGGAACCTTGTGCCTTGTCCAGATTGTATAGGCTGAGTGGATCTGCCAGCCCTTCAGTAGGGCTTCCCGGCAGCCTCCCAGAAAAAGCTGAGGGCAGACTAATTCAGTGGACTCAAGCTGGTGCCCTGGCAGAGGGGCACTTTGAAGCCACCCGTGAGCCAGCCCTTTCCCTCCTGGCCCTGGAAGATGCAGCGGAGTGACAGCAGTAGCTCTGCTAGACTGTTAGATCACCAGCAGATGTCATATGTGACGGTGAAAAAATGTCTATGTCTATATATCATCGTGGACGGAGACTTGCCCAAATTAACTTTGAGGCAGATAGTTTGGTAGAAGGGACCAGCCTAGGTACTGTGGGACTTGGTACTGTGGTACTGAAGCTGGGTAATTTAAAGGACCATGTATCAAATGGTTACTGCAGATCTCCCTGAGGAGAGGAGACAGCCATCCTGACCTTGGAGTCATGCTCCAGAAAAGCAGGATTTGTGATTGATCTGAAGGTAAGGCTTTTTATGAATTTAGCGACAGCCAGTAATGTAAAATAAATGTTGTAATGTTCTGTCTCTTTGGTCTCTCTAAACCAGCCGTACATTTCTACCTCATTTATTATTTAGAACTGAAATGTTGCTTTATGTGGTGAGGAATTTGAGCTCTCAGATATTGATTTGGTGGAACTCATAGAGTCATTTTGACTATTTCCACTTGAGCTTGGAGAAACTAAACTGTGGTCAGCTATATGGGGACTGCAGCCGCCCCAGGTCTGAGCCAGGGGTGATGGAACAGTCCAAGGGGCAAGGAGTCAGCCCAGGAAGGCTCACACAGAAAATGAACTTCCCTTAGCATTTCTAAAAGTCCTAAATCCCTGCTTTTGCTGGGCAAAAGGATGGTGGCCTATTTAAACTATAAATGAGCGCACAGCAGCAGCTCTGATTAAAAACTGCAAAAAGTCATGCCAAAAGTAATTTTTTTTTCTTTTAGGATGTGATCCTGAGTGGCTTTACATCTATATAAGAAAATCCTCTTTTTTTGCTCCCGAAACTGATCTGACATATTGGCAAATGAATGGCTTGTACACATTTTCTTTGATTCACCCTAAAACCTTCCTGTGCCCAGCCAGCTCTGGAGACTTGCAGGGATGTAGCTAGGACCTGTCTGGGGAAGAGGAGACTGAGGGGAGACCTTCTCGCTCTCTCCAGCTCCCTGACAAGAGGGTGTAGAGAGTTGGGGGTCGGTCTTTTCTCCCAGGTCACAGATGATGGGACAAGGGGCAATGGCTTCAAGTTGTGCCAGGGAAGGTTCAGGTTAGATATTAGGAAATATTTCTTTACTGAAAGG
>JAOTQQ010000003.1:10542224-10559654 GCA_026546715.1 Gallinago undulata
TGATGCTCGGGGATATGGATTAGTAGTGGATTGGTGTTGTTTTGGGTGCGGTGTGTGGTTTGTGTGGGGATTTTTTTGTTCGTTTGTGGGGTTTTTAATTATTTGGTGTTTTTTTTTTTTGTTGCGGTATTTTTTCCATTGGTTGGACTAGATGATCTTAAAAGATCCCTTCCAACCTAGGTGATTCTGTGACCATTTGAGGGGTGACAAGAGCCAAGCGGAGCGGGAGGCATGGTGCTGTGGCCCTCTCCTCACCACAGCTCCCCTGGGGCGGGAGATGTGCGGGAGGGTGGGAAGCGCGGCGGGCTCCCGGCGAGTCGGCAGCACCATCTGCTGCAGCCGGCGCCGAACGGCAGCCACGGCCTTCGCCTGCCGTCATATTCCCATCCCCGTTTTGGGACAAGGAGCCTTGGGCTCCCACGGGCTCCCCAGGCCATGAGGGATGGGGACACGTGTCCGCAGCCGGCGATGGGGGAGCTGAGAAACGGTTTTCACCCCTCGTTTAGAAGGGAAGCTTTGTGAACGCTTGGAGGTTAATTACTTTCTTTCAACTGAACGCAGCAAAAAAATTGATTTAAAGGCTCCATCTCACTCCCACTAGGATTTGGGGTTAAATACGGACACCAGGGCTCAGACACGGGCTACAGACTGAGCTATAAATCACGCAAATATTAAGGTGCTTGGTGGAACAGCTCGTGTGCCTCTTTGTGAGCAGCAACGGAGTAAGCCGCTGCTCCGAGTGAAATGCAAACTCAAATATTAATCTGTCTTGCTAAAATAGGGTATTTCAAGTTTCCACAGAGCCCTTGTGGCATTTCAAGTGGAAAGTGGTAAAGGGAAATACATCTGGCCTAATTAGAGATGTTGGTCTGATTTCATGTTATAAAATGAGGAAGTTCAGCTGTGATCTCTGTGTCTGAGGGCCAGAGGACAGAGCAGGTTCTGGCTGGTGGCTCTCGTGGCACTTAGTGAGGTCCTTAAATGAGAGGACTGACCCCGCTGAGAGCTGCTTGGAAACCTCCCTGCTGCCCTTTTCCTCCCTGTAACTGGTAGAGCTGTTTTCCTGCAAAAGAATGGAAAATTGAGCAATGTGCTGAAGGCTTGATCCAAAGCATATTGGCTTCAAAGCCCTTCCCAAAATTTCAGCTTCAGAGGAATTTGGAGTATAGTCTTCCTAATAATCTTCACTCTGCACAATAGAAAACAAATTAATTTTTCAGTAAACACATAGGAGGTGCCAGAGAGATACACCAATCACCGGAAAATTGGGTACCACCTCTTGGACTACTCTCAGCACCCCAAAACGGCATGGAAATGGTGTTCTTGGTGGGACAGGGGCATTTTACTTCAGCGAGACCTGTAAAAACAAATAACCTAAAAATTGCTAGTGGGTGTATATTGTCTCCTTAAAATCTTTTCTCTGGGAAGAGTTGGAGGTGTTTAACACCCAGGTCCCTCAGCAGCCTGATGAGGGGGTGAAGTGTTTTGAGTGGGTTCCCCTTGGGCGTGGAGAAACGGTCTGTCTCCGAAGCTGGTGATACTTGGAGGGTCTTGGCCTTGCTCCATCTTGCACAATGCCCAAGAGCAAAGCACAGACGGGTGTAAGGAGACATCCAAAGTTGTTTGTCGCAACTGTTTTCCAACAAGGCTTGGTCTGCACCCAGCAAGGACAGCCCAGGGCTGTTTGGCCTATCCAGGAACTTGTGTTTCCAGTAAGCTCCTCTCATGAGAGGAAGGCATGTTTAGAAAGGCTAGAGCAATTTTATTTCCTCATTTCCACAACCAGGAAAAAAACAAACAAACAAAACAAAACCCAAACAAAACCCCCAACTTTGTCAGAAACTCTCAGCAGGATAAAATACTCGGTGGGTAGAGGATATTGGGGAAGGGGGGGCTTTGAGATGGTCCATGTCATACAGGTAAGGGCTTGCTGGACCAAGAAAGCCCCAAAGCACCCCAAATACCAGTGCTGGGGGAGTGTTGGGGTGTACGCTGCAATATCATGCCAGTAGCTGAGGGAGAGGGTGCAGTAAACCTTCTGCTGGGGCTTTGGGAAGCAGTCTCCAAAGCTTTTGAAATGAGAAGTTCCTAAATTATCGGTAGCTGAAAAAGCTGCGTCATAAATAAGGGGCTGTTGCCCAAGTAATTTTAAATGCAAAATTCTGCCTTAACCCTGCACTTTGCAAAGCCCTTTCGATGGCAGGTAGAGATGTCACTTAAGTCTCAGTCCCACCTGTGGCACCCCAGGTGGCCAGGCTGGAAGTGGGACTCTGCTTTATCCTGCAGGTGGAAAGTACATAGGGGTCTTAGAGGAGAAACCTAAGTTCATCCTCTCTATATTTACTTTAGGGACAGGCTAAGGAAGAAGCTAAGATCCTGACCTACAGTTACATCAGCTTTTTTAGCTTCAGCAGCCAGAGCACGTGGCTATTAGTAATCTAGTGAAAAATGTAACAACACTTGCTTAAAAATAAACAGCCCACTCAAAAAAGGAAGTTACAATAAATAAACTGCATGAGAGGTAGCAATAAAAAAAGTTTATGGCTGGAGTCATAATTGGCTGCAGAAATAACTGTCTCTAAAGCAGGAGGTATTGAATATTTTCCTCCCTACATCTTGCCATTGAAACTTCCCCAACTGGAAGAAGGCAAGTGTTCCCAAGCCTGCGTGCCAGGGAAGGGGACATCACTGTATTTAGAGTCACCCCGGTGCTTCCACCCACACAACTTCCTTTCTCGAAGTCACGCTGAAGAGAGAAAATCTTTTCCTTCCACTTGCTCAGCAGAGCACGGTGAGCTCATAAGCAGGAGACTTCAACTTTCAAATGTTGAACTTGACCGAGGTCTGATTTCCCTCTTTACTTATGTTTTCTTCAGCAGCTTCCATGAACTGAGGAGCAATCTGTTAAACTAATCTTCACCAGCTTTCACTCCTCCTTGTCTGGAAAAGTTGTCGCAAGTGACTCTGGTCAGCCTGCAAGTAATCCCCCAGAACTACTACAACCCCAGATGATCGGGACTCACCAGATGAGGTGGGGATGGCAGGAAAAGGGGGAGTGGCAGAGGTTGCCACTTACATTTTTATTTTTGCTCATTTTGCCCAACTTCAGCTCAAAAACTAATTGTTGCTTAAACAGTGCTCAAAAATAGAGTGATAAAACCAGACAAACTCCCACCTGGCTTCACCAAAACCTCAGCCAAAGGAGAAGACCCAAACAAAACTACCTGTTGCCAGGAAAGAGAATGGCCCAGACCCCAATCCAGCCACGGCAAGTGCCAATCTACAGAAGATTTGGCCTGAGAGAGCTCAGTGCAAACCTGACAGAGTTTGCACTTGACTGCACCATCCCACCCCATCTTGCAGAGATATTATCCTCCCACAAATGTTGATATTGTTCTCCAGAAGGCGTACAGTTTTTTTATTGTGCTGGTAGAGTTAGATGAAACTAATGAGTCAATGGTTTTACATTTTGAAACAGATGGTTGAGATATCACTTTTGATTTCAGTCAGCTGCCGTGCTTCGGTGCTTCTGTGTTTTGGATGGAGTACTTGGGGGTACACCTGTAGGGAAAAGAGGCTTAAAATGGCTGCGGATGCAGATTGGGCAGTAATGGTACCTTGCTGCAGGAAGCCTTCTATTGCCTTTAGTGAGCTGCTGTTTGGATAAGAGATAGCTTTCTGTCCCAGGTCCTTCAAGGAGGGTGGCTGAAGGGAGGTATCTCGCAATGGGACAAGGGACTTCTTGAAAAAGAATAAAACCGCGTCCCAAGAATGACTGGGGCATCCTATCTGGTCCCACACCCAAGAAGCTGCTGACACAGTGATGTCAACCAGATTTCAAGAGTGTTGGAGAGGCATTTTGGAGAGATACTGGTGTTTGGTCTCATTGCACATCTTCCTCTCTCGAGCTGTGATGTTCTTACTCACATTGAGTAGTATGTGTCTGAGGAAATAGTCCTGCTGGCTAGAGTAGCACTACTCACAGCAGACACTAATATTCAACATGAGTAAACAGCTATACGTGTGTGATGGGGTGTACGCGACTGTTCAGAGTCCTGTGGTTTGCAAGTCTGTGGGCAATGCTAGGGATGCGTGCACACTCGTGCAAAATTCTAGATAAATGTCCTCAACGTTGTGTTGACGTTTCTGCAGAGCTAAACATGAAGACATTTCAGCAGTTGTAGTTGGAAAGATGTCTTTTCCTCTATTTTAAACTAATTTCCTTCTCATTCTTGTCTGCGTTGTGTTCTCTGAGCTTAGAAAGTTAGAAGTAGAAGCAACATGTGCAAACAAATAGTTTTTATAGATCTCGTGGTCCTTGAATTCAGGCTAAGAAGTACCCACACGTGCAGCTCTGAGCATGGCAAGCAGCACCTTGCTGGAGTTAGGAGTTAGCTTTGTGCTGGTCTGATGTCACCCATCCGATGTAAACTTTGCAGTGACGTTTTGATGACGTATGGTAAAGCTCCTCTCAGTCTTTGCTGCTCTGCAAGTTAGATATTGAGTTGAAGTGGGACCTGAAGGTTCCTTGTGTAGATGATAGGAGACCGGTGGAAACCTCCGCAACAGCCCTGGGCAGCTAGCTCTGGGATGGCCAAGAGCTGATAGTGACAATCGCACAGATACCTGAAAAGTAATAAGGAAAATAAAACACAGAGGAAAATCAGAGCAAGACTATTTAGATGTTCTAAAAATACAACATATATCAGATGGGAGAAAGGAGAGCCAAAGTAGTACCAAACAAAAGAGATTTACCTGTGGTGCATGAGGACTGGAAAATTGTCAGGCGTATTGGTATAATTAGTTTTGCCACTTTGGGGATGCTTCTAGCCATTATATTTGTGGCTTCATGTGTTGACTGTGTAGTCAAAGCCATAACAAAAGAGCTGCCTGACATCCTGGACCCATTCAGCAGAAAGGTCCGTGTACCCTAGTGGGTTCCAGGGCAGAGATGTTGGGCAGCCAAGTACGGCAACTCTCAACTGCAGGCACACCCCTGCACCACAGATTTTGAACTTCTCCAGCACCCAGTTCACACACATTTCAATTAATGCCTCTCTGAGGTGTTCCAGAGAAGCTGGGAATGGATGAAAGGAAAAACCTTAAGAGAATGGAAAAATCCCATTGCCTGTGACTTCTCCAAAGGAGTCTGGAGGTGGGAGGGTGGTTTGAGTGGTATTCATAGAGGCTGCCAGTCCCACGTAATTCGTGTAGGAAGTTTCTCACCGTTACAGTCTGCAGGGACGTTTCTTCCCCCTTAGTGACCTAATTTTGGTGAGTGAGCAACCGGTTGGAAGGACTTTCCTGCCTGACTTTCCAACCATAGCTTGGAGCCAGCAGGAAGGGGAGCCCAGGTTCAGAGCTTCCCCGGTGGCCCGTGGTTCAGCAGCCCCACAGCTCCCACCTGGGAGCCCTGTTGCTGCTGGTGTCCGCAGACAAGGTGACAGTGGACAGAACATGACAACATTGCTGAAAAAAAAAATATCCTTAGGATATAAAGCAGCCTCATCCAAGCTTTGGCTTCCACTGTGAGTGGCTTATTGGGTTTGAATAGAGTTTTGCCAAAAGAAAGCAACTTTTTTTATACAAGGCACATGATTTTCCTTTGAAAGAATGTTTACAGAATAGAGCTCATTGCCTCATCAGTCAGTGTATCCTTGATATTTTCAATTATGTGGTTTCTTATTCAACACGTGTTCGAATCATAAGACTTCTACCCCTTTATCTGAATTTATCTACTGGGAGCATTTTTAAGAGTGAAATGTCAGTCAGGTGCATGCCAGACATGCAATAAACACAGATTTTTTCCTCTGCTTTCCAGCTCCGTTCCCTGGCATTCCCCTCTGCTGCTTTCTCATTTTTATGTTCCCTTTCCAGCAGAGGAGAACGGGTCCAGAGTTTTCTCTGACCAAGGAGACATACTCAGTGAGGTCCTAGGACTGGCTTCTTGCTTGACATCGTCAATGCATTTACAGCACACCAGGGAGTCCTTCGGTCTCCCAGATGGGAATCTTTGAAGACTCCTCATGTTTCTTCAGCTGGTCTGTTCTGGTTCGGTACTGGAGGGCTCCCCTCAAAAGCTTTTGATGGGTCTAAAATTTGCCAGCAGCCAGTAGCGCTGCTGGTCTGAGTGTTTTTTTGGGGTGGGCTTTTCATTCGGCTTTACTTAAATAGCAAAGGAAGGGAAAAATCAAACAGGTCAGGAGCACTGCTGGGGGCCAGGCTGGGTGGGCAGAGAGCATGGAACCCCTCAGCAGATGTCAAACCTCCATGCCCTGTGGTAAACTGCTCTGGTCTGGGTGGCTCTTGTCTCTGAACCCTTGTGCTGCAGCTGCTCGGAGATCTGAGGAAGTGGGCAACACTGGAGTGGGAACAGAATGCCATTATTTGTGGCAAATTATTTCTTAATGCCGAGCGTAGGAGAGACCGTAAATATATGCACTGGCACAGTTTTAACGTGCTTCTTTCTTCACCATAATAATACAATCTTCTGGAAAATTTTATAGAAATCCAGGCCAAAATTTGGGTAAAATAAATAGCTGTTTGTTTTTCCCACACTTATTTCTTCACTTAAAATAATACATCTAACTATCATCAATAGCGTGATGCGTGTGCAGGAATGATGACACAGAATAAGCATGGGGGTGGTGTGATGCTGAGCAGGGGCAGCTTGATGTTTGGTGCCTTCAGCAAGACATGAGGCTTGAGATGTTCAGAGATCCCACCAAAACACCCTATCGAAAATATATGATCTTGCATGTAAGCCCTCGTTAGCCACCCGTGGAACTTTTTCCTGGCTGCTGTGTTCATTGACATCACAGGCAAACATAGCTGCTGGCATTGATGCCTGTGTCACATGGATTGTATGAAAACAGGGCAACATCTGGCAGTGAGCACTTCAGGCCCCTGATCAGCAAATTGAGTGTGAAGAGGAAATGTGGTGGTTCTGTTGTCTCCTGAGTGCTTTAAAAAAAATAAGACAGAGACTCAAGAACAAAACTATTTCTTAATGAGGCCCTACATGATCTTTCCAGTATTAACACTCTGCAATGAGCTCAGACAGCATGTCCCCAGGGTGCTGATGTGGGGTTTCAAATGTGTCTGCAGTCAGCTGAGCCACAACCCTACTGCAGAAACCCAGGGCAAAGCCCTCTACACCCACAAAGGCAGCTGATGGCCCTGGTAACTTCAGTCCATGCTCAGCCACACAGCTGAAACCAAGAGGATACAGGTCAGCATATGGTAAAGTCTTCTTCTCTACATTGGGAAGTGCTGCTGAATTTTACTGATAATGCCTGAGCCAGACGAGGCTCCTGTTCTCTCACCACTAGTGGAAAAGGATCTGCAGTGTCAACTGGGCCTGCGACTTCCCATGAATTATGAAGTGCTGTGATTGCATATTTACATTTGCTGATGGTGCCGATGTCTTTCAGAAGAAGGTATAGAGGATTTTATGTGACTTTCAGCTGGAACACGATGTCACCAACACTCCCCCTCCCAGGCTGGTGGAGCAGTTCTGATTGCTTGCAACGCTTTATTAATAGACTTGCTAACATCAAGGAAAGCTTTATGAATACTTAGGATCCAGGGAAGTGCCAGTGACTGCACCTTGTGCAGCTTCTGCTAATCGTATGTAGAAGTTATAAATAATGTATTTTTATTTTCTGTCTGAGACAACTTATTGGTGACCCTTCCTTGGCCTTTCAAAGAAGCATCCAGCAGACCTGAACATCTCTGATGCATACAGGAGAGCAGGGACAGTGTGCTTCTTGCTTAGCAGTTTGGCAGGAGTCAAATGACAATGTGGTTAATAACCCTGCTACATAGGGAGAAGGATGGTTTTCCGTGAAAGCATTGGAAGATATTAAGATGTCTTGTCTAGACATCTTGTCTAGAAAGACATTAAGATGGCATTAATGGGGCAGGATCGAGCTCTTTATAAGAAGTGAGGCTTGGGTTCCTTGTCTGTTTCAGGCCCTTCACATGTCTTGAGCTCTCTGATCCTACAGTACTTGTAGCCCCCAAATATTCCTGGTTCCAGTAAATTCTGCCACTGTCAGGGAAAATTGAGATAGATAGGCTTTATCAGCTCCCGACAGATCAATCTACTTTAGAAATAGCTCTCACCTGATAAAGATTAGGTATAACTGATGCAGGAATTCCTGCTGGTAGGTATCTGAACATCTTTGTGAGCTACAACGTGGAGCCTCCTCTTTGCCTTTATTAAAATTTAAAAGGCTTATGCAGGTTCTGACAGCTTGATGATGAGAGCTAATTAGCTAGACGCAGTCATGGGTGTGAGGCAAGAACTGGGTTCCTTGATACTCATTTGTAGTTTTGGACCAAAGAAGTGGTGGCTGCTGTGCACTGCTTGGATGTCTGTAGTTAAACAGAGGTCCGTAGCTTGACAGAAACATCCCCCATCTCTGTCAAGGACAGCCCAGGTGAGCTCAGGTGGGCAATGCAATCGTGTAACTTCGGCTGTTCTAGACTAACACCAACCCAGCAGATGTAGCTGCTGCTGGGCAAGGCCTTTGTGTTGCAAATAACTTTGAGTTAAGGCCTGCTGTGCAATGACTTTTCATGGAAATCACTGGAGGGTATTTTCTCCATTCTCCCACATCAGTACAGAGTGTACTTTTTATTCCGTTTTGCCACGGTAATGGCATTAGCTGCTGGGAAAGCAGACAACATGAGTTCCAGGTCTGGCTTTCTTAGTGACTAGCTCCTTGGAGAGAAGACAGCTCACTTTAGCCGTATCCATGAAATCTGCTGTGCCAAATAATTGAGGCCATCTGAAGCAGCCTGGATACCCTGTTTCTCATGCGCTGCATCATCTAGCAGGGTGTGGAAGGTTAAGCCGCGTGTCTGCTCGTGTACTCCAGTCGCTTAGCCGTGTCCAATTTGGTCCAGGCTGTGCTAGGAGTCTTTATCAAGTCTCCTACTACAGAGAGCAGCGTTAGTGCTTCCTGAAGGACTGACAAAATGAACCCTCCGAAACGAACAGTAGTGGTTCAAGCTACATTGTCGGGGTCACTGCACTTTGCATGGCCGGCCCACAGGCCGTGGCTACGAGTTTTGTGTGCGCTGATGTTCCCCCAAGGTGTCATAGGCAATGCCAGTCACTAGCTTTGTGTTCTCGCAGTCAATGGGACCCCTGCCAAAGGGGAACCTAGGGTGATGGAACTTCCACATTTGGGTGCCTTGGTGTTAGCTGGGTGACCAGAGAAGATCCAAGCGAGAGCTGATGTGAGCATTGATGTGAGCATTGCGTCCTGCCTCTTCCCAGGCCAAAATCGATAGGAGCGAGTGCTGGATCAACACAGAACAGAAAGAAGCTGGAGGGAGAGATCTGATGGAGGGATGTAAATAGAGGGGTAAAAATACAGAGGCATATTGCTGGGCAAGTTGCCTCATTTACTGCTTCTTCTACGCACGTATTTGAAGTAAACATTCAAACTCATCCGTGAATTTACGCTGAGGGAAGAGGCATCCTTTCTTTGTGGCTGATGAATCAGGCACCTTCCTTCACAAATAGGCAAAGGAAGATCCACATTTAGCACATTGAGCTGAGTTATCAGGCCTTTAACTTCCCTTTTTTTTAACAAAGCTTCTTGTCTTTAAAGAAGAAAAATCCTCTGGCAAATTATCCTTTCCAGGTAGATGGAGGCGATGACACAGACTTACATTGCCTGTTCAGATCAAATGGCAGCCTGCTGAGAGGAAAGAAGGAAAAAAAAAAAAGGTATTAAATCCCTGTGGAGTTCCTGAAGTAGGCACACATTACGAGTAAAGCATTTAATGATCACTCAAGGAGAGTTATGGGATTTTTTTTTTTTCTGTATGGGCAGTTTTGATCTCAACTACACATAGTTTTGGCCCTTGATGCTACCAACTATCTCTGTATAATAGGGATTTAAAATACCTGCCACACTGTTTTGCTAGCTGAGAGCATCCTTTTTGCATGTCCAAAAGTATAAAAGGTGACACAAAAACTCAGCAAATTGGCCCTTATCCTATTCCTCTGCTTTAAAAACCCCACAAGTCTTAGGTTTTATGTACTAAAGACTTTTTTTTTTTTGTTTCTTTGGGTTTCTGATTCTCTCACTGCTTAGTTTTTGTTTGAAGAGAAACTATTTAGGTGGTGACATAGAAATGAATCGCAGTAGAAATACTGCAGATGAGAAAAACCAAAGGGAATCTAACTGCAGGTGGGGAATATTTTAATATTTAACAGAAGACAAATATTAAATATTTTATTTTGATTTCAGGTGGGTGCGTATTTTAAAACATTTGGGGTGGATTTGTGTTTCATGATGTGTGTGTAAAGACCTGATGTAAAGGAGAAATGTTAGGGTCTTGGTATTTGAGCTTGTTGTGACGAACTACAAATGTTCATATTTCTAATGTATAATCTATATTAAAAAAAAAAAAAAAAGTCTTGTTCTCTTCAAATAGCACTTGTAATGATATCCCTCTCAAAAGACAGATGAAACACAGGAAGCGTTCACGGGACTGTATCTAAGTAGGAAGCTTGAGAAAGTTTTCACAGGAAAAAAAGGTCTGTGCTTTTTCCATTCAAAACTATTATTGGACAGTGGGGAAAGAAAACAAACACCTTCCCCTTAAATTGGTGAGATTATGTGTCTTCTGAAAAATGGGCTGTGATTTTGCTCTCACTTTTTATAATAGGATTTTCAGGAAACAAATTTAGACCTGAGTGTTGTTGACGTGAAGATGACACGGTTTCTCAGGAAAGCTGAGAATAAGGTGCTGGAGACCGGCGCTGCTGGGCCAAGTCCTTTTTTCTCACTGCACTTTGCTCCTCCTTAGAAGCAGTTCCTTACATGTCTCTACAGGTTGTACTGGTTTAAATGCAACAGGGAAAAACAGGCAGAGGTGTACAGCTCGCTTTTGATTTTAAATCAGTCTAGTTCAACCAGTGCCAGTACTTAGGGCAAATATATTTAAACCAGTTAACTCTGTAATCAGTTTAACTAGCACTGATATTGTACCAAATTACATTAAATCAGCATAAGTGAGAGTTTAACCTGGTTTATCTACGTCTGCCTTGGCCTTTGCACCAGTTTAATTAACCAGAATTGTAATGCCATGCTAGCCAAATAAGGTTGCCCTCACAAACTTTATTCCAGGGACTTTTACTGAGTTCCCAACCTGTCTATGGCTGTGTCCCAGAGCCAGTCAGCGATACCTGCTGGTGTCCAGCTCTGGATGCTTCTGCCACTGTCTTTCCCTCTCCCAGAGAGACTGCAAAAGCCTGGCAGGGCTCAGCAGGATGAGTTTCCATGCCTTCCTGCACTAGTCTTTGAGAAGCAAAATCCAAATTGTTTCCCACTAGGAGAAGAACCCTCAGGTCCTCAGGAGAAGCCAGTCATACATACCCCACTGCCAGCTCTTCTGACCTTGTTCTTGACCTTGATATGTCTTTCTGAAGGTGGTAGGTCTTCAACTAGTATTAGCTCAGTAGAACTTCAGCTTTCATTTAAAGAAAAGGCCAACTGCCTATATCCCAGTTTGCAAATGTACCACCATATCCAGGGGTGGCTGGGTGTTATTGGCCAAGAGCCCAGTTTAGAGCCTGTGAGATCCTCCTCTCCAGGCCATGGACTGAAGGTGAGAGTCCTCAGACATCTCTTCTCCATTCTGCAAATCTCTTCCCTGAATATCTTCCCAGATCAGGGAAGATTGTCCCTGCAGAGGAAGCTGTGGCCCCCCGACACCCTCTATTTGGACCGAGGAACATCTGCCTTGAGCACCAAGTTCAGTCTCTAACATGGAAATCATGAAGGCTATTCTTTTGATGAGGAACCAAAAGGGATGACTTAATCCCTGGTCTAGGCTTTTTTTTTTTTTCCTAAAGCCAAGTCAGAATGACATTGCTCTTGCAGCTTCTGTTTGCGCCACTGCTGCTGTTGCTAACCAGTGTCATGAGTTAGTGTCTGGAAAGAGGAACATTTGAAAATCAAAACAAGGGTATTCAACAACAGAGATTGTCCAGTCCCCCTTGAATTCTTCTGTTACCTATCCAAATATGGCAGAGATGGAGAAAAGGAGGACCAGGAATTAGTGGATGATTCATTAGAGTAACAAAATTCATTCAAGAGCCCCAGCTGCAGGATTAATCACCTTCAATTCTGCTGATAAAACCACCCTGGGACTGACAGGGTTTCAGACTTTGTTCCAAACTGATGACATAGTCTTAGAAACTATATTTTAAAATATGAATTCTGCTTATTTCTCCTGGGGTATTTATGTAACGAAGGGGCCCGTTTTCAATCTGAGAACTCAAAACTTTTTCTAAGAGGAGCAAATACAAACCTTGCAGTGAAATTATTAGCCCTGGCAACAAGACCTTGTGTGGGGAGAGCAAGGCTGTCCTCCCTGTGGGGTGGCTGCCCTGTTGTTCTCCCTCATAAAATAATTTTTGGACTCCCTCTGAAAACATCTGGTTGCTTCTGGCTGTCTAGCAAAGCCCCGAATGCAAACAGACAATGCTTGGAGGAATTATCTCGCTGGTTTTCATGTATCTTGGAGATATACCATGTGCTGTTCCTGTGATAATCAGGCTAAATGGTAATTCTTTGAAAAACCATAACTGGTATATGCACAGTAGAGCAGCAGTTAAATTCTCAGGGGTTTCATCCCTCTTTGACATTTTCCATCCTAAGTGGGAGCAGGATTTCTGAGTTGCTGTGTGTACACTTAGAGATGCTTGTTTGGTTTATTTTTCTGATCACAGGAAGTGGGGAGAAGGAAATTCCTTGATTTGATAGCAGAAAGGATGAAAACTGCGCTTCACAGGAGACAAAGCTCAAACAGCACTCAGGGGAGGCAGAGACTCTGATTAAATCCTGAATAAACATGCAAGGGTATCACTGGGAAGTGGAAGGAGCTGAGGTCTGAAATAGGGGGAAGATGTCTTGGGATGGCGGCTGGGAAGGGAAGGAGAATGGGTGACAGATTGGGGGACTGCAAAGAAACGGTGCAGCTGGATAAAAAGAAACTGGGACAAGAAAGAAGGCAGAATGACAAGGAGTGTGGGCAGAGAGGGGGGTCTCTGCTACATCTGACCGAGGAAACGATTTTGATGAGATATTGAGGATGGTATATTTTAACTGGCTAGCTATGCACTGGTGGGGCAAAGAAATGGGGCGGGGACGTTCCTATGAGACTCTAGATGGGTACTGGAAGCTCTCACTGAAATGTTGTCTTTCTTTCTGTGAATGCTGAAAGGTTTTAAACAAGTCTTTTGCCTTGTAGAGAGATAAAGAGCAATAAGGACTTTTCTTGTCTTTCAGTCTGCAGGGGTAACTTGCATTCTCCAAGATCTCCAGATTTCACAGTGTACCATACAGAGTATGAACGCAAAAGTCTGGGAACTGTCTTCAAAATCAAGTCACATGTCTGTTTTTTTTTTTTTTTTTTCAATAGCAGCATTGACTGCTTCCTTTCCCCTTCAAATGAATGCACAGATCATTGGTGTGGGGGAGTTCTTCCAAACTGGGAACTGTGATGGGTCGAGTGTCAATTTTTTGCCTACTTGTAGAGATATCAATCTATGCTGCTGCTCCCTGCTCTCAGCTTAGAGATCCCCAGACTGGGGTTTGAGTAACGCCACTGATGAAAGAACCGTTTTACGTAGTATTTTTAGTCTAGAAGATGAAAAATGCAAATTGTAAGAATTCTAAGTGAGGATACCACAAAAGAGGGAATTGCAGAGTTTGCAGGGGGGTAAAAATAGCAGCACTGTATGTTACATTGTGCACCCCACAGTATCTTGAAATCATTGCCGAAATCACAGGAAATGTTGGTTCAGAACGAGGAAGAGCTGTGTCTCCTGATAAACCCTTCTCCTCGGGAGCTGCACGGCCAAAGTCCTTCTGTCTCCTGAACCTTTCTCAGACTTGATGAGAATCCAGTCCGAAAAGGAAAATTTGTCTAATAATCTGAACACATATTTTAACAACTTTAGCAATCTCAGACCCATCAGTTGAAAAATAACTGAGCACTACTGACCAGAGAGAGGATGTCTGCAGGGGACTGGGGAGCTGAGCAGAGCAGGGGAGCCTGAAGTAGCTCATGGCTTTGGGAGGGGGTTATAGTAGTTTGGGTGAAAAACAAGACAGATGTGTCATCTAGGGATTGAGAGCGCTGATACTGCTAGATGTTAATTTGTGGCTCTAGGAAGGAGTTAACAAGGCATGAAAATTTCATTCTGTTTGAGAAAAAGGAGAGCAGCAACAAAAAAAAAACAAGTTAGCAAATGGAATATTATCTTCAAGGGAACAAACTAACATGTAGTTGTCGATATAGTTGACAGGTGCAGTTTGCTTTATTCTGCCTATAATTTTAAGTGAGGCACGTTTCAAGCAATATAAAACTAAGCTGTGCATTCCTGGTGATCCCTAAATCCGTACCCCCAGGGAAACCTGACTTTACCTCCTGGAGTGTGTTTGGGACTTGCTCATAGGTCATTGCCCACAGCAGAGTGACAGTGCTAGAGAAATTCTGTCTGGTAAGAGTCTCAGTAGGGTTATGCCCATAAATGCAAACACTAGATTAAAGTTCATGTTCTGCCACTGATTTGATGTTTGGCAAATGACCTTTCTGTGGTTTGTTTCTCGCTTTGCTAAATGGGCTAATCGTTCTTGCTCTCCTGCCTAAAGCAGTTTGACATCCACGACTGGAAAACACCCAACAGAGATATATAGAAATCTAGCTGTATAGAATAACTATACAGAAATCGAAATCCTGCATGACCACAACAGTCACCTCATCTCCAATTTCACCTAATATGTATTTTGGGTTTAATTTAATTTTCTTTATGGCAATCAAACTGCCATACTGGTATAATAGGATTCACCCTTAAGCATCCTGTTTGTTTTGGGGCGTGCTTACGTACTAGTATCCTGCTTGGGCACAGTGGAGGTATTGTTCCTTCACCCTGAAAGATAAACTCTAAAACAATATTATAGGCACAAGCGACATCTATTATGAATAGAAGACAGCTTTGTATGACTCAGCAAAACAGCATGAAGATCCCAATTAGCCCAGGTGCGTTAAGAAATCGCAGCAAATACAAACTGTATTGGAGGGATGAACTATATATATACATATGTATATAACTATATGGAGGGATGAAAGAGGGAAATAAAAGCTTCATAGTTTGACGAAAAGAAGAGCAGCTTCCTCTCTCTCTGTGAGCTGTAAGCACCAGCCCTTCTGAAGCTGCGGTATCTCAAGTGAGGCAGCATTTGCCTAGGACATGCATTTGCATACCAGATCTTAGCTCTTTAGAACTAGCGCTATAATTAAAACAGAGCTGAAAGCTCACAAGCTGTACATTCCGAGCAGCAGAAGAGAGTATCTCACTTTTACACCTGGAGAAACAGAAGCAAAGTCACCCCAGAGAGATGAGTCCCCAAACGTGATGCTTACTCCCTTGCATCACATCGTGTACCATCTCTTCTCTGGTGCAAACATGGTTCATCAGAAACACCCCCCAACCCACAGAGGCTTGGGCTGCAAATGTAGCTTAGCAGTGGGTTTTTTTCTAAGTTGTTTTTAATTGTTTGTTTGTTGGTTGCTTTTTTTTTTGCCCAAAGCAATGTTAGCAAGCCTACTCCTCTGCCGAGCTATCCTAGCCATCTGCCAATGTGGGCTCAAAAGAACATTCTTCAGGGCCTTATCCAATTTGTTGTATCTGATTCATTAAAGTAATTATTCTTGCTATTAAGTCATTGCTTAGAGTTTGGCAGCTGCATAATAATCCAGGACCTAAATTTCTAAACCAAGTTGAAATTCTCGGTTGGTTTTATTTTCTCTAATCTCCCATCGCCTGAAATGAGCCGGGGTCCTGGCTGTCTGGGTGCAAGTAATCCCCAGTGCAGCACCGAGCAGCTCCAGCAGCTGTAACCAAGGAAAAGGACATGTGGAATAACCCCTTTTCTGGCTTATCTGATCTGCTGGAGTTAGCAATGCTGCACTGATACTCCAGGAGTGGTGTGATTTTTAGCTATGATGGCACCAGAATTATTTGGCATCAGTTATCAACAGCATCCTCAAATGTCCTGGGACTCTTGAGTTGTGCAGTGACTTCATTTGGTAAGGTCAAAGCTCTGGGGAAATGCCATGAATGATGTTTCCTATGGCACTCCTGAACTGGAAGGTCCTGGTCACCCTAATGTCACAGTGGGTAAGGAGACAGGACAGAGCTGAGGAAGGTTTCTCACCCTCTGGATTGTTAAAGGGAATGTCCTGATGGTCAGTTTTGATACAGAGCTCCTCATGAGCACAGGAACAGAGCCCTCCTCCCAAAAACCAGCCTTGATCTTGGCCCCCATCCCATCCCAGCCCAGCCCAGCCCAGCCCAGCCCAGCCCTCCTGCTTCTGTTCCCTTGGGGGCCCAGAGCCTGCTGTGGGAACAATTGAGCATGGCAGAGGCACAACTCTATGTTTCAAGATTATCTGCTTTTAGTTTCCTAATCCTGCAGGAGTCAATGAGGAAGATGAGGCAGCATTAACAATTTTATGCTGCAAATAATGTAAACACAGCTGGCTCTCAAATATTTGATTTTATTGCACCTTTCTTTGCAATATTGATGAGGTTTTGCCTATTTATAAGGGCATATAAAGTCTGGAGGAAGCCTATTAGAGGCTAAAAATTCTCATGCTGAGATCTTTGAAAAGTGCCAACTGTCCTGGGATGTGAATGCCCATCACTTCTGTACCCAGCAAAATAAATCACCATAAATGTCCTACTCTCTGTCACCTTTAGATCTTTGTCCTTGTCATTCAAACTCATCACATCCTTCTCTGCCTAATGTACCCCCCATCTCCATCTCTACCCGAATCCTCACAAGGCCAATTCCCGAGCCTGGAGCCACCAGGAATGCTGTTGTGTCGCTGGACACCTGCTGCCATGTTTGACCAGACCCTTTGCTGGACATTTTGCAGGGTGTGACGAAAACCCCTTTGCCTTTGCCTTTTTGTTGTGGTTTGGGAAACCCGTAACAATTTATTGTTCTTTAGACAATTATTCTATCATCTGGTGGCCCCTCCCCACCTGGGAAGGGGAATGGGGGAACACAAGGAAACCCAAGGGTTGAAATATAAATAGGCTTGATAGGATACGACTGAGGAATTAACAACAAAACTAAAGAGCCAGTATTGATCCTGATAACAATATAAAATGGACAAGGACTATATTTGGCCCATTCCATCAGCAGGAAGCCCTGCACTCCCAAGCAGGGACAGCCAACGTGAGACCTCGGGAGGAAGGGACAGGCTTGGGCCTGCAGCACCGGGGCAAGGAGCTCTCTCTGGACCCACTGCCGTCCAGGGAGAGAGAGAACTTTGCGGCAAACTTTCTAATTTATATTGAATGTGACATTCGTGGTACAAAATAAC
>JAOTQQ010000003.1:10559754-10622375 GCA_026546715.1 Gallinago undulata
GCCGTCCAGGGAGAGAGAGAACTTTGCGGCAAACTTTCTAATTTATATTGAATGTGACATTCGTGGTACAAAATAACCCCGTTGGCAGCTTGGGTCGAGTGCCCAGGTCTCGCTCCTCCTCATCCCCGCACCTGGCGAGCTCAAAAACACCGAGACCTCGAAACCGGCCCACCATAGCAGGCTATAAAAGTCATTATTTTCAGGAATTCAGGCACTGGAATCTTCTAAAAAAGTGCATTTTTTCCCAAACAGCAGAGAAATTAGTCCTGTGTGGCTCAAACCAGGGCACTTTTGCCACTTCCTCACGCCGGGGCCGCCAGAGCGCTCACCCTTCCCCTCCCGCCAACCCGCCGTTCCCCTCAGAGGGCAGGCGTGACGTCACGCGCGTCACTGCGTGCCGTCAGAGCGGTGTGACGTCACCCCCCCTCCCCTCCACCCCTCCCTCAGGCCGAGGGCAGGGAGGGGGCGGCAGGTGACGGGCAGGGCTCGGCTGGGCCCGGCGCGGTGCCCCCGCCCCCAGGCTGACAGCGGCGGGCCCAGCGCGGCGCGGCCCGGCGGGAGTTGTAGTGCGCGGCGGGAGGAGGCGGGCGGGCCGGCCCCGGGGCGGACTACAAGTCCCAGGCGGGGCGGGCGGGCAGGCGGCAGCGCTGCGTGTGTGAGGGAGCGGGCGGCGCGGCGGGGCTGGGCTCGGCTGGGCTCGGCGCGGCGGTCACCTCCCGTTTCTCCCTCTCCCAGCGGCGGCGACGACGATGCAGGCGGAGTCGGGGATCGTGCCGGACTTCGAGGTGGGCGAGGAGTTCCACGAGGAGCCCAAGACCTACTACGAGCTGAAGAGCCAGCCCCTCAAGAGCAGGTGGGACGGGAGCGGAGGGGAGGACGCGGTGCCCCCGCGCTGAGGCAGGCCGTGTGGCAGGGCGAAAATGTCCCCCGTGTCTTATGTCGTCCCCCCCCCCACGCCACCCGCGCTGAGGGGAGGCATCCTGCGCAGCGGGGCGGCCATTTAGCGCTGCCTGCCATAATAGCGGCGTTGTCGGGCGGGAGGGCGGGCCGGCCGGCCTTATGTAAAGGGCATTGTTGGCCCTGCGGGGGCCTCTCGCTGTCACGGCCGGGGCGGCCCCCGCCCACCGTGGGCTTCCTCTGGACGGGCGGAGGACAAGGCACCGGCGGGACCTGGCCCCGGTGGCCGCCGCCGCCCGTGGCCGTCCCCGTCCCGTCCCCCCGCCGCCAGGTGCGGCGGCACCCGCGGGAGGAGGGGGGGGGTTCCCCGCAATGGTGTTTGCAAGGTCTTGTGGCGTGTAAGGTTGTTTTGGTTTTTTTGTTTTCTGACTTTAAGAGCAGGCTTGTCACTTGCAATTGCTTGCGGACTGGAAACTTTTGCTTAGGTATGTCACTTTCTTCCTGAAGTAATATTTCCCCCCCCTGAGATATATATATGCTCGTAATTCTTATCTGGAGTGGCTGCGTCACGTAGATATGGTCTGCGGAGGGAAATAAGGTGGTGTGTGTTTCTGACTCTTGCGGGGTGTTGGGTCCCTGTTTTCCGTCCTTAACCCTGGAGAAAGGAAGCTCTCCCGCTCCTTGAGCATCTTCCTTGTCAGCAGTGGCGTGCTGCTCCCTCCTCTGCGCTTTCATTCAAAGTTCTCTGGCGGTAAAATAACCCTCCATTTCATCACAACCCTCTCCTCAGCCATTCTCGGTCGAACATAAGGTCATTGCTGCAAGTGTATCTTATTTGTAAGATACAAACACACAGTTCTGCTGTGAGCTTGTTCATGGGTTTTAGTTTTGAACAATGTGCTTTGTATGCCTGTGCGTGCGTTTGAAAAGTGAATGGGAAGGTAAATATTTAAAAAAAAAAGAAAAGTGTTAGAACGCGCTTAGGCTGTACTGCTTGTCAGACAGACTTCAAAGTAAACAGTTGAATTTTTGATCACACTCTGAATGTTTAAGAAACATTGAAGGTCTTGTAGTAAAAGATGTTAAGAATTCTGTCGCTGTTGCAAGGGCTGGCAAACCTGGGACCACCTCCTGCAGCCTGTCTTCACACAGCCCTGGCTTGAACTGAACCTTTGGTGTTGCCAAGAAATGGTGCGGGTAGTGGTGGTGATGTGCAGCCTTTCACATCCTGAGAGGCCAGACAACCTGCCTAAAGCTGCCAGATCTCCTCTGCCCTCCACGGCTGTGCAGGGAAGTTGCCATTATCCAGGTAGTTAGCTGTGAGCCAGGGTAATGCACAGAGAGAGGACAGCGCAGAGATGGGGGGTTCACCAGCAGTGGTGGGTTCCAGCTGTGATGGAGGCAGCTGGGAAACCCACAGGGCTTCAGCTTCAGTGCCCACGTCACCGGTGGAGTGAAGGAGTCACAGGGTAGGTCGTGACAACTACGCTGTTGTCAAATAGGTCAGTTTGCACCAGTCGTGGCTTCTAACTTGTGTGCAGCAGTTGCCCCATTGTGGTTGTCCACTTTGTAGTCAGCAGCTTGTCTACACCTTCAGATGGTGTGAGCGTGGAGCATAGAGAGCAGGTCTGGATCTGAGCTTGGGTAGTAGGTCTGCATTTGACCTTGCACAGATGTTCCAACTGCTTTTAATTCCTGTGACTTGATGCTTTGGGACCTGAATGCATCCCTGCATTGTTCACTTTTCTCAGGGGGGAGTGAATAAAGATGCTAACCAGGCATTGGAGTATCTGGACAACTTCTAAACATTGTTACTTCAAACCTCCGTAGACTGAATTGTCACAGTATGTTCTTACCTGGCACTCCTGCAGAGCCAGCACTGCCCACCCTTTGGGTTTAAAGGCACCCCCATGGGAGTCATACAGACATCCTGGTGGTGCCTCAGGCCAACATGTGTCATTTCCAGGAGGGCTTGTTAGGTAGGGAAAGTGACCAGCTTGCCCCAGTCTGCCTCCCTGTCCCTCTGCACTTACCCATGCATTCAAGAAGAGAGAGCCCTGAGGGTGGAATAACAACCCATGGGTTTTTTGGCAGATAGTGAACTGTCATGCTTACCTCAGTGTGGAGTCTGCCCAGCTCACGTACAGCTTTTACCTCCAGGTAGAGTCTCAGTTGTTTTCCTGGTCTTGTGGGAGATGAAGAAGCAAAGGAGCCAGGGGCCCCTGACAGGTCCATATAAACCTGTCCCTGGAGCCAGGCTGATAAACCTTGATGATAAGAGGAGGCAAAAGTTGCTTGCAAACCTGTTTGCTTCATGATGTGCAGATGATAATCTAAGAGGACTTCTGTAGTCCTTCAGCTTTGCTCAGGCCTGAAACCAGTCTGACTGATGGTTATCAAGGGTGTCCAACATCACCATGCTGCTTTCTCTTGTGGATGTAAATCAGGAGTAATTGCGCAGCAGTCAGTGGAGTAGCAGTGGGTCAGCGTGGTGTAGGGATGGGACTGTGGCCATGGGAATTGCTTTCTCACTGTGTTCTCCCCAGCGTTGCTCCAGGGAGCAGGCAAGCCAGAGGCAATAGCTGATGTTAGGAGAGGAGTCTAAATAGCAATCTGCTCTCTTCCCTGGTGAGAACTGCTGATTTCCTAGCAACATTCAGGGCTTTCTGTGATCTCTTCTAACCATGAAGAGGTAAGAAGCATTGTTGGCTTAATCACAGCAGCTGAATTTTTGAGTACATATAATTCTGAGCTGAATGGCTTTTTCTGTGAGAATGCCACTGCTCTGAACCAAGGAGAAACTTTTTTTGTTGCTTAATTTAACTCAGCCCTGCCGATACTGCTGTCCTTCACTTGGTAAAATTCTCCTCCCAGGTTGCTTGTTTTTCAGTACACGGCATCCAGTTAAAAGATTTCTCATCTTCAGTGTGTGCTTACAGTTACTCCATCCATATTTCATAATTCAAGGCTGCAATCCAAAGCTGCAAGGGGTCCGATAATAAAAGCTTTTTGCAGTAAATACTGTACTAACTTAGGCCAAGCCACAGTTGAATGCTAGAGGCCAAGGAAGAACGTAAGCCCAGCAAAAACCTTTAATCACAAGGGATGGTGAGAATATATGGGGCTGAGATAAATCATTCCCAACCATATTTCCTAAACCCCTCAGCCTTATGAGGAGTTAGCTTCTTGTGCTAAGTGCTAGATACATTTAAGGGTTCTCTGGAATTTGCTGTGGTTGAATGTCTTTGAAAACTGAGAAGATGTTTCAGTTGCTTTGGTTTCTCTAGAGTCGCTTTTCACTGTGGGAGGAAACTGGGCTGTATGACTAGCCAGTAAGACAATGGGATTCTTTTTTTTTTTTCTCCTCCTCACATTCATACTTTATTCCTCTCCTGCCATGTTCCCAAAGGGTAGTAATTTTAATTTATAAGTACATACTCTTTTCTGCATTTCTTTTCTGGTAAAAGCAGTGCACAGTGAAATCTATGGAGCTTTATTTTTGGGCCATCAGCTGAAGAAAATAATTAGTTATTACCAAAAGTAAACACAAATCCTGATGTGTCTGCACACAGACATCAGGGCATTGTAGGCTGAAGTTACATCTGTCATACTGCTCATATGAATTCTGTAAATCATTTGACTTACTAAAGTGAAATTTTGGATATCAAACTGGTATCTGGAAGTAAAGACTTTACAGTCTGCCTTTGCAGAGGGCGATCTGAACTAACCCAGATGTGCCAAATGGAGCAAAAAAAATTAAAATAAATCTATTTTCAATTGCTTTTCTCTTTTTTTTTTTTTTTTTTTTTTTTCTGGTTCTGTGTAATGTGTGTCCGTTTGGATGGTACACACAACCTAGCAAGTGCCAGGAAATTGACTGTTGTTGTGATTTACTGCCTTGCTCTTCATAAAACCATGTACCTGCAGGTAAATTACTGCTATTTGTGCTATTTTCTGTTGCCCTTTTCCAGCTTATTTATTTTCAGACTGGTCAAAAAGCACCTGAATGATCTAGTTACTGAAGTATTTTTAGTGGAAAAAATTACTAGGAAATGCTTTCAAGTTGCATGATGGCTTTTTAGGGAGCTTCTTCTTACTTTGAGCAACAACATTGAGATGTAGTTTGTCATTAATGAAGCAGTGATGGTTTTATAAAATTCTCATCATTTGTGGTGTCCAAGTGCTTTTTTTTTTTTTTTAAATGTAAACCTCCAATGTTTTACTTTGATCAACTACTACGTCATCTCTCTTCAGTCAGGATCCTCTGTAAAACACTCCCGCTATTTTTTTTCTCTCTTCTGATGCTGTGCTGAACATTGAAGTCTCAACTTAATAAAAACTTTCCTTTTAATACACAGTGCTTCTTGAAGAAGTATTAATTTCACCAAAAAGACACGCATTTTTAAACTGTACTAACTCTGGAGCCAAAGAGGACTTTTCCAAAGTGCCGTAGTCTGCAGATGATCAAATTTAATTTTGTAAATGAACTTTGCGGCATGATTAAATTTGAACTTGATTACATTAGACTTCTCAACATTGAGTTTGTGCCTTATTGGAGGTAGTCTTTTCATATTACTGCTATTTATGGATCTTATTCAAGTGTTTTATATTCTGCTTGGGTTCTGCAATGCAGTTTGTTCAAGCTACTGCTTATATCTGTTCCAGTTGTGCAAGAAGTGGAAAATATCCTTTATTTAGAACAGGTCACATGTGCTTGCATCCAGGAACCGCGTCTCAGTGTGTTTTAAAAAAAAAAAAAATGTATCTTGGAGGAACAGATTTAAAAAGTTCCTGAAATATTTTTCCGTCTGTTACAGAGGAACGTTACATATTTTAAACTAAAAGGTAATAATAGCTGAGTTTTAAGTGATACGTAGGCTAGCGCTGACTGAAGTCAACGGTAAAAGTCTTAACCAACGTCAGTGGGAGCAGAGCGGAGCCAAAAGTACGTCCCTTTGAAATGTCTCCGGTAACATTTTTGTGAGTGAGTCAATAATCCCATGCTTATTCTGCACCTCAAACTCACTTCTCTGGGAAGGAAACCCTTGCCACATCTTTTTGTACTCTCTTATTGTTGAAAACAGTCTTAATAGGAAAGGCTGCAATTGGCGTGTCTATTGTATAAACATGTGGAGACAATAAGCGGGATCTCTTTGTATTTATTTATACGGGGAGCGGGTGCTGCTCCCTGTCTGCAGCAGAGCATTTTCCCTGGTGAGAGATCCTGGTTGACCTTTTCTCTTCTGCAAAACTCTCACTCTGTTATTTGCAGTAGGCCTTTGCTATTTAGTGAGGAAACAGAAATAGCCCATGAAATTCAGTTCAGCATTTGCTTTGATACGAGCTATTGAACGTCACCTTTTTGCTTCCCTGGCCTGCTTTCCTCGGGAGGGTTTAGCTTGGCTGCCAAGCTGGTCAGAGAGTGCACAGATATTTTGGGGCTGAGCTGACTGCACTGACTGTGCACCTATTTTCTTTTTATTTATCGGACTGCTGGTTGTATTAGTTGTATGTAAGTACATGTGCTCTGCTTGAAATAAATCCATACCTTTGTGGTGAGCAGGAAGCTCCCCTAGCTGGCTGCTATCGATTTACAGAATCCAGGTGATAATTTGAATCAGTATATCCTTCTACCTTATTTAATGGCTGAAAATAAACCTATGCAGCCCTGCTGATGGTGCCCCTGGTGCTGCTCGTTTCCTTGCTTGTAGTGGAGGTAATTTCACAAGCCTCTGAACCAGAATTATTGGGGCTGCTTGGAACCTAACAGTTGTCATTAACAAGTCATTGCAGAGTTTATTCTGCCCTGTGTATGTTTTTATTTGGCACTTAGGGTGATGTATCGAAGGCCCGTTCCAGCACAGTGGTAGGCAGGGTGACTAATTCCTGCTGTATGGTTTGTTTGGGAGCTAAAGAAGATTGGGAAACTAGAGCAGAAGAGACTTGCAGATGTGTTATTTTATAACCAAATGTAGCTTCTCACCACCTTCTGTGATTAAAAGTTTAATGGGAAGAAATCCGTATAGCTGCTTAAAAATGAGGATCCAGGAGAAACCTGTTCCGACACTTACTATGCTGTCCTCCTGTTTCAAGGTTGCTTTCCAAAGCAACACACTTTAAAGACTTTGAAAACGAAACAGAAGGAGTAATTTTCTGTTTACTTTTCTGCTAAAAATTGAAATTGTGTGTTGGCTGTTAATTGTCTTCCGAGAATGATCTGCTGTTTCAGTGTTGAGAACAAAATGAGAGTCCAGCTTCCATTAAGCTGGTCAGGCTCTTGGCCATTATTGTCTGTCTCGTTCTATTTTGGATTCAACAAGTTTTTGGAACATGTTAGTTTGTAACATTTTTATTTGGTAAAAATCACTGTCTTTTAACATCATTTTTGCTGGCACAAAGGCAACATGATTAAGCAGTTTGGTATGGCAGATTTTGCCGGACAGTTAACTATTGCATCACTATCATATTATACTAGGACTGTGATTATTTTTATTTTTTTTGAACAATTCTAGCAGTTAAACAGTAACAGGACAATTATTGGCTTGCATGTACTTTTACGCTTCATGTCATACTGGGGAAAAACAGCACAGGAAAAATATTGTTGCATATTCATAAAATAACAGTGCTACTGCTTTATCTGCAATAGCTGTAAAAAAGCTGATGGTGCTTTGAGTGTCAAGATTGAAATATTTAGGTTCACCAGAACCAAAGAGTGTAATACAGTCTGAAACAGATCAGCCTGTCTTCCAGCCCATCTCCAAGGCAGAAGTTACATGTGTTTTCCTGTGTTAGACGTGCCAAGGGTCTGCTTGCTGTAGATACACACAAGCAATTTTGGGGTGGCCTTTGGAAAGGGCTCTGTCCCAGTATATTTGGCCTGAATTTTAGCTTGTGGCCTGCGTAAGCCCTCATCATTGGTGTCTTTGGGCTTCACCTGAAAATGCATTTTTCAAAGAGGATGTAGGAACATCCAAGTGCAAGAGGATGGAGTGGGTATGATGGCTACGAGTACAAAAATTGTGAAAATGAGTAAGGAAGTCTTGCAATGCAACTGCTAGCTAATCTTTGAACCACTAATAGTGCCTTTGGATCAAGCTCATTTTTTCTGGTAACATCTCTGCTGCAAGGGCTGCTGTAATGTTTGTGTTAGTAGCTTTCTGCCAAGCATTCAAGCCAGGGTCTGGTGGTTTATAGCTTTTTTTTTTCTTTTTTTTTTCTCGTGGTGGTAAGTGATTATGTAGAAACCCTCTGTAGGCTCCCCCCGCCCTGACCTGCTGTGTGGACTGGACTGGCAGGTTGAAGGGCAAAAATGTGTTGCTGTGGTATATAATTACTTCTTCCAGCATGAGCCAACAGAGCTGCTTGCTGTGATGATTGTTACGTATACTGCTATGTAAAACAGAATGCAAGTTTAATGTAGGGTTCAGGCTAGTATTTTAATGTTGTAATTAACAGCCTCTAACAGTAAACAAGTTTTTTTTTTTTTTTAAATCAGTTCCCATGAAGATTATTCCTTTACAATGTAGGCAGACATACATTTGCAGATGTGGAGTTTATGAATTCTGTATTGCTTGGAGAAATGAGCATCAAGAACAAAGAAATACCTTTTTTTGAAACGCTTTTTCTCTTATTCTAGAATACTGCAGGTATGGTGGCAGGTGGCTGGAGATCAGTCCTGCTGTCAGTATTTCATAGGGACATTTTGGCTAAGGGAAGCAGCCACGTTTGAGACAATGTGGCAGTTCCTGTTTCTTGGAAGAACTGGATTCATCCTTCTTAAACTCTCCCCCCAAAAAAGGTGGTCTAGTTTCACAGGTACGTTGTGCCTCCGTTTGTGCTGTTCTTTTGACACAAAATGGGCATGTACCCAGCTGAACCTGCTGGTTAGGCTGGAGTGGCTGGGTTGGAGCAGGCTGGGGGCGTTTGATCTTCTTGACCATCTTGTGAGACTGCTTGCCAAGAGATCCGTGAAGCTGCAGCAAGTAGCAAAGAGGTTTGTATCTCTTTAAACCTACGAAGGCAAGTGTCGTTTGCCTGTGTGTGAGGGTTACGTGCCAGGTTTGGCCTACTGTTACATTAAAGAATTTATTTATGTTGAATTGCGTGAGAAAAGGACTTCACCTGGTGAAAAATCAGTGTGTTGGGTACCCGGAAAGATGTTGATCAGCTCTGAGGTATTTGGGCGCTGGAAGCTTGCCAGATTTAATGTGTTTAAAACATCACACTGGTTACAGATACTGTATTGTCAAAGCTTGCCTGTAAACCCAGGTTGCTGGGACACTGTTTCTTGTCTTCACAGTATGTGACAGCACAAACTGCTGTATAAATGGTAGAAACCTAGTAGGGCAGGAGTGTTGGGATCTGGAGACTGGAAAAAAGTAGCGAGAAGTGGGAACAACTGGAATGTGCCGAATGAAGGATGCTTCAGAGAATGGAGACAGGAGTGATGAATGATCGTTACTAATCTTATTCCCAGCCATCCTGCTGCAACATGTAAATGTGTACAGAAAACAGAAATTACTCTTGATTCCTTCTGGAGGAGAGGCAGCCAGCTAGAAAACTTGGGATGGAGCTAAATCAGCTGGGAACTGTCTCAGGGTGAGAAGATAGACTTTGGGGGCTGTCAGATGGCAAGAGATGGGGAATGTGGGCAAGGCGGGGGGGTTGTGGTCCTGGAGCTTCAAACGAGGAAGTTGGAATAGTACCATAGAGATGAAAAAGGATCATTGAGTTCTCTGAGTGTGAGAGCCTGGCTGAGCATGTTTTGTGCACATTTACTATTTCCTCTCAGAATTCTTTGGTTTTTATCTAAATAAAGAAGGAGAGAGTTTGCATAAAATATGACTGACTTTGGAAATGCTTTTTCTGGATGTGTCCCTGCATGTTAATATGCAGCTGTAAAGCCAAACTAGGAATACAGAGGTAGAGAGAACAAACCAAACCCTTTTTATAATGTTTGTGGAGTTCAGCCTGAATAAATAACAGTTGCAACCTGACAGAATGAAATCGGAGTGATACTGAGATGTGTAGACATACAGGAGGGGATGATCTTACAGAAAAGTTAAGGGAAAAAACCTCTTTTTGAGTTGTTGACTAGAAGCTGGAAGGATTTCAGAGAGACATGGGTCTCTTGCAGCAGGCCCCCTAGGATGCCATTAACTACTGTGTTTGGGTTTCTGCTCAATCTAGCAAACTTTATTTTATTTGTACCAAATATTTACAGTTCTCCCCAAGCTCAGCCAAGCTAAAGGCACATCCCAGATGTCGGTCTGTCTAGTGGCACAGCTCAGAAGAGTTGCTGGGATCATTTATTTATTTATTGCTGTTGTAACACGAAAGTTGCCATCTGATAAATAATTATTCCACCCTTGGAGAAGGCACATTGTAAATCTGTTAAGCTGCTCCTTTGTTTTTTAGGCTTGTGCATAATGAGTTTGGAATTTAAGATTAGTGGTATGCTGTGCAACTGCTCATTTTGTGACCTCATCCTCCTGCTCGGCTCGCCTGCCTGTCCACCTGTCACATCCTGTTGGGCACCTAGGGCTATGTTCATAAGGGGACTTTGGTTTAGCATTGCATCATCTCATTTTCGTGTGTTCTGCTGCCTACTGGAATTAAAAAAATAAATAAAAAAACACCCCAAAAAACCCAACCAACAAACCATGAGGTAGGTGTCTAGGTTCCTTACAGAAGACATGAAGGGAAGGTGGCTTCAAAGAAGGCTTGTGAAAACCATGTGGAATGGAGGATTGCCAGAGTTGGCCAACGAAGGGTGTAGGAGGTTGGTGTTGAATGCTGTCCCTGGAAAATGTGGTGGTCTGGCCTAGGTGAGCTGTTGCTAAATGTTTCTTGGAATGACATGCCAATGACAAGTTTGCTCTTACAGAGATGAGGAAGGGCAGGTAGTATAACATCCACCACCCCAGCTTTATCCACTCAGGACACAGAAGTTTTGAGTTCTGGTCCTGTCTGTGACTCAAAACGTGGGATTGAACAGGTCCACCACCCTTTGGTGTGCCCAAACCAATAAACCATAGGCTTCTTGTGGTGTCTCTTTTGCAGAAGCTACTCTGTTTAGCCTTAAATAGTATTAATTCAACTGGTTGGGGCAGGAGCGGCACAGGAGAGTGAGCATTTGCCTGGAATGGTTCTCACACTGCTCCAGAAAATAATTATTTGTACTAAGTGGAGCAGCTCTACCAGGAAGCAAGGAAGATGTGTTCAGAAATTAGATTGTATTCAGCTCCATCTGTTTCTAGAAGGCACTTCTCCAAGTCTCTGTAATTGGGGTCACAACATGAAATATGGGGACCCGCTTGAAATACTGGTGGTGGTATTTGAGGCACAGGAAGCTGAATGAAGGGAAAATGTCTTTAGGGTTATGGGAACTAAAGGTTCCTGAATTGCTGCAGGAGGACAAGGAAGTTGAAGGGTGGTATGAACTCTCTGATGGCCAAAGGGCCTCTCTGAGTGGCATATATCAGTGAGGAAGCTGTCACGCAAAGTTGGATGTTAACAGGGAAGACAAGTATACGTCAGTTCTTGAGAGTGCTTAATTTTTTAGGAATGTAAAATCATTTGTAGTGCAGCAGGAGAAGCTTGAATCTGTGTGGAAGTGGGTTATTTCAAAGGCGTACAGTGAGTAAGTCGGGAGATGAAATAGGATTATGTCTTTATCACGAACTTGGTTTTTTTTTTTTGATTTAGCTTGTTGCACAATTTACAGTTTCAGTCTAATTGCAAAACTGTTCTGCAAGTGATAATTTCGTTCCAGCTAACACAGCTTTTGATATTTACTGTACAAAGCTGTGCTGTAGGAGCTGCTCACCCTGAAGATGCTGTGGGCCTGCAAGGACTTTCTCTTTTTCAAGTGTGTCGAATAATGTGAAAAAAAGCATGCAACAGATCTGCCTGTTGTGAGGATCTCGGAGATGCTGGAGCTGCTCCTGCAAGGAAAACAGGGCTGGCTGGAACAGGCTGCTGGTGCTGCTGCTGCACGTTTGCAGACCTGGGGAGGGTATTTCTCGGAGCTTTCTTGGCGTTTCCCAAAAGAATCGGCCACCCTGCCTTTACAGCAGCCTCCTGCTTTCTGGGAGAGATCCCTCTGAGTAGGCAGTAATTACTGTCTTTCCAAAGGAGTCCTTGGCTGTGGAGGAGACTGTTAATTATCCCTCACTTAGCCATTCTAACGAAGGTGTTTGTAAGAGTTGTGCTGGGGTACCATCATCTCCCTACCATAAAATATCCCTCCTCTGGGTCTGCAGTGTGGGCAGTGGTTGCTTCCACCAACCTGGCTGGGGGGGAGTGTGTGTTCTTGGGTCTCAGGTGGGATCTTTAGGGACTTGCTCTTTGAAACTGTTGACCATTTGGCCTTTTGCCTTGCAGCACTACTTGAGACTATAAATAAACCTGCTAAGGAACAGGTCTAATGATCTCGTGTTCCCGGATGCCATTCTGCTGTGCCAAGTGCCCTGCTGCATACCAGCTCAATGAAAGGAGGCTGGTGAGGAAAGGTGGCTCTTGCGGTGAGCTTCAACCTGGAGCACCACTGATGGTGGTTCCAGTCTCAGCTGATAATCCCAGCATCTTCATACCCAGAGCTTCTCCTGGGCAGCCTGGACTTCACAGCTATCTTAGGTAGGCACAGAGACAGAGGCGCATGGAAGATGACAGGTCCTGCTCTCCCAAAGGATCTCCAGAGCATCAATGTGCTATCATTACGGTGCAGCATTTGGCAGATAGCAGCAATGCTCTTGTCTGTGCCATCCTGGCTGGCTGATGTAGAAAACCAGTGGTACTGCAGGAAAAAAACATACTAATGATCCAAGGAAAAAATGATTTAGTGATTTCTTAGAGCTCCTTGGTGTTTAAGTATTGGGTTTGCTAACTCACCTGTTTTCTCATATCGTTTAAGGGATGTGCTATCAGCTGGAGGATGGAACTGGTTTGTGTGGTTACCAGTCTCATCCCCTGCTGTCTGATAACTCCTGCCCCGTTGCTATGAAACATTTTACTGAGAGGCTGTGTAAAAGGGATGAATATCCATCTGTAACTGCAGAGATATTTTTCTATGGCTCATCTCTTGCTGATCTTTCTGATCAGTTTCCTGATTCTGCCAGTGGTGGATTTCAATGCTTTCTGGTACTGTCATACAATTATCTGATGTGTGTTTCCCATTTGTAATTTAATACCTTTGCATCGGGGCTTATTAAATAACACAGTGCAGAAAATTTCAGTATCTGTCCTTGTTGTCTCTTTTCAGTGGTTTTACTTTCCGTGGCAAGGACTCTTACAGCTCTTGAAATTCTAATTCTGCAATCAATGTTTAATCTAAGATAGTTTTCCCTCTATTTAAGAGCTACGGAATCAGACTATGATTTGGAGGAGTGCTAAATTTGGCTGCTTGCGGAGTCAGCCACAGTACATAGGTTGATCAGTAGGTGCTGTTTGGCTTCTTGTAGCGCTGTAGGCAGCGTGGGGCTTTGGGGCTATGTGATGGAAATGCAGTTCTTCCTTTCTGCATGTAGCTTGGGAAGAAATAAGTGGTAGAACCTGGAAACTGTCTGCACTATATCTGGTGGCACTTAGAGTTGCAGAGCACCCCTGGCAGCAGAAAGACGGATGCTCTAGAACTGTAAGATTGTATTGACTGTGTTGCATTTCTGCTGGAACAAAAAATAGAACGGGCTCAGCATTTGCACTTTCCACTTGTGTATTGTTTTCTCTTTATTTTGTGTATTTAGAAAATGCGGTGCTCTGCAAACTGCTGGTTGAGTATTTTCTGTGGAATGAAAACCATCTGGATAATTTAACTGAATTTTATGGAAGTTTTTGGTAACAGGCTCTTTTCTGTTTCCTGGCATCTTGTTAGGTTAAGATGAGAATTCAAGTTAAAATTCAATATTGTGGTTTATGACCTGGAATTTTAGAAACAATTTGGGCTTGTTTGGAGGTGTAAAAGTAATGGAAATACTAAGATGGTATATAGTCTCTTCCAAAGGCATTCTCTCTGAGCACATGCCTGCTGTAGGCTTTTTTTTGATGTTTTTCCCCTCAGTGTACGTGGAATCTGTGGCATAGTGGGAGCTGCAAGCTTAAGAAAGCATCCAGCGTTTAAGCCGAGGCTTCTTTGAAAGAGATCAGACTTAAATGCCAGCTAAAGTTAAGCATATGCTTAAAGGCTTCCCTTGATCAAACCTCTGTTCAGCAAAACACTTCCATGTATTCTTTATTTCAATATCCTAAATGATTCAATTGGGTTTGTACTCGTAGGTTTAAGCTTGTTGCAGCCCCAGGGCTGTAAGAAACACAGGTGTTCTCTACTCCGATCCAGCAAACTTTAAGCATGTGAGCTATGCTGCTCAGGATTACGTGTGCTTAAGTTTCAACTCGTGGTTTGAATATGTTGCTGGATTGGGAGAAGAGTGTTCAGCATATGGCAGGCTGTTAAATCTGATGTACTTCTGAGCCTGACGCTGTTATTTTAATATATTCCACTTTCGTTGCAATACTACTTAGAAAAGTAAAAAAATCCCACTAGAAAAAGATAAATGCATAATCCTTTCAAGATGAGATAAAGAATTAAGTGAATTTCAGTATAGTTGGAGGAAGAGCACTAGCAGGCAGATTTTTCTTTCTCTCCCCTGTCCACCTCCAAAAGACTTAACTGCCCATTTAGTTTCTAACGTCCTGATGATAACACTGGCTTATGGTTTCATTTTTTGGGGGGTGCTGTGCTTTGTTTTGGGGATTTTTAATTGTAGTTGTTGGTTTTTTTAAGTGATGTGAAGGAAAGTGATAAAGTTCTTGGCATTGGAAAGTTTTAGGCATTTGAGAGATGAGTATTTAGATTTGCATGTGCTTAAATCATGAAAACAGTTCCTTGAGCACTCGTGTGTGTGTTTCCTTGTGTGCTTACTGGGATATCAGAGGAGCCACACAAGCACTCGCTAAAGGAGCTCGATATCACTGCAGCTTTCTGAACCCAAAGTCTTTAAGTTTTTCCCAGTGTCTCTGTAGAATCACAGAGTCATTGAGGTGAAATCTCTAGAGATCTCACCCATCTCTGTTGCTTGTCATGTTGAATAGGTTGCTCAGAGCCATGTCTCGTTGAGCTTTGAGTATCTCCAAAGACAGAGACTCCATGTCTGTGGGTGACCTGTTCCAGTATTGATGACCCTCACAGTAAAAAAAAGTCAGTATTTTTGTTTGGGGGTTTGTTGTGGTTTTTTTGAGTTATACATGACTGACACATGAACTGTTTTTTGACTCATGTAGCACAGCACACACACGATGAAGTATGCGGGTGGCAGCACACCTCCTCCCCAAGCTGCAATCCTTAAGCTTCGTTTTTCTAAGTAAGACAAGTGCGGTTATCGCTTGTCTAGACTGTTGCAATTTGTTCTAAAAGCAATTGATTGTACATGCATAGTTAAAGACCTGGTGGGCAAAGCTCTGCATCCTGTTCAGTCTTGGCTCAAAAGCTGACAGGATTTTTTCCTTGTCTTGATTCAGTCTTGTTTGACACAAACTAGTTTTTTTTTGCTCTGTCATTCCCCATTGCAGATGGATGCAAAGCACCCTACAGCATAACATTACGTTTAATAAGCAGCTTCAGCTTGGAGGTTGTGTCCGGTGCTGCAGAACTGTACCTTGGTGTTGTTTGTGCAGAGTGTTTGACAGATGCTCACCGCTTGCGATGTTATCTGGACTGTTTAATGCATATAATAGTTCCACGAGGCTGTTGACTAAAATATTCCAGCTCTTTGATGCACCAGCACTAACTTGTCTGCTATGAATTCATACACTAAAGTCTAAATTACTTCTAAAATAGTAAACATGAACTTTGGCTGTTTTGTGTTGTGAGATAGTTCTAGAATCAGTTCCTTGGTGTGCTGTGCATGACGTGCCTTCTTGTAACCTGCAGCTGTGTCTGTGTTCATCAGGGATAGTGTAAGATGCACTTCTGCTAAGCTCTAGTCAATAAATATCACGTAGAATTGAGTATCTAACCTTCCATGGGGACTGATCTTGCCTTGTCTGTCCCGTGTCACGCAGTTAGCTAGGACTACAGTTTTCTGCAGATTGCTTTTGGCAGCTTCAAGGACTGACAACCTGGAGATCTTACAGAAGATGTTCTTTAGCATAAAAAAGGTTTACTGGAATTACTGGAAAAGTTTACTTCAAGAGGTGCCTTCCGGGGTAAAATAAGTGTAGCAGTTAAGTGCACATCTTTAATGACACTGTCAAGAGCAAGCAAGAGTCCAGTGCTGTGCCGTGCCATAGCTGTCTTACTTGATTCACTTGGTGTCAGACACAGAAATGAATGTGTGCTGACTCCACATTCTCCAGTTTATGTTTTCTGAGCCTGTGTTCATTTCTCTGCACTGTCAAGCTCTGACATGCTTGGGTAACTGGAATTGACTGGCAATAGCTAAACATGAAGTCTAGAAAATAAACCATGTTTACTGCTCTAGACTTTGTTCCTTTTTCATTTCCAGTAACTATTGAGAAATAAGCAGGAAGTCAAGGGTGCCTTCCCAGAGTAGCACTTCTTGGTTATTTATTGCTATCTAGACTCTCCAAGCAAACCTGAGAGCTGATAGTGTCAATGGTCCTTCTTACTTGAAGTTTATAGATGAAGGATCATGTCTGCATTTATGCAGTCCTTTTGGGCTTTTCTCATGCCAATGAGTGACTTTGGATGGTAAACAGCAAGCAGCAATATCTGCGCTCTCAGGGTGCTGTAAGGCTTAGTTAGCTCTTAGGTGCCTTGGTGACAAAATTAATAACATACAAATGCTGGACGTGTCCAAATCTTGACGGTAGTTTTTGCCTCTCCCTGTGCCTGCAGTGAGGGCTCTTTTTACCCATCATTTCTGTTTGTGTACCCTCTCTGTTCTAAGGCTGAGTGATCTGTACAAGGGAGATGAGGAAGAGCAGGTGGGGGGAGAGGTCCAGACATCTGCTTACAAGGCCGTCTCGAAATGCCACTGGAGTATCTATTGCAAATGCAAGATTTGGGAGCAGGAGTTGTCCTGTCCTCTGTTATCTGGGTAAAACGTGGGATCCTGGGAGGTCCTATTCCCACTGTGTGAGCTGCTGCTTGAATAAAGCTGCTGGGGCAGTTTAACTCTGCAATGCTTAACTTCAATTAAGTTGTCAAGTTTAGCATTGCTTTAGGCGTTAATAGAGTTTTACTCTCACTTAAAAATCTGGTTTAGTAATTAACCTCCATTTTATTCTGGAGTTCAGAAGGTGCTCGTTTAGTGCAGCAAATCTAATGTCATGTGAATTAAAACATGAAAGATATTCAGTAATGAGAAACTGAAACAGGGTAGTGCAGAAATTAGATTATATGCAGTTTACGGAGAGCTGTGCTAGGTGCTGAGTACTTAATGAAAAGCATTTTGAAGGCACTGCCTTACCTCTGCATTTGCATGGTTAGGGAATGTTTTGAATTAAATTGGGAATTAGTAATGGATTTAGGATTTCTGTTCTTGTACACCGACTTCTTATTGTACAGCTATTTCTGAAATCTGGATAGTGGATGGCTGTGACAGTACAACTGTAAGAAGGTGTGAGGCATTCACAGAGGCTGGGACAAAAGTGTATGAAGATGGAGGGACTCCTAGTTCAACTGGGTGATACGAACTACTAGTTGTGATCCCCTTCTCTGTTGTAACTGAAGACTGAACCCAAACTCCAGCACGTTCTGCTGGGTTTACTGTTGGAGAGAGGCACAGAAGGATAGTACATGGAAGGAGAATTACACCTACAGGCAGCTGAGTCGCTTCACAAAAATTAGTCTGGCCTTTGTGATTTATCTGGTACCGTTCTTCATACTGCTGTGCCCATATTTTACATCTTAACCACAGCCATTACTGTCACAAAGAAAAGCGGTCCCCAGCTTTTCTGGCAGGAGGACTGTTTAACTTCTCTTGGCATTGGAGTATAGCTGTGTGCTGCCGCTTCTGTCTGCGAGAGCAAGGCTGCTGTGCAAGGAGAAACAGGTTTAATTTTCCCCAGAAATTGTCAGGCTTATTGCATGTGTGTGTGGAGTATGTGCCAGCTGGTAGGTCCCATGCTTTTTGGGACTGGGCGTCACATCAATTCATATGGTCTGACTTGCCTTTGGATATAAGGTACAGGCTTTTAAACAGCCCAGGAAAGTACAGCAGTTTCTGCTGCCCAGAGGTCTTGGGTGAATACAGGAATAAGGGGCAGCTTTCCCCTTTTCTTCTGAACATTATGTGCACAGAATATTGTTTGGGTTTTTTTTGGTCCTGGTGTCAAGGACTATGTAATTCAGAATATGAACACAAAGGCATTTGCAAAGCAATACTGTCTGTCCTGCTTTCACCCTGTGACATGCATTCCCATGTTAAAGTGCAATTCTACTGATTCTTTGATACTGACTACTCCAGTAGATTTCAGAGGCAAAGATGTAGGAGCATCAGTGGTCACCCAGCCATCTCCTCTATAGCTTAAATATATGGAATTACAGGCTTTTATGTTTTCTATCATTTGAGTGATTTAAGGGAAAAAATAGCCTCTTATCACTTACTGAACTACTTTATTTCCAAGGCAGTAATGTGGGGTAAAAGTTCACCTTATGAGTGCTGGCAGAAGGACTATGCACGGTGTGAGGTGTGGTTTTGTGCTATTCCTGATCTCCTCCGGCTGCAGGTGCTGCTGGAAGGTACGGCCGTGCCCATCTCTGCCCCGAGTCCCAGTCCTGCACCCTGTGAAGGAGCTGGATGCTAAACAGCTGCAGGGAGAGTTGGTTTGTTTTGCTGATTCAGTGGGAAAGGACCACACATGCTTAAAAAAAAATATTAAGATTTTCCATAATGTTACAGAACTTGTGCTAGGCCACATAGTTAGAAGACCCAACCCCGGGGAGGGTTGGGACCCCAGACTGTGGGAAGGCAGGACTCCTCCTTCCGTAGCAGCTTGCAGTTATGTTGGGTTAGGTGGAACATAAAAATCTTACTGCTGACCTTGCAAAAACACGGTAAAAGTGATGTGCAAGTTGTATGCATGGTGTGTGGCTGGCTTTTGGTGTGCGACTAAGTGTTGTTGGTGTCTTAAAAACAGCATTCCAGTAGGAAGTGTGACAAGTACCGTGCTTACAGTTAGTGACATCTTTACCGATGAGTCCAGTGTGATGACTCTATATGACTGATTCATAACATACTGAATCTCTTAAATGAATGAGCAGTAATGCCAGTGGTTTGGTAACCTCTTAGGACTCTCTTCCCAAATATACTGGCTCCATAGGAGCCACATCCCAAATATACTGGCTCACTGAGCTAATCGTCTTATGGCTGAAGCATACTTTAGTTAATTCTGTGTAATAATTTACTGATGCCAGCTATACTGCAGAGTTATCTGTGTGCAAAGTCCTGGCTCACAGCAAGTATGATGTAATGCAGGTTAACGCTAACCTGTTTGACCATCGGCTAAGCTGAGCTGTCTTAGTACACATTGGCTGTGGCCTAACAGCACACGTGGCTGCTCTCGCTGCTCAGCTGCTGAATGGTAACTTGTTAAGCCAAGGTATTTTCATGGGCTGCTTGAGTCGTCCTGCCACCGTTGAGACCTGGAATCACTTGTGTCGGCTGCAACCGAAATGTCCAAGTCATCCTGTGTTAATCCGTTTTCCACGGGAGACAGAAGATGTAGATAATGGATGAAATGGGATTAAATTCTTCCAGTGTGTAGCCACTCATTTGACGGGCTTCACATCTGTGTTAAGTTTCAGAAGACAACATGAAGCTATTATGCAGTTACTACCCACTCCAGGATCTGCACATCAATTAGGAGAGGCTGCTTACTCATGCTCCTCAAAAGTTGTGCCAAAATAGCTATTACATTATGTCAGAGCCCATATTTTCATCCTGAACAATTAATCAGAATATAAACCTCGCTGCTCCTCGGCAGTGTTGTATGTAGACCTAGACTTTGATACAAGGTCCTTTGGAGCTGTGCCGGTTCAGGAGGATTCCTCTCCGCTTGGCACATGTTAGGGAAATAATTATGGAACGTGATGTTATTTTTCCAGCAGTTTATCTGGGGAGCTCCAACAACAGAATCCTCTGTAAACAGCTTTTGTTCTGCATGTTATGACTTACTCTACTATAACACTTAAGGTCCCTGCTCGGGACCCAGCATCCCGTGCTGCTGGTAGGTGCTGTGTGAGCATGAAGGAAGGCGGTGGGATGCTTCACAGCAGATCTGCAATCTGAGAATAAGACACAAGAAGCAGATGGCTCTAGGGGGAAACAATGAGGCAGAGCTGTCAGCGTGATGACAAGGAGTCCTAGCGCTCCCACTGCCTCACTGCTCTCAAAACCCTGGTCTTCGTCCTGCCCGGGAAAGAGCTCCTGAGATGGAGGAGGATGGCAGGGCAAGTACACTTGGAGGTACCTCAGAGGACCTTCATTTGTAATTGGGACAGAGCTCTGAGTGGATGTTGTTGGAGACATGTGGAACTGTTGGTGACTGACTTGCAGCATTTCCAACCAGGCTTCAGGAGCTTGTGGTTCTGGATCTCCGCCCTGTTTCCTTAGGTGATTGGTGGCCGTTCAGTAAGGCCCAGAGATTCATGGTAGCATGCCCTCGGACAGGTGTAGGGTCTCAGTTAGGATGTGACATGCCAAGGGAGTAGCATCTGTGGAGAAGTGGCAAGACCTGTTGTAATGAAAATGGAAAACTGCTGGCTTGACTGATGCTTCTGGTCTTAGATGGGAACCTGGAGGTCTGTCTTCTGACCTTCCAGACTATCCTTATGAAAGAGCTGCCTTGTAGTGCTATACAGAAGCTCCTTTTTCCACAGAAGAGAATAGGTTCAAGATAAATCACATGAATTACTTGTGCAGTGCAATCCCAACACACTGATGGGAAGGCTAAGGTCTGTTCTGTAATTCTTGATCCTAATTCATGATTTTCTGTCTCTCTTGCCAAATACCTGGTAACCCAGGGAAAAGGAGAATTCAGAGAAGATGGTGTATAATAAAAATGGAAGCGCTCGCTCCAACTCCTCCGTATGTTAATAGCTGGATTTTCAGGCAGTAGACTGCTGGAAGGTGTGCCAGAAGTTTGAGTACCTGCCGGTGCCGTGGCCCTCTTTCCATGAAAAAGCTGTTTGGGTTGGAGACAAGGGTGAAGTCATGGGGAGTGTTTGGTATCTCTGTGAGTTGGATCCAATTGCATGTGATTTTTATTAGGAGAAACGAAGTGTCATAATTCCTGAGGTACTAGCGAGGTTCTTGCTTAAGAATCCCGTCTTGCTTCCATTTATTCCTTTGCTATTGGAAAATTCATGGTGAGCAGATAAATTTGTCTCTTTGGAGGCCATCTGGAAATAGCTAGACCAGGCTAAATTATACAGTGTATCTGATAAAAACTTTACAAAGACCCCTTCTCTGGGGAAAGGGAAGATGGAGGCCTGGAAAAAAAGATTAATAGGAAAAACAGACAAAAACAGTAGAGTTCAAAAAGAAAAGAAATTATGGTAATGTTGTCATTCAGAGGAAAAACATGAAGAGAATTTAGATTATGATTGAATGCAAATGCTAAAACATTAAAGCGGTATCTGGCCAGTGGCTGTTCCCTTGGTTTATTCTGTCCCCTACCAGTTGAAGTATATAACTTAGAGATGTAGACCACCTTGGCATTGTTTGACAAGAGCTACCTGTGTTAAAATAAAAGTAAATACACGCAATGCAATGCTATACGTTTGCACCTGGAATTTGGGTGCCAATGAGCTGAGCAGGTTGGATGTCTAGTTCCTTCTTTCTCTAGTTATTTCAAAACCAGGAACAACTCATCAAAGCCTGGGCTAATGAATCATTGCAAATGCTTGATGTGTTGGCAGCTACATGCCACCCAGCTTCACACTCTGTTCTGCTGCCATAATTTTAAGAAACTATTGGAACAGTGCCCTCCCCCCCACCCCAAAATAAAGGGGGAAAAAAGAGTATATCCAGAGATCTGGAAACTAATATATGCAACCCTCCCCCAGTTTATTTGTACCAAGCTGTTTGGGTAGGCCTTCATATTAGTTCTAGCTGCAGAGCAGGTTTTAGTCAGGAAATCAAAAGCTTGGGTATCCCTTTACTCTGAGTAGATAAATGAGCCAGTTAATCCAGAATTGATGAAAAAAAGCTCATCTGGGTTGGGAGAACTCAGTCAAAGACGTCAAAATCTCCTGAGTCCATAAGCAAGAGCTATATGGTGCTTTGCTTTAAATGGAGTGTTAGTCATTATCCCGTCAGTCATGTTTATTAGTTTGATTTAGAGGTGTCTCATGCCAATCTGTGTTCATCTTTGCATTTACAGGAGGCTTGTTTATTTTCCTAATGTACTAGTTCAGTTAGATTAACCGAAATCTGTACTTCCATCAACTGTTTGTCATATTTCATTTGACTCACACTGTCCACGTCATGATGTTACTTCAGTGTACGTGATAAAACAACTTGGTGCAATAGTTCTAGAAGGCTACCTGGCTTTGGGGGAGCAGAGGTCTCGTGGGGGTGACCTGCTCCCCTCCGTTTGCCTGGGGGGGTCAGTGGTGGGTATTTGTACTTTCAGCAGAGAAGAAATGGGGAGTTATGAAGGTGAGTGGTCCTCTCCTAACTGGGTACTTGAAGGACCTTTGGTTTCTCAGCCCCCACCTTGACCCTTTGCTGTCTGAAGGCTCTGCAGGTGGGCCTGGCCTGAGGAGGAGTTTCCATCTTACAGAGAGGTGAAGTCAGGGACAGTGTTTTGTCTGGAAGCTGTGAATCAGGCCTTTCTTTCAAATGCAGAGGAACAGTCCCCTTCTCCAAGAACTTAAAACCTTTTCCAGTATTTGAAAAGTTGCCTGCTTGCCTGTGCTAGTGCTCCTGCCTTTTTCTTTTTCTCCATTTCTGCAGTGTCAGGAAGAAAAAAATAAATCTGTAATCCAAGTAATATTCTAAATATAGAAGTGCTAGTTTACAAATGAGAAATCTTTCTGATGGCTTCAAAATGGGTTTTGTAATAAAAGGAAATGTATTTGACACTGCCAGAATTTACAGTCCCACCAGAGGCTTGTGAAATAACTGCTATACCAAACATCCCGGGCTGTAATGGAGCTTGTTGACACGTACGGGTTACTGAAGGGTATTTCTGGCTGTTACCATGAGGATGGGTTAGCAGGAAAAAATACTTTTTGCGATTACTGTAGGGCCCTGTCTGTACCATCAGCTTTTAAAAAGAGCTTTTTAATAAAAGGTGATTAAAGAAGCAGCTGTCTTTCAAAACAGGTACAAGAATATGGCCCCTGACAGCCAGGAGGAAGAGACTACGAGTAAATTTGTTGCAAGTGGTACAGACCAATACTGCTTTTGGCTGTTCAACCGACTAAAAAACTGGTTTGCTGAAGTCCCTGCAACTTGCAGGGGGTTTTGTGAAGTGTTTGTTTGGTTTAGTTTTCTTTCTCCCAATTTTTTTCAGGCTTTGACCTCTTCACAGCTATTCTACAAGTAAAGGTCCCAGTTATTCCCGGGTGAGATAATGACTTTTTCATGTGGTCACTTAAAGTGAGTTTTGCAGGAAGGTGTAATAGTGGTCTGCAGGTGATGTCAAACACAGAGACTACTCTCAGCCATTTGCTGCAGATTTAAAGTTTTTCCTTGCTTGCTATTTCAGTATTTTCACTGGAAGTCAGCCTAGGACTGTGTGAATAGTCTTACTGCCTTTGACAGTATCATAGAATGGTTTGGGTTGGACAGGGCCTTAAAGATCATCATTTTCCAGCCTCCTGCCACGGGCAGCGACACTTCTCACCAGACCAGGTTGCTCAAAGCTCTGTCTGGTCTGATCTTGAATATCTCCAGGGATGGGGCATCCACAGCTTCTCTGGGCAATGTTTTGCTTAAAAAGGGTGTTTTGCTTAAGATCAGTTCCCCATGCCGAGTGACAGTGGTTTAGCCAGCAAGAACCCAGTTTTCAAGCCATGGTTTTTGGCCACATTTAGGCCTGTGGCTCAGTGTGACCTGTTTCTGTGGGAGATCGGGCTTTGTGGGAAATCTGCCTTTTGCTGTGCTTCTAACTCACAGGTTTCTGATGCCCACACACCACTGGCTGTTGTTTATGAGCCCTGTGCTGGGACCACCACTCCAGGCTCTGCTGCTTCTCAGTACACAGTGAAAATACCTCCATGAGCTCTCAGAGATGTTTCAGGTTACATAAAACAGAATTTAAAATAGTATCTTTTTCACAACATTTGGAGCACGTGTTTGTGAATATAAATTTTCAGCACAGTGCCAGCAGAGTTAGTTTAACAGATGCAGAACTCTGTTACTAAGAATAGTTTCTGCAGTTATCTCCCCACACAAATTTTCTCCTTGGGCATTTGCAATGTGCTTATCAACACGGCAGAAGATCATATACACGTTCATTTTTTTGCAGAAAACAGTCTGCAAGCTTTCTGCTTTCAGAAGCTCTCGGAAGCATGCTCTTCTGAAGCCACGCTGAGTTTCAACTGATGAATCAGAATTCTGCATGGAAGGATTTGGGTACAATAAGGAAATTTAGCAATATCTTTTATATATATTTTTTTTCATTCTTGCTTTCCCTTGGTAAACAGCAACACTTGCTGGCAAGAATGGGAATAACAGATCAATCTGCTTATTTTCTGTGGTTGGATTGATGTTAGTTAGTCATCCAGCTCTTTTCCAGTTGTTACCCAGTGGAGAATTTACCTGGTGGGGAGGAAGATGTATAATGTCTTGGCACAAGATGCAGACTCCTTCCTAATAACATTAAGGCCATAAGAACACCTGAAGTGAAATCTAGATTTTATTTGTTTGAATGAAACCAGAATTCTCAGAGTTTTCACACTAAAAGAAACAAAGTGCTGTCCTGAGTTAGACAAACAGAATTTGGTCCCCAGTTTACATATGAAATTGTATTTAAACATGAAATAATGAAAAAGTTAATTGAAGGTTGCCTATTCCTCATTTGCTAAGCAGCAGAATTTTCATAGGTGTGAAACTGTGGTTACTAACCATAGTTAATGGGGATTGTCTCATTCATTACCATACACTGTTTAGAGTAGCTGTTGGTTACTCTCTGTTCAAGCAAGGCTTCTGTAGCCCGGGATGTCAGGAGATTTGCTTTATTTATAAAAAACAAAACAAAACAACAAAAAAACCCCAAACAACAAAGACCTGGGCTTGGTATATTAGTAGTCATTGAAGTGAACATAAAAGAAATACAGTAGGAATAACATACTGAAAAGAAACGCAGTTTGTAAGTTTTTTTTTGTTTAGTGCTTCATTTGTTTGTTTGTTTAGTGCTTCATTTCTTTTGTTACCAAACAGACTTTCAGTGCTCACATACAATAAAAATATAACCAGGAGAAAAGAGTCAAAACTAGCAAAAAGGCTTTGAGTCTGCTGAAGTCAAGCCAAAGGGGGAATAATAAATAAGAAATATAAATAACTGGTTTCAGTGGAGATTAGGGCAGGTAACTTGATTTGCCCTGATGTCCTTCCTGGGTTCTGTGACACCTGGCAGGTGGCAATGGAACATGGAGGTTCTGCATCAGGTGTGAGCGCTGCGGAATTACTTGTCTTCTGTCTGCCTTGATGTCCAGTAATTTACCAATGGATATAATTTTAAGTGAATGTTGTTGTGGTTTTGTGTCTTCATATTTTTGTGCATGTTTTAGGTTATGTTGTTAGATTGCATTGTTTCTTGTGCGTGGGACAGCACAGTACTGAATTTTTTGATGATTAAAAAAGAAAAAGAAAAAAAGTGAGTTTCTGTGAAAGTATATGGAATAACGTGTATTGCTTTGCTTAGGAAACAGAACCCTTTTAATGTGACATAATTCTCCTGTAACTGTCACTGCTGTTGTGTTGATGCTGTGGGGTTGGCAGAGCTGGATGCGCTTGGTTGACTGAGGCAAGAGAGCGTCTGCTGGAGTCAGCTCAGCTCTCCAGGCTTAGGCAATATCAGGCAATAAGCTTCCCTACTAACTGGTGCTTGTAATTTCTTTTAATGTACTTGATAATAGCTGTTGTGAGGGACAGTGGCATTGGTGGTGTGGTCTGTAGTGGCAGTTCTCCTCTCCCTAATCCAGGGTTTGGTTTGTTGGCATCACCAGCTGTGGTAGTTCCCTCCTCTTTGGGTGTTGTCCACTCCCTGGCCCAGTGGTTTCACCGACATGTGGATTTTTCAGCAGTTTAAAATTTTTTCCAAAGGTGGCATTTCTTACCTAGCATTTCAGCAAATCTACCTCTGTGGCTCGGATTCATCTCCTCAGTCATTTTTAAAAACGGTGTTGGGAGAAGAAAACATAAGTGAGCCAAGGAGCCTGGAGCCATCTGTCACATACTTTGCTTGTCCGTACCTGAGGGCAAAACTGGTCCCTGAAGTTCTGTTGGACTTCCTACTTGAAACAGGGAGTAGGAATATTGGGAGGCAAAGGAAAGCTTGGGATTTTCCATATTCTTCTGCTTAATTTAAAGCAGTGATTCAGACAGCTGAGGGAGACCGTTTATCTGTTCAGTTATGGTATAGGCGTTGCCTCCTCTTGTGCCAAATACCTCTGAGGATGGGAAGAGACTACACGGTCCTTCTCGAAACCCGAGAAGAATGTAGGTCATTAAAAAAGTAATAAATTTACAAATTTTTGAGTCTGCTAAGCCTGTGCTGCCATTTATACCTTGTAGAAGAGAGTATGGATAATAATACAGTTCAGGAAAAAAGCCTTAAATCAATGAGTATGTTACTGTTTTAGGACGCTGATTCCTTTAGTTCTGGCCGATCTGGGTAACTTGCTATTTTGTGTCTCCGGAGAAGGTTACTGCGTGTGGCTTTGTCCCTCCAGCGGCTGTGGTAGCCCATAACGATAGGGTGCTGTGTGCTGTAGGTCTGAGATAAGTGTTGCAAATGTGAGTGTTTATTTCTGAGACGTGATACAAATGTAATAACTTCTGAGGATCAGCTATAGATTAGCAAATACTTGGTGAGTCATACCTTCCCCTTGGTACCGTTTTTTTTTTTTTTTTTTTCTGTAGCATGTCACAAATATTTAGGAGGGCTCATTCATCCCAGGTAGGCGTGAAATCAATCTTTGATGCATAGGGTTGTGACTCAGGGAGTGGAAACAAAAAGGCCACTTGGTGTAATGTCTGCTGCTGTCCTCTTGCCAAATGCCTGGAGCAGAGGGGGAAATCTCTGCTGTAGTTTGTTTGGAAGATGCTTTGAAGATTATGGATCTCTTCTATATAGTGTACACCAATTAAATGTGATTAGGAGTGTTGTAGGTAATAGCTTTGCTATGAGGATGAAAAGAAGATGAGAAAGATGAATGGCACAGGATATGAAGGTATTGGCTGGATTGTAGGGGAAGGCAATGGGGTATTGGGAGTCTTGGGGAACGAGGCAGCGGGGACGAGTGAGACAGTCGGGCCTGGCAGGAGCTTTGTGCGGAGGGTTTCTAGGGCAGGCGTCAGGAACTGGCTTGGAGCTGACAGCAAGGTGAGTTTCCACTTAATCTTCTGTCTGCTGTCCTTCCCTGTGTTGTATATGTATGTGCCTTTAGCTCTTTGTATAGAATCTCTACAAGACCCTTCAGTCTATTATACAGCACAGAGGAGAACTCAGAGCCTTCAGGCTCTGTCTCTTGTCTGTTCTTTCTTGCTAGAAATTAAGTACGTCAAATATATCCTTAGCTGTGAGAACTTGCCTTGTCCTTTCATATCCACCTTCCATCCCCCAGAACCCAGTGGTTCTACCAGGTTCCCCATCCCTTGCTTCCCATACCTGCTCATCCATCCTGGAGGGATTTCTGTCTGTTGGTAAAGTTAACTGGCTGCCATAGTATCACAGATGTCCTTCACCTTCTCCCCTTCCTGCCTTGGAAGTCACTGGTGTAGATTTGTCTTGTGGTATAGCACATTTGCTTCTCCTTCTGGAGGCTTTTGCTCTGTTCTCATCCACCTTCTCCAACAGAGCACTGTTTAGTGATCGTTATCCTCATGAGCCTTTTAAAATGATCTTATTAATAAATGAGACACTGGCAGTGAGTTGGTGTCATGTTTTTAGGGCTGTCTCGGTGGCACAGAGGCACCTCTGTGGTGTTCCCAGTGGGTGACACCCACTCCGGTGTCACAGGGACAGATTACAAGCAGCCTCTTGCAGCCTGGCAGTGTCGGGCTGATGGAGCAGCTTTCAGGGCGCTCTTGCTTGCTGTGTGTGTTTGAGCAGTGTTGGTGTTCCTGTAATTTGCACTGGGTGGACAAACAGGCTGCTTATTGCTTCTGTGATTGCCCAGGAAATGTTCTGTCAACTCCACCCTTTTTCCTGATGTGTAGCCCTTCCTTCTGATCCAGTCTGGAGCTAAACTGGTGAGAGGAACAGAGAACGGGGTGAGTCATCTCACAAAGCTGTCACAGCAGGTGTCTGGCTGAGCCTGCTTACCTTGCTTGCGTTTCTCTTGTGGGTCTCTTTTGGCCCCCATCTCTTCAGTTTCTTTGGGTTGTTCTTTGACAAGGTGCTCTTAATGGAAACATTCTCGTTAGCTCATTTTTTCCATCTGTCTCCGTCTTCCGTTCTTTCCCCTGGCATCTTCAGCTGCCAGCGCAGGGGGTAAATTGGCAGATAAAGATGATCTTGAGATGCTTTCTGCTGCAACACTTCTTATGGCAGCATTACATGAAATCAACTTCACTTATAGAAAACGAAGGGGAAGTTTTAGCAGAGCAGTGCCTGGGGAGGAAGGAGAGGGAAGGCTACCAGTTCCAGCGCTGTTTCAAGTAAAAGCTTCTGCCTGCTGGCCTTGTTGCCTCAAAATGAGTTCACATTAAACTTCAGTATGGAAAAAATATTCCTCCTTCCTGATTATTTCTCCTTCCTTCAAAAGGAAGAAGAAATCCATGGTAGGAATTGCTTGTTCTTTTATTATCCTTATTAAAAAATGACAAACCAACCCCTTTAGCTGGCAGCTGTTGTAGGAATTGCTGCTGTCTCCTGGCACACTTTTGTCTGCCCCCATGTTACTTATGTTGTCTGACTTCTATAATAAGGTCTTTGGGACGTGAGTGATCGTTTTCTCTATTTGTGTAATGCTGTTTGTAGAAGATGCTGATCGATGTTGACTGCTCCTGTGTGCTGTGGCAGTGCAAACAAATAATTAGGTGGCTCATGGGTGGCAGGTAGAGACTTAGTGTATAGGGGGAGTGAAATGTGCACAAACCCTGTGATGTGCTAATCTAGGAGGGAGGGGAGATGTATAAAAAGCTCAAGCTTTGTGACTTGGATAAATAAGCTGTTTTCAGGTAGAGAGACAGAGCAATCCCCCCCCACAGTGGGTAAAATACCCAATATACTGCTTAAGGGAATGTAGCGAAAACAGAAGCCTCTGGGTATGGGTTACTGGAATCGCAGAAGCCAGTCATTCAACAGCTGGTTTGTTTAATACTTTCAAATGTAGTTGAAACTTTTAATGCAGATGGACAAAATCTTTACCTGCTTAAAACATTAATTTCATTCAAATGTGTATAGTTGAGTAAACGAATGCTTTTGATCTTCATCATATTTTTATTTACTCTGAAAGAAGCAAGCTGTAATAAGAGATGTTTCCAGTAAGTCCATTTTGACTGAGGCCACTCTTCAACTCCTCCATCACCGGGAGCAATGCTGTATGGTTCCTTTTTACACTGTAAACATTTAAGGGGAACATAACTTCTTGGTGGAAACTAATTAAAAGTATTAGGACCTGTGTTTATTTATAAGATGTATGAATAATTATTACTCAAAGTCTGAATGTTATTTTCTTGGGAAGTCCCTCATTAGAAACTCTGCATCATCAAGGGTGAACTGGACTGTTACTTAACTAGTTTCGGTTCACATCTGGGCAGAGACGCAGAGAAAATCTGCAGAGGCAAATAGAACCTGCTGTGAATAAGAAAACAAATCTTCCAGCATCCCATCGTAACTATTTTTCTTTGTTGTCTGGAACTTAAATGCAGTCAGTGCTTAGCTGCTTGTGCAGTGAAAGGTTAAGCGTATGGAGTGTTGTTGTGGGTGGTGTTGGGAGGGAGGGAGAGAGAAGTCAGGGAGGGGTATGTGTGCTTTCCCCCCTCCCACCATAATTCCAGCGCTGCAGGAGATCTCTGGGTCTGCCACGTACCTTCTGCCAGACTGCAACCCTCGGTGCAGCTCTGCTTGGGTGATACATCCAAGTATTTGGCCTCTCTCCATTTTCTTTAGAACAGGGACCGTTGTTTGTGCCCGGACAACAGTGGCTGTGTTTTCTAATTCAAGAAATGCCTTATAGAAGAGGCCTTTATCATCATTCATGCTTTGCAAATGTGGAAATAGAAACAGAGAAAGGAGCAACTTCCCCCCAGGTGATGTAGATGTGCAGCAATCAGGAACAGAGCCCTTGTCCTTGCCAAGTCCAATAGTTATTTCATCTGATGATAGTATCATCAAGCAAAACTCTCCTGGGAGCTTCTGAAAATAAGAATTTATTACAAAAATATTGCAGAACATAAACAACCTTCCCTCTGTGCAGACAGAGCTAGCTTGGTTGCTATTACTGATGATCATGGCCTTAAGCTACTGGTGATGATATTCTTTGACAGGCAGGAGTAGCTCAATAGTGCTGGTGCTAGAGGGTTGGAGACACATGGCAGACAATAACAAGTATGACAAGCTACTTCTCATCCATCAGGTTACTGGAAAAGGAAGTTTCTGGGCTTTCTGCTTATGGCTGGGGCCGGGAAGTGTTCTCCTGTGTGGCACCCTGCATGGGGACTGAACTCTGACCAGCTCTTGGAAGTTGTCATTTAGTTTTTGTTACACAACACTTGTAGCTTTGACTTTTCCTTAAACAGAACAAAACCAAGAGCCTTTGGGGTTTCTTGTTCTTATTTTCTCATTTCTTCAGTAGTCTGTGGGAGGTTTTTTTTTTTTTTGTTACTTCTCTTTTTTTTGAGAGCTGATACTGTTCTTCTTGGACCCACACATATTCACCTCTTGCCCCGTCTGCCTTTTCTCCATGTACACGTCAGACAAGTATTCCTCCATCCTTACTATGATGATGGTCTGTCACACTCTCCACACTTTTCCAGCCGCATCTTTCCTTGTCTTCCCTCACCTGCCCTTATACCTGGTTCCTACCTTTCTCATGCTGCAGTCTCTGCCTGTGCCATATCCCTTGGGATTGTTCCTTGCATGATGACTGTTGTCCTGAGGCCTCCTCCTCTGCACCTCTGCTTTTCTTGCATTTTACTTTGCCCTCTTCTCTTAAAGGAGAAGGCCTCTTGTACTACACCTTTTCTTTTGATGTGAAGGCTTCTGCTTTATTCTCCCCTCTGTCTCCCTTTCTTCTCTTTCTGTACCAGTGAAGACTTAATGAGATTTCTGTACCTTCCTACCTAATAGCCAGGTCTCGATTCTTTGTATTGTCATGGTACAGAGGAATCCCAGCTGTACCTCTGTGCTTTATGTGTTTTGTGCAGCACAGATCCAAGGATGAGACCCAGAACTCTTGTTTTGTGAACTTACTTACCTTGGGTAGGAAAGTAAGTAATACAGAAATAATGAATGGTAGTATTAGCTACAGATACAGGTTGCAGGAAAAGGAGAGCCCACTTTCTGTATAAAGGACTTTTGTGCTATGAGGATTTTGCAAACTGACCGTTCCTGAGACCAGTCTAGGATGCGAGAGCATGCAGAGCATGTAGGACATAAGTTTTCCTTGGATTCGGAAGAGGGTGAGAAGTTGTTCTCATCTCTCTGCCTCTTTTTTTTTTTTTTTTTCCTCGTTATCCTCTGTCTGACTATCCATTAATCCTTATGTCCGTGTTCCAAACTATCCATAATGCGTGCTTTGTAGCTTACAACTCACTGATTTATTTTTGCCTGTTTACTCAGAATTGTTTGCTTCTGTGGCTAGTAGTGGGATAACCAGAATTTAGCATGAAGGCTGTACTGCATGACATTGATGTTAAAGTCTTGCTATGCCCCTGTCATGGATGTGGAGGAATTCAGATATGGTGACTTGATTTAGCATGTTCCTATCATACAATAAAGGAAAACTTGCCAACTGTATTGGAAGTGATGGTTTGGTTGCATTAGGACTTTTCATAAATGACTAATTATTTCCTGTGTCCTCAACCCTCTCCTCCCCAAAACTAATCAAATTTAAGAAGAGTTGGCTTTGCATCTAAGAACTGGGCTTCTGTAAAATGCAGCAAAAGGAATCAATTAATGATTGATTTTTTAATGATTCAATTATTAGTTCATAAGAAATCTCAGTTGTTCAACAATAACAGTGTTTTTCTTGGTTTATGCAACCAGTGGCATGTGAAAAATCTCTGTGTTGCTAGTGATGATCTGTCAGTTGATGTGCTACTGGAACAGCAGTGCACTTAGTGGTATTTTAGATTTGGTCAACCACTAAGGAAGCATTTTTCTATAGTTTGGCAGTTTTCTTTTATCGTATGAGACAGTAGATGCTGGAATTGGTAGACCTGGAATATAACTGTGCCTATCTCACAAGAGAGAAATGGCTTTGTCCAGCGCCCTGTCTGTCTTTTTGCCCTGCTTCTGTCTTGTGGGAGAAATACCAAAGCAAAAAAGTTGTATTTTGGAGCTTGGTGGTGGGGTGAGTGCTTGGAAGCCTAATTAAGAATTTCTCTACTAAACACGTATGTTTTCCTCCCCCAAGTGTTTCTATTGATCTAATGAAATAGTCTCCTTATAAACTCTCAAATTACTCATTTCCTGTGGTCCTCATGGCTGCAAGAACATCACTTTTTGTTATTGCAAGAATATAACTTTTGATGTTTCGGGCGAATGGATTTGTTCATCAGCTGCTCTTAGCAAGTACTTTGCGGGTGCATCCCGCAGTCATCTGTCCTGGTTTCTTTTATATTTCGGGAAGGCAAAGGAGCTGTACTGATGTTAAGACGGACCAAGGGTGGTCTGGGCCGTCTGCTTTGAGTCTTTGGTGAGTTCTGGCCCAAGACCTTTAAACAATGGCTTTTCTATGTGGATGTGCCCGAGTCCAGCTCGTGTTATCTGCAGCATGTCACCCTGAGCTTGGGGTTAGGGGTAAGAAAGATCAAGTTGGAAGAAGAAAAGTGAAGGAGAGAGAAGGGCAGGCAACTCTGTCTTGAAACTTATAGCCTGACTTAGGGAGGTGGTGAGAGAAGCTTCTGTCTGATTTTCAAAGACTGGTCATCCTGACCTTTCAAACTTGAGGAACATGACTAAGATCTGTTGCTAAACCTGTGGATGTAGCCAGCCTGACGTCTTCGTGTGTTGGCAGGGGCTTTTCCTGGAGGCCTCTAGAAGCACAAAGCGTCTGTGAAGACTGAATTGTGGCCCCCAGCTCCTGCATGGGGTGTCTCAGAAAAAGCCAAAAGAAATGGCCTCCTGTGGACCAAATGCTCAGCTTTACACATGAGAACAGGGTGGACACAGGAACTAGAATGGGAACATTTCAGAATACTTTTAATTTCAGTTAATTTTTTTCCTGAAAAGACTAAGAAATAGAACAAATTACTCGTACAGGATTTATTTCTTTACCAGTTTTTGGTTTATTTGACAGGACTAAATGAGCTTCGGTAACATGGTACTTTTCTTTGTTATAGAATAATAAGCAGATTTACTGCAGGTCTGACTTTGCCTACCTGAGGTGGTGTTACCCTGAAACACAAGTCCCTCTGAGTGTGAGAATCGTATTTTAATTGTCCCTAAAACTAAACTGCTGCTACTGGAAGGTGTTACTTTTCACAGGAATACCCATCCTTTGGGAGCAATCTTTTCTGTCTTCAGCAAGAAGTTTAACTTGTGTTTCTACCTGAAATTTGAACCCTTGGTAATAACATAGTGAATGTCCTTTTGTTTCAAAATGTGTGTTGGTTGCAAGAAGGATGATGGAAGTTTGGTATTTTGTGTGACAGTGCACCCTAACTAGAGATCAGATGAAAGTCATCCATTCTTTATATGCCAACATTTAGGCGCTGTTTATTATCTCTGTTCTAAGCCTATCTTTCTTCTCTCTGTGTTTTACATAATAATTAATACTTGCATTTTAGTCAACGGCAATGCACCTGAACTCAGAGGCAAGTGCTGGGACCATAGCTTGAATGACACTGCCGGATAGACTGGGTGCTCCAGTGGCTCTGGCCACTGGCTGGGTCATCGCGTGTCTAAAAGCTTAGTCACCTTTTAGATAAAGATTTTGAAATTATTTTTTTTCCCTTTAGCTTACCAAACAAAGATCACTGAATTATTCTAAAATTGATGAAATATTGTTTGTTCTTAGCCTGATAGAAACAGTTCTTAAAATGTTTGGAAAAGTATTTCTCAACAGATGCTTTGGTCTTTCTGTTGAACTGAAATTGCTTGTTAACTTGGTGATAACACCAGGGCTGCTCTCTGAAATAGAAAATCTAATACACCGGCTACAACTCTGCTCAGTCAGTGTGTGTGTTGCCTTTTAAAATGCTACAAGAAGCACAAATATAGCTGGAGCACCTAGTCTGGAGTCGGGGACAAAAATAAACATGACATTATTATATTAGACTTGGACGCAGTTCTGACTGGTGATGTGCTTTGATGACTTTGACATCTAATATTTTTAAGCAGACTTTAAAGATTGTCAGCTTTGCTGGTTTGGTGGCTAAGCCTTCCTCAGTCCTGCTTTTTTTTTTCCCTCTGAGGTTCTTGGTTTGGTGTTTGTATCTTCCTGTAAAGTCTGCTGTCGCAGAAAGCCATGGCTGTGCTTTTCCCTGGTCCTACAAAAGTGGCCGTTAGAACTGATGCCCCAGCTGCTGACTGCAAATGCTCTTTTTTTGGACAGCAAGGTCAATATTACACAGATTAGCAATCAGCTCGCTCTCTGACTGTTGCCTTGCTAACCCATTTCTGTCGCTCTCCCTTCCTGTGCTAAAACTCCTCTGGGCCTATGCCACTGCTGTTACTCCCATTGCTATACCAATAGCTGTGTTTATATTTGTGGTATCACCAGCTACAGACCCTTCTATTTTAAGTATCCCTGGCATGCTCTAGCCTTTCCAGAACATGATTTGCACTCTTAGGGAAAATGAAAGATACATCCAGAAAGCAGCAACCTTGCAAGAAGTTTGGAGGTACATCAAGTTTCCTTGAGGCGTACCTTAAGAGAAATGATGGCTGGTTATGAATTATGACTGCTAGAAGATTTCTTATTGCTTATAGAAAACTAAGGAGGAGAGATTCTGACTAATTCTGCTTAATTTTTTTCTAATGTATGTATATTGGTAAAATACTTCTGTTTTTCAAGGCTGAATTGCTTTTAACTCCAAGCCTCAAATGCAGTGTGTCAGTAACGTGGAGTTGTCACTGACAGTAGTGTTTGGTAAAGAGGATGCTCTGCCATGTTCCTCCAATCTTTTCCTAAATTTGCTTAAAGGTAATAAAAAGTAATCTTGAGCACTGGCACTGCTGCAGAGTAGCATTATGCTGAATAACCTTTGTGTGTATACGTTGGATTTGAGCAGGAAAAACGCTGAGGGCTGACTCACCAGAATGTTGTTTTGGGGGAAGGAGGGGAGGGTTCAGCTGCTCGCCGTTCCCTTGCAGTCAGATTTGATCCGTTAGTATTTTAAGAAGGCAATTAGGGAAATTTGCTGTCTCCACATGGTGTTCTGTGCTGGGCATGCTTGATGGGGAGAGGAGAACATATGTGAGGGTTCAGTGGTTTCTTCTTGGCTCGGCTAACTGAATTTTAGTAATTGTCAACATTATTAACAGCTTACATGATATCTGTATTTAATTCCGTTAAAGCAGTTTGGCTGGTAGAAACATTCAGCCTCTGAATCTCTTAAAATTGCAGTAAGTCAACAGACAAACTTACGGGGATTAATAAAGAATATGACAACAAGGGCCCTGTGAGTAAATGACTTTTGTGGAGCCTGTGTAGCAATACATGCACAGAGCAGTTACTGAAGAGTAGCAGGAGTCTTGTTACAACTATAAATGTTCTTGTAAATCTTTCTAAAAGGTGATGTGGTGCCTGAGCGATATCATTCTTGATCTGGTTTGCCATGGCTGGAACCTTTCTAACTTGGATGAAGAAAATACTTCAAAGGATATTATAAGCAATTTAAGAGACAAAGACTAAACTTCAGTGTTTCTGGACCAAATATACTTTGGGTTGGAAGGGACCTCTGAAGGTCATCTGATCCAACTTCTTGGTTTCAATGTCCAAGTTTGAAGTTGGGCAAGGCTCTAAGCAGCCTTGTCTAGTCAAGCTTTGCTTATCTCCCAAGGATCACTCATGAAAATGTCAAACAATGTTGATCCCAGTGTTGACCCCACTGAGGATGGCTACTATTAACCAACCTACCCAGTGTGGGTTGACCTGCTGACCGCTGCCTGTAGAGCTGGGCAGTCTCTCCAGATTTCCTCACTTCTTGTAGTCATGTAAGGAGCAATCTCTTCTCTCTGCTTCCTTCTGCTGAGCTAGCCAGCTTGCTGTAGAAGGTGGTCAGTTTCATGAGGCACCGTTGGCTTGGCATGGGAGCCATCCCATCACCTCTCCCCATCCCAGTGTAGGTTAGAAAGGTGTCTGACCAGTTTGCTTTGCCCTCTTGCTAACAGCCCCAGACCTACATGATCTTTGCAGCGAGCAGCCAGTCAAGAACCAAGGCTGAGGGGAGGACCATTGATTTCTATTGTATTCTCTTATTGTCAAGGGGCTTAGAAATGCTTATGTTTGCAGAATGACCTTACAGAGCAGAGTTTGCGGGGCTGTGGGCTTTCCTTCCAGCTGCCAGTGCCAGGCACTTCCCAATGCATTTCACTGTTCCAGGCTTCAGAACAATCTCTGCTGTACTGATAGGTACAGTGAGGGTGGGAAGAGTTTGTTTCCTATTGAAGAAATGAATTGTTAGTAACTTTCCACATTCTTCTTTCTCAGTTTTGTCACTGAATATTTTCCAGGACCCATTTTTTCCGGTAACAGTTTTGGCTGCTGAAACTACAGGCTGTTTTTTGGCACGGTTAAGTCAGGAGCAGCTAATATTAAGAAGGAAAACTGCATTTCTGTATTTCAGAATTTGTGGACTATTAAGTTTCCAGTAGCTGAGATTTTTTTTTTTCTTAAGTGCTAAGAAAATATGTGTATGTACAAAAGCTGTGTTTGAGTGCACAGAGATTAAGCCAGCTATAAATAGCATCTTCCGTGACCCTGCTGGAATTTTCTTTAAGCTTGGAAACACTGAAGTGTGTGTTTTGTCAGATTTGAATCATGAACCTTGAAGAAGAGCTAATGAGTTCTTATTTCTCACCCCTAATCTCCAACTAGAGCATTCTTTATATGAAGAGCAGATCAGTCTGAAACTGTAGCTCAGGCTTCAGTTGCCTTATTTAACTTCTTTTACTCGCTTTGTTCATTGTGACATGTTTTTTCTGCTCCGGTTGGTGTGTTTATGAAAATAATTAATTTCAAGCTGTATTATCAAACCAGTGCAAACTGTGCAATTGTTGCTGTGGCTGATAGTTTACAAAATATACTTTATTTCGTTGTTTCAAAAACAAACTTCTCTTCTTGTTGTAACTCTTAGCCTCCTCGCGAAATGCATGGCTTTCTCTATTATTCTGTCTAATTTGCCTGGCAGCTTAATGAAGAGGCGTAGCTGGGACTAAATCATCAGCTCTTGGGGCAAAAATCTGTTTTCTTTGCTACCTGTACTGATGGATCTGGTTATAGGCAATTGGTGTGGCAAAGCACTCGGTTGCTTTTGGGGCTGAGATTTGATTCTGGGCTTTAAAAGTGTTCCCTGTCTGTCGTACCATTAATGATGTTTTGCCAACAAAACAACAAAAAATATAAACACACACACAACCCCCCCAGTTCAGTTGAAATTGAAATGTTTTGTAGGAATACATTAACTGACATTTTTGGTAGAAAGCAATCAGAATGCTTAGCATATCCTTTTTGAATGCAGAATTTCTATCAGCATATATTAGTATTTAAGCTATAATAGATGTTTTGGTAATTGGTTGAATCCTTGGTTCAAAAATCTTTTCTTTAAATTTGTCTTCTGTTTCTGCATAGAACAGAATTGTAAAAAAATAAAATCCTGTGCTTGACTAGCTCTTGTTTGGCATGAAGTTGTAGAGCACTTAAAATTCCTCATACAACAGCTTTAATTGCCTGCTAATCTTGCCTAAAGATTGGCTGAGAATGTCAGCTGGGTTCTCCTCTTGCTTATTTTCAGTAGTGTAGACTGCAAATGCTTGGAGAAAATCTACTGGGAGTATTTACTGCAGAAAGTGGGGAAAGGGGTATGGAAAGCCTTGCCTAGAGGTCAAACTGTGGACGTTTAGGTTGTTGGCTATTGATTTGTATCGTTAGTCTGACAGATGTATGGCTTTTGTAGAACGGGTTAATGATTTCTTGGTGTAACTCAAGCAACAACCGGTTGACCTGAGCCCCTGAACAGGACCCCGGTGGAAGAGGATGGTGTGTGATGGTGTTCCTAGCTCTGCTGCCCTGCTCCATGGAGCCTTCCTGCATGAACAGCTCCTTTGGACAAAAACTGACTGATATCCATGCCTTCCTCTTTTCCTTTCTAAGTGGTGTTGAGCTTTGATGAATGTGTTAGTACTCATGTTGTTGGCGGTTCCCTTTTTTTAGAAACAAATCTTAGCCGCAGTAACTCTATAGCCATGGTGAGTAATGGAGAAATCATTGCTCGTTAATGATTCACTTGCAGGTTCCTGTACTGCTGTTGCTCAGTGGCTTGTGTTGCAGTTATCTACAGAAGTATTGCTCAGATGAGCACTTAGGCCTGATTTTCATAGTTTCAGTGGGGTTATTGTAATGACAGGATGGCAAGTGTCTGCCTTCGGTTACTGGTCATCTGGTCCAAAGTGTATCACCCCAGAGCAGGTCCCAGTGATGCTCTTTATAGAAATTCTGTGCCTTTGAACCTTGCAACTAAAATAATGTGGGTGCTGCTTAAAGACCACTTTTAGCAGCGTTGGTTTATTTTTTTTTTTGTTGGTTTGCAAAAACTAAGCTTGTCTACTTGCTTAACTCACAATTTACCTATCCCACTGTGTGTACCTTTTGTACACTAAAAAGATAGAATACTAAACTTATCTTTTCCATTTTGAAGCTTATTTTTGGACAAAGTTCTCATCAGAGCCTCTCCGAGGTGTTTGCTTCCTGTGAGCACCCTTGGAGATCCACTTTCTTGCAAAGTGCCTGTGCTTTGGTGCCACAGTTGTAGGAACAGGGCATCTCATAAAATCAGCAAAAGCGAACTTCAGCTCTGAAATAATTCAGCTGCAGAAACAGAGTCCTGAAAGAGATGCCTGGGATCACCGAGTGCAGTCCTTTGTCTTTGTTGTGCCTGTCATATCCTCCCTAGGCTGATTGAGTTACACAGGCGAAGCTTGCCTAATAGTTGAGCTTCCGATTTTGTAACAGTCATTATTGTAAGCTGTTTCATGGTGCCATTGTTCAAATAAACTAAAAAAAAAAAAAGCTCAAAAGGCTCACACAAGAACAAGAGGATGCTTGCGCTACTTTGGGCTTGGTTACATCCTGTTAAAAAAAACAAACAACACTTGCCATGCTGTACTCGGGGTTATTCAGCAACATCAACCCAATAATAGAAATTAATAAGTTAAAAAGCACTGGAAGCTTCAGAGTGTTAACAGCATGAAAACGCTGTGGCCTGACTTTTAAATATTCAATATCTTTTCTTTCTTGATGTCTCCTTGCCTTCCAGCATGGGTGGCCAAAGCCCAGCGGCTTCCAGTTGTTTCCCAGGGAGGTGGTGCAGGCTAACGGAGGCTCTGGCCTTGGCAGTGCTGTGGTTGAGCCCGTGGTTGGGATGAAAACCTGGGTGCCAGAGCAGGGAGGCTGAGAGCACAGTCTCTGCCCAACTGGGGGGGAAAAGGGGGCTACAGCAGATCCTGCCTCAAGGGGTGTGTGTGGGGTGAGGCTTTGTTGGATAGAAGCATGGCAGGCTTTCTGATAAAAAGGGGCGATTTGCCAGCCAGTTCATTGTGTTGCATTTAGGAGTTCCTGTAATTTATTTGTTTCTAGGGAGAAAAATCAGAATTTTAAAAATGAAATATTTTTGTGGGTTGTTCTATCGGCGATGAACCAGTTTGGCATTTGTGCAAGGGCAAGCTTTCTCGTCATCGCTCTCCCACTGTCGTTTCACAGCAATGGCTTCCTATCCTCTCCGTTTTCTTCCTTGTGTTGCCTTTTTCCGCTTTCTCTTCCCCGCAGGCTGCCCTTTCCCTCCCGTCCCACCAGTTGGCTCCTGGAGCGGGGCTGGAGCCGGTGTGGAGGCAGTGGGGAGCTGGGAGCTCAGCCTGCCAAAGCACCTTTTGCCTTCCTGAATTCATAAGCTCCGGGATGTCGCATTCCAGAGAGCTCAGATCTGCATTAGGGTTTGAGTTTGTGCACAAAGTGGGAATGTCTCTGCTCAGATTTTTTAAGTGTTTTTTTATTTAATTGAACTCTTAATAGTTCAAGTGAAAGAGCACAAAACCTGATTATTTTTAATTCGGGGTTTGTTTTTTTTTGTGAGTGATGCCTCTTCAACAAGCCTGAGATTGCTCCTCATCATGTTGATTGTTCGAGAGACCTGGGCCTAAGCTCGTACGGGAAACGGCACTGGATCAATGAAAGAAAACATTCAGCAGTGTGCATTTTATACAAGCATTTAAACTTCTCTTTTTTTTTTTTCTTTTTTGGTTTTGTTTAGTAATAAAAGGAACAAAGCTATTATTAGTGACCATGGGCTTGGGAGTTTGCTAAAGCAGCAATAGTTACTCATCTGTTTTCATTTGCAGAAGTATTCTAACAAAGGCAGCCAGAAATGCAGCAGCAGGGTTAGGAGGTGGATGGTAGGAGTGGAAATGCAGTTTCTGGAAGCCGGTGCTTACTAAGACCTTTCTGTCTAGTCTTGGTTTTGTGGCCATCAGGAGCGCATCAGGTTCCCGGTGAGCTCTTGACTTACTGGCTTGAAAAGAGAAAGGATGAATCCCCCGGGTAAGTTCTCGGTCCTTTTTCTTCTCCGCGCTGCAGCAGGGCTGTACAGAGTCATTGTCACGTCTGGTGCCAGCCCGGGGTTGCGTTTGCACGTCAGCTCCTGCAGCTGCCTCGCGGGAGCTGGAGAACAATCAGCGTTGTGTGATTTATTTAATTTTTTTTTTCCCTGCCCCCCTCCCCTCCTGGCCCAGGTAGGAATAAAATTAAGAAATTATCTTCCTTAACAACAACAACAAAAAAGACCAAGCTCACACAAGGTGGTAAATATTTCTTTGCTCGTTTCTTTTTCTTTCTACAAACCGTCCAAACAGGTGTGCACAGGACCTTTGTATGTGCTTTAATGTTCAGCCAGCTGGTCCAGGGGTCGCTCTGTTGGAAAGGCTGTGGACTGCACAGAACCAACACTGTGCACCGTGGGGTTGGTGCAGGTTCCTCAGACACACAGTAAGGACAGGCGAGTTCTCAGCCAAAAATGCTGCAGTCAAACACTGGCTGTGCCGAAAGAGTGTCAGTCGATGGGAAGCAAGAATGAAATGCTCCTGTTGATTTCCTTGGGTTTGGGACCATGTCCCAGCTGAACTTGGTTTACAGCTGGGTGAATCTATGCTTGAACTTAACATTGTAATTAAATGACTGGGGAAAGTTTGCTGTCTAATAATTTCATTAAAATCATCCCTTTTTTCTCCCCAATCCTGCAGCAGTTAAGAGCCTGACCTTGCAATTTGAGTTTAAATCCTAAGACTACAAGGACAAATACCACGAGAAATAATCTGGAATAAGTAATATAAGTTTCTGAAGTAACTTTCAGAAACTGCTGCTTGCTTAAATGTCTGTATGCTGAAGATATAGATTTAAAACCATGGAGGACCTAAATGGGAAGCAAGGATGGAGAAGGAAAACTGTTTGTACGTAGAGATCTGTTGGGGTGGCTAAACCACAGCGCAGAAAGTTCCAAGTATTTTTCTAGTGTCTGAAATGATATTGTCTGTGGTTTTTAGATAACAGATAAGCAAGGGAGGAATAATTGGGCTGCTTTATCGGGCTGCTTACAGAAACTTTAAGTTTAGCATGATAGTTGAATAAAAGGTCTTATCTGTATTTACGGTTGTTAATGGTCAGAAACTGCCGTTTAAGAGTATAGATTAAGTAATTTGTGTTTTATTAAAATTGAAAATTTTAAATTTTTTAAATATTTCCTGGATTTTATACAAACATTTTTTCAAAAAACAGATCTCTCTTTGGTATATGAAATAATATTTTGCTTTCAGATGCCAAGCTTTTGGGAGTAGACTGGTAAAATAGGAAAAATGTTGCATTCATTGATATAGTTACACAGGGTGTTTAAGAGGGCTCTTCTTAGGAGTGGGGTTTTTTTTGTTGTTTTTAATTTTCCAAGTTTCTTTTTGCTTTTTAACAAAGGTTTTCCAAGCACAATAAAATATGTAGACAGAAAAGTTTGAAGTGACCTGGCACTAAAGGGAACAAGGAAACCTTCACAGTATTGAAAAGGGATTCTGTGCATAAAACTCAGTTTGCTTGGTTTTCCTCCACAGCAAACAAATTTTTGAAGTTTACTTTGGCAGTAATTCCTACCACCATTATGTTAAATAGGAGTGGAAGGATGTTTCCAAGCAGCATGTTGTCTTATTGCTATGCAGGAATGCAGTTTTAAATCTATTTTTCTGTAGGTACTTCAGATTTGATGTTGTTTATTTTTTAAATTTCCTTGTCGTCTTCCCATGCATCTATAGATTCCCAAGCCCATTGGAAATAGTTATATTCCCCTATTAATTGAAATGAGGAGAATGTATGATTTGGCCATTCTGGCTTGAAGTTCACATTTTTATGCATGTGAAAAGCTAATCAGTACAAAAATCCGTGCAGGGTGGGTCCCATCTTGCATTTTCATTTTTATTTATTAGTTCCATATTTACTAGTTCCAAAGTGTTTTACTACATTTCATCTCAAATGAAAAAATATGGAGATGGATTTTGCTATAGACAATTTTATCACTTTTCTGCCAATATCCATTTTTGTTTTGCTTTTACAGTTCTGATGGAAAACATTATAGAAAAAGCTCTTGGATACTGGTCCTTGGAGGGTAGTGCATGGACAGTTGATGAAATGATGCCACTGTTGAATAATGCAGTGACAAAACATAGTTATAAACTGGGTTTTTTTTAAGCTGCTGCAGCTAAATCTAGAACATGCTGGCCAAATTCTGACAAAACTGAGTTTTTCAGGTGTTCTGGAGCGTGGTCTCTGTGTTCCTGTTAGTTTTTTGGGGGGGGAATATCAACACAGGATAGTGATGCTGGAAAACAGATCTTATCTATGAGCTATCCCTGTAGTAATATGTCCATACAGTAACACATTAGGAGTTGCTGTGGTTCAGTGAGTGTTTTGGGGGTTTTTGTGGGTTGGTTTTGTTTTGAGAACACTACTCTCAGTTTTTTTTATTTTCCTGAGGCTGTGTTAGAAGCGCCGTGGTCTTCTCCTAGGGGTGAATTGCGGCTTTCTGATAAACTTCAGTCTATTACTTGCACGTAGGCACAGAGAGGGCTTTTCACCCTCTCAAACTATGATCTCCTGCATTCACTGGAATCTCAACAGCCTTTTATTGCCCCTTTTTTATGGCAGTATGTCAAGGTTTTCCTTAAATAAGGAAGGATGCAACTTACCTGAAATAATAACTCTAAAGCTGTTCTATTGCTTGTATCTGTCTCAAGTGCCTCCCTTGCTGGCACTTGCTGATGATTTCATTTCCAGTCCTGTTCCAGGCCACTACCGTACCAAGGTCTTGGAATGTTTAAAAACCAAACCCCTTTGGTCTGGGAACCGCATTGTTCTGGCTGACTTCACACTCCTCAATTTACCTGGTGCTGGTTCTGCAGAGGCATGTGGTGGGATGGGTTGTGAAATTTGAATTTATTTATTTAGTTGCCTATAGCTTTTTTGCTCTTGTTACAGGGAATTTTTGAATCCCAGTCTGGAAAGATTTGTTGTGCTGGCTTTTTAGTAGTACTAAACACTTGTTTGGTTATTAAAAACTTGAAGACTGTCGTTCAAACAACTTTGTATATGGACGTAATCATTAGAACATATTATCTAATGAGTTTGATCTGCTTTATTTTTCTTTTCAATGGAACATTTTCAGCTTAAGGCTGCTGTATGAGTTGTAGATGGTCTCTGTTTTCTCCCAATTATTTGTAAAACAACAGTTCTACAGCATGAGCTAAGGTAAGTGTCTTTAGAAAGCACTTGCTGTGCCAGACAGAGGGTGGTTTTCAAGTTGCATACTTTGGTTTCATGTACTTCTTAATTATTACTTTTTTTTTTCAGAATAAATTAGACTATATTAAAAGAGCACTGGAGGCTGAAGTTCTCTGTTCCCAGGCTGGGAATAACATGGCTATTGAAGGTGTTTTCATTCTGCTCCACTTTTGAACTTCAGTGGAAATTTTGGATGGCAAGTCTGGCATGTTGACCAGTAATGGGATGCCAAGGGTTTGGGTTTTTACGCTGATGTAACAGACTGAAAGAGTTTTTTTTTCTCTGCTAAACTTGTGAGTAGGTGTTACAAGAGCCTGGCAGTTTCACCTTCAGTTATGTCTTGAGTTGCTTGTCAATGCCAGGTAGGATGATGAAAGACATCTGACTCTTGGCTGCAGTGGAGGGATGATACTGGGATTTAGAAATGTGTTTTCAAGTCCTGCCCTTGGGGAGGCTGTGTCTCCCCAAGTAAGTCTCCTAAGAGGCTCTGCCCAAAATCCTTGTGTTGAAAGTCTTTATGAGTGATGTCATCTTTGTCAGATAATGTGTGGCTGTTGGACCCTTCAGCTGCTGCCTTCACTTTGAAAGGTGTCCCCCTTAAACCTGCTCTGGATTGATTCTCTGCATTCCTTCGGTCTGCTTCAAGTTGTCTCTTTTGGTAGTAGGTATTTTTTTTTTGTTTTATGTTGGTGTTGGAGGGGACCCCTAATCTTAGGGTTTATCAGTTTTTGATTGGGGGAAGAAGTACAGGTGAGCTTCTATAGATTAGCTTATATATAGCCTGGTACTTTAAAGCATGAGAGCTCCAGCTTTCCAGGGTGGCAGAAAGTGGTGGGCAAATGAAGGTGTGCTGTTAAGACTCTTGAAGGCAAATTGGTTTAGTTCTCCTTGCAAAGCAAACTCCCTGGAAAGGAATGTGAGTTTTCTTTCTCTGTCAAAGTCTTCTGTAAGTTTTATGCATGTTAGAAATATTTTCACATGAAAAAATACTTAAATTAACTGACCAGTTTTGGCTGTCCAGTCTGTACTGCTAGAGGTACCTCCAGGCTGGTCAGGAAACCATTGCCTGGAAACCAGGGGAGGCCTTCTAGGACAAGAATGTATGGTAGGAGTGTCTTTCATGTATTTTTCTATTTTTTTTGTTCCATGACAGAATAAAGAAGCAAATATTTTTGCTCAAAACTGAACAATATTTGATTTAGGTGAAACTTCTTGATGCTGAGTCTGTGGGCCAGTTAAACTGAATAACATGGTGTGGTCAACAGAAAGAAAATAGGAACGGAGGCTGATCGTTCTGATGTGAACGAATAACAGCTTCTCCTTTTCATCACCTGCTCCCACAGTTTTCTAACTCTAGCTTGTTTTTTGCGCTATTATGTCAGTTATTTGTGCTGCTTGATGGGAGTTTTTGCCTGTTTAAGAAATACAGACTTGGAGGAACTTTTGCATTTCAAAAATGACCTTTACTTGGAGCCTATTTTCAGACCTTTTCCTAATGTTAGTACCTGAAATCAGTCTTATCCATTGACTTATTCCATTTGAATGTGGGGATGCCCCAAATTAAGGAAGGACTGGACCCCCCGGTCTCTGCGTAGTTCAGTGCAAGAATCTGGGGAGTAGTGTAGCAGCCGGACACAAAAGGTAGACTCAGCTAATCTGGAGTCACTTACTTGCAAAGTGGTGACATAGGCACTCCAGTTATTTCTAAATGAGTTACAAAGGAGGGGTCGCATTTTTGAGGTCTTATTTACTGCTTTGGTCCAACACTTCTGAACTCTGGCTCACTCAGCTGGGCTAACGTGGGAGAGAGGATATGGGCAACTGTGAACTCGGAGGTGGGGACAAGGGGGAAGAGAGGACTTCCAAGAAATTGCAGCACGATGACTGCTGACACTTGCTTTCCAGCCAGCCCAGTGTGCCAGATGGTGAGGAATGTTTCATTATGGTCTGGATAGGCTGGTAGACCTAGAAGAACATCGTTCTTTTGGTGGGACTCGCCGAGAAGCCTGTTCAAGCTAGTGTGGTGCCTTCTAGAAGGGTTCATTTGTGAAGACAACAACTCCATTCCAGCACTACTTCAGATATATGTGCTCTGCCAAAGAGTTTGCATAGTCCTGCTACTGTCCCCTTGGGGATTTTGGCTGGAGGACATCTTCTGTGGCCCGTAATTCGTTACTGGCTGCTTCGTTCCACAGTGACCTACTTTGATTAGGCAACGAGTTTTTATCTGAAAAGAAGCAAGTTGTTCCTTCGCCAGTCCTCCAGTTGGAAACAGTTTTGGGACTGGACTTCTCAGAATGAGACTGTTGGTACCGGTTTAATCTTGTTCGTAGCTGGTTCATATCGCTTGGTGAAATGCCAGGGTTGTTCTCTCCTGGGTGTTTGTTTCTCTGCTGTATTTATAGACGGCAACACTCATCCCCATCAACCTCCATTTTGTGACATTAAAATGCCAAACTTTTCTTTAGCTTCCCACTAAAAAGTGGGTTTCTTTTGTCACTTCAACCTCAGCTCCTTGTTCTTGAGCAGAAGTGCCCAGGCAGGAGCCTACAAGGACACAGATGTCTTGTACTGTGGACATGGGTGCTTCTCCATTCTCTGTGGTGTTACCTTGTCTGATAGAGCCTGAGGCTGCTACTTTTTAGGCTTGGGTTGTAGTGCTGGCCACTTGTGCCATTAGGAGTGACTCATTCCCCCGGGCTCCTCTCTGTTCCATTGAGTTTAAATTCATCATAGAAATACTGATGATGGACCATATCCTGTTGTGCTTTGAGAGGTCCTTAATGGAGTTGTGGCAGCTCACCAGAGGATGAGCTGTTTTTCTCCTGAACTATGTTCTGAAACAATACAGACGAAATCCAGCAGATAAAAGCGAAGGGGAATTTTACTCTAATCAATGAGTTATTTCCCAGAAGTATCAATGGATCCAAGTCTGGAACCTTAGCAGAGGCATTAGGTACAGATGCTTCAAGTCTATAGAGAGGAGACTGAAGATGGAAAATAAGCGGGAATACAGAGAGGGAGAGAGGGATCCAGGAAAGCCAGTGAGCAATTCAGGTATGTAACCTGGTAATAAGCTTCAATGCTGTCCCTTTAGAGGGGGAGAAAAAGCAATGTAATTTTAATGCGGTGGGAACTCAAGGCAGTGCCTCCTGGACGTAGTAAAGGCTTGTAGAAGTTGCAGCCTGGTTTGGGATTTGGAGTTGTTGACATCTTTGATTCTTTGAAAATGACAAAATAGTGCTCAAAGGAGAGATTAACGGGGGCAAGAGGGGAGCAGGGTCGGGGAGGGGATGGTGAGAACCCAGATACTTGGTTGCTCTCCTTCCATTCTTGGTTGCTCTCTTGCCATTCCCAAAACACTCTGCTACCGGGGGGGAGGGGAGGTTGGCATTTCACCCTTTGCCTCACCTCCCAAACCCTGGTGGTGCCAGCCAGCAGGCTGGGGAACCAGGGGACAAAGCTCCATCTAGTGTGTAAAGGGAGATGTCTGAGAGGTCACAAAAGAAGAAATCCTACAGTAGATGGCTTTCCCTAGTCCAGGCTGTGGTTGGTTTGGGGTTTTTTTGTTGGTTTTCTTTTTTTTCCTCTTTTTTTTTTTCTTCCCCCCATAATTTGTGGGGATTGCAAACGCTTTGACTGCAAGTGTTAATGGAATAACTTTAGCATCCTGACAGCTGATGTCCTTTTTTTATCCAGTGGCACGTATAGAGGTTATTACTGGCATTAATACAGTTTTAAGTAGTCTATAATGTCAATTTTAGGCAAAACCAAGTATATGTCCTTATATTAAGATTAGGAATTGTATAGACAGGTTATAGCTCTGGGAAGGGAAGGGACAGAGGAGTATTACGATATATAAGGTTAACACTTTTAAGGTAAAATATCTTTTCACCCTTCCTGACTGATTTGTACAATCTTAAACTCCAGTAAGGGGTAGATAATGCCGGTATAATTGGATAAGACGTTTTATTATCTACTTTTAAAAACAAATCAAGAATAACAAATAATCTTGTTTGTTCTGGAAGCTGCTAAAAATAGAATTTTCTTTTCTATTATTTTTGTCCTGAATACTTGGAAAACCAATTGCATTTCCTGAATGGGGCTTTGCCGTAGCCTCTCTAAAAGGATGGGGAAAATATTTTCAGTGTATTAGGTGTATATTAGCAACTCAGTATCAGGCAGCTACTAATTTTCTGAATTCAGCAAGTGGTCGTGTGGCAAAAACAGGCTACTAAGATTTAATCCAGATTTTTTTTCTGTGGCTAGTGAAGGAAACTTTGGTTTGTGTTTTCCTTAATCCACCTATGGTGTCCCATTTTTATGCAAAAATATGCTGCTTGTCCTCCTACCTGTAGTACTGCTTCCACAGCCCTGTGTCACAGAACTGATCCCTGCCTGCAGTGGTAGCCCTTTGAAATCTGTGGGAAGTTGGGATCTAGCACCTGTGTGGGTTGTTATTGTTGTTTTGGGGCTTTTCCAGAATGTTGGAAATACTGGGGGTCCTTCCTGCTGGTGGAGGATCAGGAGGAATAGAAGAAGGTGAGTGAAGGGACGTGAAGTTTGTATCCGAAGTGGTAGGTGGAGGTGAGGGGATGGTTTCTGGTGCTGACCTTTCTCAACCAAGAAACTAAAGGAACAGGAGGGTCACTTTGCTCCCAGCAGCATGTTTGCCAAACATTTGTTTTGCAGAAACGTGCAGCTGCTCCTGAGTCCAAGCTGAGAGCCTTTACAATATGGCTTTTTAGGGACAGCAGTGCCGTTGGCTGCTGGGCTCCAGCGAGTCTGGGTCTGTACATCATTTCCAGGTGACTGTTGTGAGTTTATAAACCTGGTTGACTAATGTAGTGCTGTGTAGTCATCTGCTGTAGCCTAAAATAACAGAAGGTGTGAATTGCTGCCCCACAGTGTTGGTGGGTGCTCCTGCAGGTACTTTGCCAAGGTCACAAATGCTAAATAAACCAGGTTAAACAAAACCCTGTTGCGAGAATTCATGATTAACTGTAGTCTTTGCAGGATTTATTGGCTATAAACTAAGTGCCTGCCTTTTTTTTTTTTTTTGTCCTAGTAACTAAGGCAGATGTGAACTTCAAGTCCAGTGAAACATTTTTTTGGCTCTTGTTTCTGTTTACATGATTCAGGAGTTTGCAGTAGTTCCACAACAAATATAGCTTTGAACAGAAATAGCCATTCAAGTGCTGTGCTTCTGGCAGTGCAGAAGAGATTAAGAGAGTCTAACAAAAGAGCTTGTAAATAGTTTTCAGTTGGCTGCTTTTTTTTTTCTTTTCAAAAATGAACCAATAGCTGTAACGTATTTTGGAAAGCAAGAGGTGGCATTCGTGCAGAAGTTACATGGACAGCATATCTCACTTGTCATTAAACTGTGCAAAACAAGGATTGGGCTGAACAGTTAGTTCTACTTTAAAATTCTTCTTCTAGAATTGCAGCAGTTGTATTAATTTTAGAGATTTTATTTCATAGAATGGTTTGCGTTGGAAGGGACCTTAAAGATCATCTAGTTCCAACCCCCCTGCCATGAGCAGGGACACATCCCACCAGACCAGGTTGCTCAAAGCCCCATCCAACCTGGCCTTGAACGCTTCCAGGGATGGGGCAGCCACAGCTTTTCTGGGAAACCTGTCCCATTGTCTCACCACCCTCACAGGAACTTCCTGATATCCAATCTAAATCTCCCCTATATCAGTTTAAAACTGTTACCCCTCATCCTGTCACTCCATTCCCTGATAAAGAGTCTCTCCTCAGCTTTCCTGTAGCCCCCTTTATAGCCCCTTTCAGTACCTAATGTCTCCTAGGAACCTTTTTTTTCTTATGCAACCTTTATGCAACCTTATTTGGTTGCATAAAGTTATTTCTGAGGATTTTTCCTGATGTCTCCTCTTTGAGAAAAGTTTATGCTTTTTAGATGCAACATAAGAAAGACGAAGAACAAAAGGGTGATTGCAAAATGAAATTAAAGCTGTGTATTAGCAGGGCTGTATTTGATGTGTTAAGAAAAGACATATGAATAGATTAAGGCGGATCTTTTTGCATACATTTTGACAGTTTCTGAAATTAGGAAAGTATAAATGTTGCTTGTGTGTTTTTATTTTGAATGAGACTTCATTCTGTATCATGTTTTTTGATTTGTTTCTTTCATTTACGTGCGACCCCGAGTTTAATTATTTTCCTTTTTCCCTCTCTCTAATGTTCATGAACAGTTTCTGCCTAGAAACAAGGTGCAACTTTTTTTTTATGGGGGTGGAGAGGGAATTGCCAGAACAATCCCTGAGATGCCAGTTTCTCAGTGCTCCAGCCTTTAAATCAATACTAAATATTTCTATGAAAGACTGCATTTCATACAAATGTCACGAACTTAAAGTAGAGTCTACAGCTGCTGGATGGTTGGTGAAGAGGTTCTCTAATCATCACTTGCACTGATATGCTCCAGCCATCCTGGCAGCTGCAGAGCAGACCAGAGGTGCTCTAATGTGACCCACAGCCTTCATGCGAAGGTTCTAAGCACACAGAAACTGTACCTGTCTTGGGAAATCCCCCGACTGGGAGTGATTGGGATTTGGGATGGGTCCCTGGGGACAGAGGGACTTTATTGCTGGATGTGGATGTACTGAGGATGCTGCTGGATCCTGTGGTAACGTAGCAGCGCTGCCTGATGGGCTGCTGGGCTTTGTTCTCTCCAGGAACCTTGATTTGAGGTTAAGCCCATGTCAGGGATGTTGTAGGGCATGTTGAATGGTCTAAGCAAGGGCACTGAAGGCCATCTTTTCTCTAGTGGTTTGCAGTTGGGCAATTCCTCCAGTGAATGACTGTCATTTTGCTTGGCCTGGATTTCCATGTTTGTAAACATCAGTAATGTTTTCTTACATGGACAGCTGGAGCTTCTCTCGCCTCCCTGTCTGTGCTGCGAATACCCAAGGCAGCAAGACTGGTACATCTGTCCTGCCATTGCAAATCGCAAGTGGGGTGTAAATGTGCAAATGGTTGGTGAAGTAACTTATGGCTGAAAAGGCTTTTTCCATCCCCCGAGTTGTTCAGGTTGCCCAGTAAACCATCTTCTTTGCCACAATGCCTCTTCCACAAATAGCCAAAAATGTAGAATAACTGTAAGCAATGTTTAAGGACTGTAAAATTAAGTTTAAAACGGGGGGATGCTGAGGAGTTGGTTTCTACAGTCTGGAGAGTTGCTTTGTTAGAAGGAGAAGTTGGTAAAGATGCTCCCTGATCTGGTCAGGTCCTGTAATGAACAGCTAGTGCTGTGGCTAGAGACTGACGGGCGAGTTTGCAAAATACCTGTCCAAGATGACTTTAATGTTAGTTATTGCAGTGATGTGTTAGGGGTTGTTTGCTCCTGTGCATGTGGTACTCGCTGCAATGAGCAAGTCCTACACGCCGATAACGCCGACCTATCACATACCTAACACTGGATTAACTTTGTGGTTTTCAGTGTGACCTCTTGGGGTTCTTAATCATTTAAAGCAAATCTTCCATAAACACTTTCCCTTTTGCTCCTTAAGATCCTGTTTGCTCAGCATGCCAGAACGAGGATGTCATCTGCGTGAGATGAGGCTCTGAGTTGCCTCCTCATCTGTGGAAGGTGGGGAATGGCACTGTAACCAATGAGTCAATAAGCAGAAAAACCTCAGATGAGCAGAATGTCTGGGAAGTGCTGGATCACTGTAAACCTCCAGGAGATCGGTGGCTTTTTGGCTGGGAGGGACTTGGAGCATATGAATAACAACAACGAGCTGTGAACACAACACTGTGTCTTGTTTTATGCAGGGCTGCCTCTGGGAATAAACTTGCAATCCCACCATGTAAGTGACAGACAATTTCTAAACCAAGATATGGAAAAGTAATGTGGAGTCAGATCTGAGCACTATGTAGTTGCAAAGTATCAAAAGGTGCAGTGATCATACGTCATCTTCCCTCTTGGCGACAGTGTTATCTTCTCTGTTTACCCAGATAAAAGAAGGTAAATTCTGTATTATAAAATCAAGAACTACAGAGTTTGTTAGTGCAGTGTTATCTCTTCGCTTTTTCTTTTATCACCTCTTGGTTGTTTTAGCTATCTGCCTTTTTGTTTTGCAAATGTGCGTAGAACTCTTTAGAGAGAGAAGTACCCATAGATGTGGTGTCTCAAAAATGGTTCAAAAAGCCTTTGACAAGGTCAGACTTGCCAGTGGAAGACAAATCCACCTTATAACTTTTTTTCCCCTTAATTTCTTTAATACCTTCTCTAAGTTTGTGGTGGCTTTGAAAGTTTGAGGAAAAGCACCAAGCCAATATTGAGTAACCCAGTCAGCTACATCTTAAATTTCTTTACCTCTTCATGGAACATTTTTGGGAGCTTGGGTGTGGGTGTCTTCACCTGCCTGCTTTTTTTCTGCTTGAGGGATTCAGCCTGGTTGAGCAAAAGGGAAACTAGGGAAAGATGTGTTGAGTCTCCACGCCATTACAGATACATGCCCAGCTCTTGTGAGATGAATCTCCAGTTCACCAAGGTGAACCTTGGATGTGAAGGAATTACATCCCAGAAAACAAATCTGTCTCGCGCCCACCCTTCCCCTTGTCTTTTTGGTGATAAAGATCACAAGATGGCTGTGTTGTTACAGACAGCCCTTATCTGCTCGGCCGACGGCATTAATGGCCCGATCACACCCCTTTTAATTAATGAATGGGAGAAGGGCTCTCATTGCAAACCCGCGTTTTCCATTTCTCCCAGACCTGCAGCAGGTTGTCCGTCCACGGGATGGGGCTGAGGATCCCGCTCAGCCCACAGTAGTGCTGGGCATTTCTCCTTGCCTCGCTGCAGACCCACGCCTTGGTCCGGGCCGTCTCCATCAGGAGTTTGTGCGATACCCTCATGCAGGTGAGGCAAGACCTAGCGAGATGCTGACTCCAAACTTCTGGGGCTGTTTTGGGAGTCCTTTCATGATCTCTGAAGACCTTGTCTGTGGCTGCCTCAACCCCCCCCTTCTCTTCTACTCCTCGGTAGGTGCTGGATTGCACAGGTCTGCAGTGCTGGCAGGCACCGGGCACCGCTGCCAGTGTTGCTGCTCCATGGGGATTGGAGTTGCCAGGTCCTTATCTGGAGCCACCCCTAGAGACAGGGCCAACCCGGATGCCGCTTGACTTTCACCCGAGGGTTCTCAGCAAAAGCCCTTGGACACGAAGTGGGGGGGAAAGATGGAAGCTGTTAGAGTTCAGATGTTCATGCCCCACTCCTTTGACAGCTTCTGTCTGTAAGTGGCGCTTTCCTGGAGCGATGGCACTGTGAGCGTGTTGTGTGATTGATTTGTTGGGATGGAGGTTGTGTTCTAGGAGTTAAAAAATGCTGTGCTTGGGAGCCATCTTCTGCAGAGCCACGGCAGCTGTGGCTGACCGGCTGAGATAGCGATGGTAACTCTCAGGAGGGGAAGACTTATAAAATACTCCATGTTTAAAGAAAATGATAATTTTTTATATATGTATTTATATCCTTCTGAAACTTCACGGCAGACACATTTGGGCTAATGGAGATTCAGTTTAGGTATAAAAAGACTTGGTGCTTTATGATGATTATCATACAGAGGTCTTTGAGGATATCGTAGGTTTGCAATTATTCATTTCCCTCTTACCAGGAATGGTAGTGAAGGATTGTAAAATGTGACCTTTGCAGCTTCTAGACTGAACCTCTTTAGTTTTACCTTGTTCCTTAATCTGGTGGTGATCAAGCTTTCCAAGCTATATACTGCAGGCTGTGTCCCCGAGTAAATGGGCATTCAAGCAGATCAACTTACGGCATTTTATTAAGTCAACACTCATGCAAAAGCCACCTCCAGAGCTTAATAATTATTTACTGAGCACTCCTGGGTCATGAGAGAGGTTTTCATTAAGTTCAGAAAGCATTATGTTCAGCAGCTTGTGAAGGTGTGTTTTAAAGACAGGAAGAAAAATGGAAAACTACTAAATGGTGTACAGCTAATTAAAAAAATTCTTAGCTAAGGATTAAATGCAGTGTTTTGTGGGGTTGGTTTTTGGGGGGGGGGGGGGGTGTTTGTTTTTTTTTTTTTCCAAAGACAGGAATGAATCCACTAAATTGATTCAATTTGTAATTCAACCCCTAGCTCCTGGGTAGAATGGATGGTGGATGTGAGAGGGTTTGGTTTTTGTTTTTTTTTCCTTTCCCCTGCTGACCCGGTGTACACAGCGCATTTGAGTAGAAGGATGGATGGATGGAGGCCTGTTGGGCTGCGAGTTGTTCTACAGGTGCAGCCCCTGGTGTAGGGTAAGCAGTGCTGCTGCAGGAGGGCAGCTCTTGGCTGGTTCAGGCTGGGATAAGAGAGCACTGGAGGGAGAGGAAGATGCTAACCTTGACGATGGAGAAGACACAGCAGCAGGTGGCAGGGCTTTTCAAACATGTAACCTTCAAACGCGGAAACCTTCTTTCACACAGAGGCCTGAAAATGGTCGTTGCTTTATTATAAAGGCTGATAAAGGTCTCCACACCGTTTATGTAATTGCTCCGTCCTTGGCAAGAAAGGACATAGGAGGGTGCCAACTGTTGGGTTGTGTTTTTTTTTAACATTGATACTCAAAGCAGCGCCAGCCGGTTGGCGTTGTGAGCGGAGCATCGCTGTAACCCACAACCAATTATTAAATTTTAGGAGTGAAGTACAAAGTGCTCCAGGGAAAACACCCTGGTAGTTTCTTCTATTTTGAACTCTTTGCTTTAGCTAAAGATACAGGAGAAGAGATTGTATGAAGGACTTTTTTTGTTGTTTGGGGATTTGGGTGTTTTTTGGGGGAATAATCTGGCTCCCTGTTGCATTTGGGTTTGATTTTTTGATGTCCTTCCCTTTTCTGTCATCCCTGTCTGGCAAACAGTGATGCTGGCTGTGGGTTAGAAGCTGCTTTAAGTGTTGTTTCAGCTACAGAGATAGTACTGGCAACTAAAGGTTTTATTGAGGTTTTACTGCTTGGTAGAGAGACTGAAAACAAGATCTGGACAAATAAACTTAGTTTTGAGGAAATTCTAGTGGTTATGGAGTAGGAGGGGTGTTGGAAGGGGAACTGTGCCGTGGTCTCTTCTGGTAGTGTCTTCTGGAGGTCAAGGCGAGCATTTGATTGTAACATTGGCAACCTTTCATCTGCCTGCTTTAAAGATCAAGATAGTTTTATGCTAATGTCAGATACTTAAATGTGGATGCCTTTTTTTCCTCTATAAATAATTATCAATGGGATAAGGTTAAGACATGAAACACAAGCATTTAAATCCCTTGTTATTTCTTACCTCTGACCTCCAAGATCTGGTGCAGTTCTGGATTTCTTGAGGTGCTAAATCTGCTTTTCTTGGCTGATTTCTCTGTGGACTAACCCACTAACAAACAGTTAGCATGAACGGGGGAGAGCAACAGTCTCCATTGTGTGCCATTTCTCTGCTTATAGCAAGTGGGTTTGAAACCTTTCCTTTTTTTTTTAAAATGCATTTAATCTGATTCTTCTTCATCTCTCTTTGAGGAAGCTTTGGGCTTGAGGAGATGCTCTGTGTTTTCAATTGCTGTATTTGACTAATAAACCTTACATTGGTGGCTTTTCTTTTTTCTTTAAAAAAACCGAAATAAAATTCTCAATGACTAATTATAAAGCAAAGCTGAGTTAAATATTTTTTTTGAAATCCAAATCTCCAGAGAAGTTTCCTCCCAAATTCATAGATAATGCAAAATAACATCTGCAAACCAGACTACTCAGGTAACTAATGCATGGGAACCAGAGAACTTGTTCGATCAATTTATAAGAATCTGAAAACAAAGCTCCCCAACAAAAGACAAGCTTGTCTTTTTGCCCAAGGAGACAGAGATTAAAATAATCAGGGCACATCTGGGAAGGTAGATGAAGCTCTAAAAGGTTTGGTCTCTGTAAGTGCTTGAGTTGATGTCAACAAAACCAAACTTGGTTTCAATCTGATCAGTTGCTTTTCATTATGCAACAGCCATCTGCGTGATAACTTATGTATGCAGTAACTAACATTTCCCAGGCATCTATGCAAAGGATATATAATTTAAGCTTATTTAATAGAATGTTATCACTTCATGATTAATTGGATTGGCACATGGCACTCACAACTAATAACTCTCAGTCTGTATTACACTACGCTTATTAGACTGCTAATGGATAACCGGTTTAATCATATGTCAATTAAAAGGATGAGTTGGTTTAATTTATTGCAATTAAGTGATACCCTTAAACAGTGTTTGCAGGAAGTATCTAAATCACATCATGTATCAGTTGTATGTGTGGGCTTTGTTACCACCTCTACATAATCCGGGGGTGAATCAGTTCACCCGTGAGAATTTTGAATCCACCTGTCAGGGTACTGGGTTGTACTGGGGTACGTGGTTCCATGCTCAACCACAGGAGAAGATCTGCCCGTGCAACAGCACATAAAGGCCCAAGAAGCTTTAAAAATACAAATTTTCAAAAATCCCTGAATGAAGCCTTTCACATGACAAGGTTTTAATTGCTTTTTTGATTGGAAAGCTGTGTCACTGACAAACCTTGTCCAGTTTGCTCTCTGGAGGGTACGTGGTGATGAAACCCAGACCATCTTCCATTCTTTCTTGGAGCTGTGTGTGGAGTGTCCTGTGGCTGAGAAGAGGAGCAAATGAGGTGGGGAAGGGAAGAAGGGCAGGAGGACGGTCCATGTTGTGCATGGGACAGGCTTAGAGGATGAGACACCAAAGTTTCAAGCAGTTTTCCACATTTAATCCGTGCCTTTTGTGGTGAGTGATGGAGAGTGGTGTGGGGAGACCACCCTGCCCACGGGAGAAGCTTTACAGCCCCCAGGGGATACATAACAGGGATCTTGTGTGACAGGAGCTGTCTTGTGTTTGTCCAGTTTTCCTTCCCAGTGGTTGTGACAGGAGCACCTGATCAGTCAGGCAGGTGTTGTGCAGAGCTTTTATCCTGGATAAAAGTGTCATTTTAACTCGGATGTGTTGATGGGGTAAAATTATAACATGCATAAATAAGAGAATGCTGAGAATGATGTGTCTGCTGAGCCTAGGGCTCTGTTGCAGCTACGCTGGTTTCTGGCTTCTCCTTTGAAATAAGGATGAACGGGACATTCAGTAATCTCTTTTCAAGCTTTTTTTCCCCAGATTTGGCCACCAGAATCTCATGTATTGTATGTAAATGACATCAGACTGTTCTTCCCCTTGCTGGGTCTGCTCTTCTTTTGATGTTTGTGTCAAAAGGACATTGCCCAACCTTGCAGTAACCTCCCTAATTACATCTAAACTATTTTTTTCCGGTGCATAACTAGAATATTGTGCAGAATTATGAAAGAAATGAAACCTGGAAGAGGCTCTGTCCTTTGGGGAAGAACTTGGCAGAAAAGCATTTTCTGGGATTATTGTTTCTTTTAAAGACACAGTATTTGAAGCTTTTATTGATAATTTTCTATCAACAGTAGACCCCTGGCTTGTCTGCAGGAAGCTGTAAGGACAGTTGTTGAGTTGGTGTGAGCAGGTACAGAAATCACGTGAGTTCCTGGCGGGGGCTGTTGTAAATGCCATGGAAATCATTTCACCTTCCTTCTCCCTCACATTCCCCAAAATTTTAGTATCTAGGAAGGTTCTTCTGAGACGGTTTTCAGCACACTTGGCTTCAGTAGGTGGAGAAACAGTTCAAAATAAAAGAAGGTGTGAGGAAGCAGTAGCAGTGCATGATCCAAAAAAAATAGGGAGGCTACTGATCTCTAACTGTACTGAAAATAAAGCATCTCCTCGGTTTGGAAATGTGCAGGAGGTTCAGATGTGCAGCCAGGAAACATGCTGCTGGGTTTAGATGTGAGAATGCTTCGCCCTTAATTGAAAGGGTGGTGGTTTTTTTACAAGTATCACAGTCAATGACTTGTCTTGAGCAGCTAATTAGTGCGATTATTCCACAGCTGCATTAGTTTCACCACAAAGGTTTTCTCTTGTTTTATCAAAAGGATCAGTGTCTCTGTGAATGTTTCAACCTGACAGGTCTTAAATAGCAAGATGGTCCCTTCCCTCCCTGCCCCCAAAATGTGTGCTCTGGAAAAGCAGAGAGTGATCTCTTGGGGGAGTAAGTGTGGGTTCTCCTTTTTGTTTCTACTCTGAACTGTTTTCAACATGAGTTCTCTAAATAAAACCAGAAAACTTCCAGCAGTTCTGGCTCTGGTTGCCCAAGCGCAAGTAGCTCTCGGTGCCTGCAGCCTCCAGGGGAGACCTGGAAGGGATGCTGGCTCCTGGATGCCTTTGTCACATCAGCATCCTGCAGGTAGCACTGGAGCCAGAGGTGGGCTTTTTGGTCTCCTCCTGGAGCAGGAAGGGAACTTCTGACTTCCCCAGGCACGGACCTGCATCATTAAAGACTAACAAGCCCTTTTCTTCCATAGGCTGTCAGCAATCAGCTGCAGCAGGTGGAATCACAAACCAGTTATCCTGAATTATATGCACTGTAGCTCTTTTTTACATGGAATCGTGTCTTCTTACACACTTCCAACATCCTTCCCTCAAAGGATGTGCATCTTGATGTTTGCATTATGCTCTAAAAATGTCTTATAAATGGATTTTACTTCTGAGGGCTAACAAAATGATGGGGTGCTTCAGAAGGTGTCCCCGCAGTCCATGACAAAGCCCTCTGATTTTTCCCATGCTCTCTGGTAGGAAGCTCTGTTGTCCAATGGCTTAGAGATGGCTCTGTAGTGGTTAAGTGGTGCTGTTTGCTGGCTCGGGCCAGCCTGATGCACTTTATAGAGTGTGGCTGAAATAAAGTCATTATCCTTGTTTATTCTGCCTGTTCTTGTATCTTGCTGCACTCAGAAGGTGCTGGTAGGCCTGAAGTGGGATTTGGGGTCTTTTCTGGGGGTAGAACTGGTTTCTAGCTATGAAAGGTGTCAACACCAGCAAATCCAACCCCAAGGTAGTATTTTGCAGAAAATAACTGCAATTCACTATGTTGTGATTTCATGGGATAGGTAGCTTTATTTTACCTATTTATTTATTTTTGCCCTATATGATTAGACCTGGAGTATTGTCTATTCCTGTCATTAGACTTGATACAGCCCTTTGTTAGTTATTAATATAAAAGGAATATAAGTACCCACTGCTATCTATAAAAGCATTTGTTTTTCCGGTGGCTGATTGTTGTAGAAATTGAAATGGCAAATAGCTCTTTACAGCTGGGTATTGATGTTTGGAAATGGTTGGCTGGAGCCAAGTTAAGGCAGCCTAATGTGACTGTTAAGTACCTGAAGTAGGTCGGCTCTGAATTCCCCCTCGCGTGGTGCGCCATATCCTCACCCATCCTGACCCATGTTCCACTGGAATTCCACAAGCTCCGACTGCTGGAGCCGCCATCCCACTCCTGGAAGCTGAGCTGTCTCTTTTTTTTGGTCTTCCCGCAGCAATTCCGAGCATCCTGGCGCTTCCAAGCCTCCCTTAAGCTCCTCCAGCATGACCTCACGAATCCTGCTACGCCAGCAGCTCATGCGTGAGCAGATGCAGGAGCAGGAGCGGCGGGAGCAGCAGCAGAAGCAGCAGGCAGCCCAGTTCATGCAGCAGCGAGTACCCGTCAGCCAGACACCTGCCATCAACGTCAGCGTCCCCACCAGCCTGCCCCCTGCCACCCAGGTACCCATGGAGGTCCTCAAGGTACGCCCCTCTCTCTCTGCCTCTCTGTCGAAGAGCTCTCGCTCATCTAAACGTACTTTATTTAATAGGAACTTGGTTATAGGAGGTTTTGGCGATTAAATTTTGGGAAGAAGCTGCGCTCTGGCTTGATTTGCCGCTTGTTTTGGTGTCCTGGTAGTGAAGAATGGAAAACCTTTTTTTCAAAAAAGTTTGAGCGACTTTTTGTTTTCTTTAAACTTTGAGGTTCAGTTACAAAACTAATGTGTCCGTCATTTTTTACTTTTGGAAAATGCTTCTCTGCCTTTCTAAGACTTAGTTATTTTCAAAAAGAAGAAATAACATATATCCAAATCAGTATTTTGGTTTTTAAGAGAAAACAACGAATTATTTTTGTAAAATGGAGTCAAAACTCATTACAAAAGAGCTCCTCAGAAAGTCTTAATTTGAAGTATGGGTGAGTTTCCAGCCTTTTGCAACGAGCCTCCGTAATCCTTTTTTGCTTAAATGACTTGTTTGCTATCAGCAGCTTTGGATTCCTTGTCTTACGGGACACTGGAGGAGCTTGTTAGAATCCCTCTGTCAAAGGGGATGTAGATTGCTAATTACTTGGAGGGAAAACGTGAACAGCAATAAGGGAAGAGATAATTTCGTGCACCGAGTAAGTCTGAGTGGAGTAAAGCGATGCGAAACGTATGAATGCAAAAATGTTTTGGAGAAGTTTGCTGGTATATTTCATGAAAATAAAATTTTCATTAATTTTGAAGAGTTATCTGTTTGCTCTGCGTTGTTGTTGCTAAATCTTTTTATTACGGTCTCATGTTTAGTAACTGCTTTCAGTCGTTAAGGGTGTTCTTACCAGATAAATAAATTGAGCTTGGTTACAAAAGGCTTGGAGTTTGCTCATCGCTGTTATATATCAGTGATACCTATTCAAAGGTTATGTTTTAAAATAGACTTGCAGGCTCAGGATTTCGAGGCAGTCAGTGTGACGGGTTTACAGAGGAAATGTAGGGTGCTTTTATGTATTGAATCTGCATTATGGGATAGTCTTGACAGCACCACAACTTATACTTAATTGGGACAGCAGGGACTCAAGTATGGTCTTTGATCTAGGAACGAAAAGGTGACAGTTGGATTTATATATATATTTTTTTTTCCATTAAAAATCAAGTATATACTTTGAACATGGGTGCATGTGCCTGTAGCAAGGAGCCAAAAATGACTGGGGAGAGCTATAATGTTTGTGCATAATGATTTGTTAAACTTCTTTCCAGGTTATGATACCATAGTTATAATTCACATCCAGCAGATGTGTGGGTGCTATGAAATATGGGGGTTTTGTTTGTAGTGCACTTGGTTAACTAAGCATACGTTAGACTTTTGCATCCATTCAACCTAATGTGTTGTTACGTGAGTTTTAGGGGTTTTTTTTAAACCTCTTTGAAAACTTGTAGGGAAGTGCTTATTTTCTGATGGTGTTTTACCATTAAGGAAGGAGTGTAATGTCTTGAAGAAGCGTTGGTGGTTGTTGATTTTGTTCATTTTACAATTGCCTCTTTATACGAGAGCAGAGGGGAGGCAGCCTTTTATTTCTGAGGGACAAAGTGCAGCAGAGGCTGCAGCCGAGAGGTGATGCTCGGTTATTGCAAATGAAGAGCTGGCTTGTCGTGGGACTTGTGTGAGGCTTTGTAACCTGCTGGAGCATTGCTAGGGAGCTTTACGTGAAGGACTTGAACTTGAATCCTCGTCCTCTGGGATGGCAAAAGATGTATCTTGTCCCCTGGTCCCTCCTGGAGGAGGATCTCCTGGAAAGACCTCCTCTGTGGTCACCTGTGGCCCAAGTGGCATCGCGTATAACTCTGTAGGGCAAAAAGTTAAGAGAATGTACGCTTAACTGGCTTGTGAATGAAAAGTAAAACCTGGCAACAAGTGCCTTGTGGTGATGGAATTGTGCATTGAAGGTGGTGGTTGTGTGTATCTGAGCTACCTGCTGGAACAGAACCGTCCCTGTCTTCATGTCACCCACATTTACATACGCAACAGTCAAAATGAGCAAAACCAAGTCCCCTTAGTATCTCTCTGTGCATGGGAGAAGAGAAACTGCTTTGCATGGTTGTTCTGCTTGTGGTTTTGGTGGGTGAAAGCAGCTAAAGATTCATCCTTTTATCCTTACTAATAAAAGTGAGCAAATTCTGTATAAATAAATTAGTACAAAATACCAGGCTTGACGTCACGGTCTTGCTGAAAATCCACCAGTGATGTTCCAGTGAGAATAGGATTTGCCTGAAAGGTCCATGTAATTTTGGTTTTCTTTTGTTTTAATAGATTATTTGGCTCAAAAGACAAGATTAACAATAAATCAGGACCTTCCTGGTGCCGATGCGCTGTCAGCTGGCTCTGCCCGCGGTAACGCTCTACCAGTGACATCATTTCCCTGCAGCTGCTTTTTACACTTCAGTTGTTTTTTAGCTGTAGACAAATTTTTCCATACGAGCTGTACAGGAGTTTTAATTAGATAAATAGGGAACTAAGCTGGTAACTTTATTATCCAGATGGTCTGGATTTAGTGACCTTAAAGGATGAGATAGACAAAAAGGAGGTAGTTGTTTTTTTTTTTTTTTACACTTTCAGAAATGTTAATCTGCAAGGCAATTCTTATATACAATATAATATGTATAAATATTTGTATATATATAGACACATATATTAAGGCATCTGAATCACATGTT
>JAOTQQ010000003.1:10622475-10647779 GCA_026546715.1 Gallinago undulata
TGAGGTCTCCCCTCAGCCTCCTCTTCCTCAAACTAAACAGCCCCAGCGCCTTCAACCGCTCTTCATACGATTTGTTCTCCAGGCCCTTCACCAGCTTCGTTGCCCTCCTCTGCACTCCAGCACCTCGATGTCTCTCTTGTATTGAAGTGCCCAGAACTGGACACAATACTCGAGGTGAGGCTTCACCAATGCCGAGTACAGGGGCATGATGACTTCCCTACCCCTGCTGGCCACTCTATTCCTGATACAAACCAGGATGCCATTGGCCTTCTTGGCCACCTGGGCCCACTGCTGGCTCATGTTAAGCCGGCTGTCCACCAGCACCCCCAGGTCCTTTTCTGCTGGGCAGCATTCCAGCTACTGTTCCCCCAGTCTATTAAACAGAACTGACCCCAGTACTGATCCCTGGGGAACACCACTTGTGGCTGGTGGATTTAACTCCATTCACCACCACTCTTGGTCCTGGCCATCCAGTCAATTTTATACCCAGTGAAGTGAATACCTGTCCAAGACATGAGCATCCATTTTCTCCAGGAGAATGCCATGGAAAACGGTGTCAAAGTCTTTACTAAAGTCTAGGTAGACAACATCCACAGCCTTTCATGCATCTACTAAGCATAAAAGGAGATCAGGTTAGTCAAGCAGGACCTGCCTTTCATGGATCCATGCTGACTGGGCATGATCACCTGGTCCTCTTGTACATGGCACATGATCACACTCAAGGTGATCTGCTCCATAACCTTTTCCAGCACTGAGGTCAGATTAGAAGGGCCTGTAGTTTTTTGGATCCTCCTTCAGTCTTTCTTGTCGATGGGTGTCACATTTGCTAACTTCCAGTCAACTGGCACCCCTCTGGTTAGCCAGGACTGCTGAAAAATGAAGGAAAGTGGCTTGGTGAGCGCTCCCATCAGCTCCCTTAGTATCCTTGGGTGGATCCCATCCTGCCCCATAGTCTTGTGTGTGTCTATGTGGTGTAGTAGGTTTTTAACCATTTCCCCTTGGAGTATGGGGTCTTCATTCTGCTCCTCATCCCTGTCTTCTAGCTCAGGGGGTGGGTACCCAGAGAACAACTGGTGTTACTGAGGCAAAGACTGAGGCAAAGAAGTCATTGAGTACCTCAGCCTTTTCCTCATCTTTTGTCATTACATTTCCTCCCACATCCAATACAGGATGGAGATTATCCTTAGCCCTCCTTTTGGTGCTAATGTATTTATAGAAATGTTTTTTATTTTCTTTTGCAGCATTAGCCAGCTTAAGTTCTATTTCAGCTCTGGACCTTTCTAATTTTCTCCCTGCATTCCTTGTAGTCCTCCTGAGTGGCCTGCCCTTCTTTCCAAAGGTCATAAACTCTCTTTTTTTTTTTTTTTCCCTGAGTACAAGCCAAAGGCTGGTCTTCTTTATCACTGGCTTGTCTTTTGGCACATGGGGACCGCCTGCTCCTATGTCTTCAAGCTTTCCTTCTTGAAGAATGTCCAAGCTTCCTGAACTCCTTTGCCCTTCAGGATTGCCTCCCAAGGGACTCTGTCAACCAGGCTCCGTAACATACCTAAGTCCGTCCCCGAGAAGTTCAAGGTGGAAGTTCTACTAACCTCCCTCCTTACTTCTCGAGGAATCAAAAACTGTCATTTCATGATCACTGTGCCCAGGATGACTGTCACATCACCCACAGGTCCTTCTCAGAGTTCCAGCGGGGCACCTTCTGTACACCTCACCAGCTGTGTCAGGAATTTATCTTTCATACGCTCCAGAAACATCCTCAACTGTTTTCCATATCTATATGAATATCAGCATGTTAGAAAAACAGACATTTGTATTAGAGGAACATTAATGTATCTTACTAGGGCCTGAGGAAAAGAAAAAGGAGAGATGGAGCAACTGCAATATATAGAAAATGAAATGAGAACCTTTACTGATTACAAATTGCGGGTGTGGCTTAAGGGTTAGAGCAGGAGATTGGGAATTAGGTCTCCTGGAGACATAAGAGTTTCTTCAATTGACTTATCCTTGACCTTAGGAAATGTTTTTGTTGCTCGATTTGCTTGCAACAATATGGGAGGGTTTTTTTCGGTTTTGTGTGCATGTGGGGGGAATGGACTGCTTGCTAAATGCTGTGAAATTCTCAGGTGGAGCCAAGTGACTCTTACTGGAGGCGGTTGGCAACATTTTTATACTTGTGTTCTGCTGAGAAATGGCAAAGGACAGGTAAAAAGTAACGCCTTTCAAACCTGACTTTCACTGCCTTGCAATGTGTGTAATCGCTTACTGTGGTGTAAAGTGAGTGTAAAAATGCTACTGAACTAGAAGAAAACAGCATTTTATGCTCATTTTATCCAGGTACAGATCACTACACAATGATCAAGACAGTAGCAAATCAGGCTTTCATGGTAGGTATCGGATACCCATGCTGGACAGGGTGTGCTGCTATGCCCGCAAATTCCCCTGAAAAACCCTGTTTCTCCTTGAAGAAGAGATTTCTCTTGGGAAGTTTCTAAGCAATCAGATAACAACTTTTCTCTTTCTGTACAGTGATGGCTTGAGACCTCGTCTTGAAGGTGGAGCAGGAGAATATGGCATAACTTCTGAATTAATGGTGCCTGAATTAGCACTGGCCACGCATCAGATTTATTGCCTCCTCCTTGGTGTGTGCTGTACCTGGTGGAGATAAAGGCTAGATTAGGGTCTATGTGCTGTCTTGTGGTGAACAGTAAACCTGGGATTTCCATTGCTTGCAGAGCTCAAGACCCTATTTTCTAGGTGAAATGGCTCTAAAAATGTGGCCTGACAGAAAAGGCAGAGTTTTCATGCATCCCCTTCCTTGCATTCCACATTGAATAATGACGAGAGAGTAAACTCATTGCATCCTCTTATCAGCTAGAATCCTTAAGTCAGGTTGAACTCCATGTGGTGTGGCTGGAAATAAGCCCAGAGAGGTGGAAGGCTACAGAGTTAGAAGAGTCTGGAAAAGAAAACAGTTTTCTCAAGTATTAATCCTGCTTTTTTTTTTTTTACACTTTCAGAAATGTTAATCTGCAAGGCAATCTTCTTTAAAAGAGAATATTTTTGTATATTACTTCACAAACAAATAAGACCAAATGTAGTAGCTGGTTTTGTCGTTGTTTTTGTTCAGTTTGGAACATAGTATCAAAACCCCCACTCCAAGCCTGTTGAATTTGTCAACATTTGGTGGTTTTAGTTACATTGTGTGATTTGCCCTTTCTCCTCTATCTCACACTGTGAGGGGGAGAGTAGCACTTGAGTGTCTGAGGATGCTAGTTTGGAATGACGAGTTTAAAAAGAAGCTAAAGATGTTAATGAAGTTGGATTTCATATTTGTTTTCAAGATTTTTAAGATGCTTATTTAGAAACAATATAGAAAGAAAGAGAAATACATACAAATCTATGTCACATGGCATGGGAATCTCCAAATTACATAATGTGATATGCTCAAGGCCATATGAATAAGTAGAATTTCATTTTCTTGAGTAACGATGACTTATTGCATCACTCCTCTGCCAAGTAATGCATCTTGGCAAGGTAGGAAATGACCTGTTGGAATTCAAATTTGGTGTTGCTTTGTGCAGCCTAATTAAGAGGTGGACTAGGAGTAGATCTAATGCATTTGCAACAGTATTTCTTGAATCCAATAGCAAAAGGAAGATTTGTTATGGCTTTGTTACCATTCTGCAGAGCTTCATAGAGGTACAGGCTGGTTTATCATTAAGCACCTTCTCATCCATCTCCTGTTGGTAGCTGAGGACTAATGATGCTGAGAGATGTCACAGGAGTTACTTTGCTTCTGCTGCCCTTCAACTTCTTGTTCTGCCTTGGAAGTAGGAGCAAATAACTTAACGTTCATTGTTGGAGTGGTTCCAAGCCCTATCAAGGTTGGATCAGGATCCATTCCTGAGGTACAAAGTAAGTTTATATTTTTGTTTAAAAGAATTAAGGTCTTTGCAATAAGTTCATCTTTACATGTCTTCAGTGGGTTATTACATGGAGTACCTTCTTCCATAGAGGTGTATTTTAGTTCTGTATAATTAATTGGTGTCAAGGAGCTGCTGTTCTTGTTGATTGCAGTTACTTTGTTGTATGGTAGGACTTCTTATCTGATAGGAGCTCTTATTTGTTGGAGCAGAAACACCACTGCAGATGTCAACTTTAGAATTCCAGAGCTGATCTCTGGGAACTGATTGCTCCATTTCTGTAAGCAAGGTTAAATTTGTTAAAGGTGTTGAAATCCTTGGCTGTTAGAAATTGAGAGAATCTGCTTTTGGTTTGTAGTGAAGCTGGTCTGTTAACCAGCTTCTCCATAGCTGTCTTGGACTTCATCTCTTACTGGCTTCCTGCTTGATACCACGGAATTAGCTTTTCTTCTGCAGTTCTAGCAGCTCTCTGTTGACAGTTATTTAGGGAGCATCTCCTGTTGATGTGATATAGTTACTGGGTTCCGCTTTTCATGTCTTTTGTGCCCCCCTCGCCTGCTCCCAGCCTCCTCTCCTACCAACCAACTTGCAGGAATCTTGTAAAGTCAGTGATCTCCCACCTGCCGAGTTACTGGCAGCAGTGGGACAAATCCCTGCCTTTCTGACAGCCAGTGATACCCCAGCATCATCTGTAAGATGGTTTTCAGTCTTCTATGTCACTCTAGACAGTTGATTTTAGGATTTTTTTTTTTTTATTCAGCAGGCAGAAACACTGACTTGTATGACCAGAGTTTTGCATAATGTCCCACTGGCACCTTCACCCAAGCTGCTCTGTAGCAGTATGGGCATGGGGCTCACCACCCTTCATGTGCTTTTGAGACACATTGTTTCTTGACTTAGTCTTTGAGAAGTTCTGGTGATAGAAGTAGTCAGACATGAGATGTTGATTAAGGCTTGTGTTTGAAGATTGCTGTCTTCCTTTATTTTTTAAGTCCACTTATCTCAAAGTAGTCTTTTTTACACAATTTGCAGTGGTCCAGACAGTAAACTTCTTGCAGTAATTCAGAGAAGTGGGCCAGAGGAGGAGAAGGGGACTCACCTGTTTTCTCATTGAGAGATGTTACAAAAAGAGAGTTGTAGCATGTTGTATTGCTTTGCCTGGTTTCTGGATGAAGTTTACTGTTCAGAAAAAGCATAACACAGTCCCCTTAAGTACTTTGGACCTGCGTGTCCAAAACACAATGTGACATTGCAGAAACTGCGACTGGTGCGAGCAGCCCAGTGTCCTCCATGAGACGAGAAGTGCTGGAACATCCTCAGGAGTCAGGAAGGGAGGCTCAGGCCCAGCATCAGCCCATAGAATTGCAAATCAGTTCCTTTGAAAACATCAGCAGTTCCTGCAGGATTGAAAAAATTACCAGTGGGCAGCTGACATCCAGTCCTCTGCGGGTCTCACTAAGCAGATGGAAGGTGGTAAATCCAAGGTGGACACTTCTTTCCTCTGTTCCCCAGTGTTTCTTGTTGATGATCCTCAGTTGCTTCATGGATGTGACACTTGTGCTGTTGTGTTTTTAGTGTGATGCACCAGGTCACGGCACAAGGGTTGATGGAAGCCTTAACTGGATGTGTTGTGGTGAGATGGTGTGGTCCCTGTCTCAGTCTGTCCCTGCTGCTGTGTGCTAATGCTCCTGAGGATGTGCTTGAGTGCTCTCACACCAAAGGAATAGCACAGTAAAGAATCTGCTGGACTTCTCATGGCTCTTCCACCGTCTTTGTCTGCCACTGGGAATGTAAGAATGTACCTTCTGTTTGGCACAGGCACCTAGATGGGAGATGCCTGAGAGCCACGTTGGATGAAGCTGCAAAGTGCAGCCTCCAGGGATGGGGTGAGAGCCGCATTGGGTGTTTGCTGCATGAACTGGTGTGTTCCTGCAGTGGTGCAGACTTCTTCTGGGCACTGCATAAATGCCGTTTTGCGGGTAATAAGATAAAAGCAGGTCTCCTGACCAGCAGATGATATAACAGGTCCCTTTCAGGATGCTAATGTTCCCTTTATCCTTGTTTCTGGAGAGTGAGCAAACAGTTCCCTTGCTCCAGGGGATCTAGACAAGGCGGGTCCTGCTTTGGTGATCTGAAGTTTGAGGTCTCTGCTCTGTGGCTGCAGAGTCTATGCTTCCGCACAGCGCCTGCCCTTGCTTAAGGGGGGAAGTTCACCTCAAAATGCAACATGTGTATAAAAAAACCCCTATGTATGGAAATACAGCACCTCAATATGTGATGTGCATATAAAAACATATCTATGGCAATACAGGCTACAAAAACATTTTTAATATTTGTTATTAAAAGATTGTTATTAGTGTATTTGCATAAATAATATTGATAATATGCTGGATATTTAAAAAAATGCCTGCCACTAAGGACCCCACTTAGGATTCCCGCTGCCATACTGCCCACCTTGGTGTCTGCACGGTAGATGTTACCTGCTCTTTGGGTGCTAGAATTACAGCTCTTTACTGCTTGTCATTGTGGCTTTTCTTCTTGCACCTGAGGTCCTAAACAAGCTGAAACCTCTTATTTTTCAAAGCCTACAACCAGGTACTGTTCACTGGATTTCTGCTTTATTATTCCAAGAGCTTTTGCCCATCTCATGGCGGTATTGTGGGCTGATACCAGAATGGGTCTGTTTGTCTTTCTAAATGCTGTCCCATTGCTGTAGTTCATGCTCATCTACCTTAAAGCAACTTTTTCTTAAAGCTCCTTTCTTAAGGCAGAGGGCTGCAGCCGCGCTGCTTGGGGAGGGTGCAGGGGACCAGGCTGGCCCCTTGCCTTCGCCCGCGCCTCATTGTTCATTCAGATTTTAAATGCGCCACCACGATAAGCTCTTTGCATCAGATACCCTGTATTTCTTTGTTTTTAAAATGCCAGGCATGCCTTCTGAGTGACGTTAATGACTATGGACGTATAGCCAAAAAAAAAATATAAAAAGATGCCCCAACCTAGTCCTTTTTCATTGTGCTTATTATGGAGTGACCCGTGGACATAACACAGCCCTACCTGGCAGGGGAGGCTGTGCAGTTAGTCTTCTTGGTGTGATAATTACCATAAAACTTCATTGTATAGGGGACTTATCTCACGGTTCTGAAGAACAGGAACAATGGGATGTCAAGATAAACTTGTGGTAGCATCTGCTACAGCAAATGTGTGTTTGTGGATGCGCTTATCTGATTAAAAGTTAATTTAATCTCACCTGACAATGGTAGATAGCAGTGTGTGCCGGTATGTTAAGTAAGCGTGGTGTGTATTTACAATTGAGAACTTAGACAAGTGATTTGCCAGGCTGAGTCTTGGTGAGCTACAGATAGAACATTTAAACTAAGGTTACTTATACTCAGGGACTCTGGTTATATGTAACTTAAGCCTCCAGCAAATTCCTCATAAAGAAAAACTTGCTTTTAACTACAGGACCACTAAAGCCTTCCCTGCCTCCTAAGCCTTCATGTAAGTAAAAGTATCTCTTAAGTCTTAAAACTTTTGCTTGCTCAGTGGGTTGAAAGCCATTCCAAAACAAGCACTGGTGCTTGATGGCTGTGGTTAGTAATAGAGGTAAAATGTAAACTCTTGCTTAACACCTAGGTTATTAGACATTAAAAATGCATGGAATTCAAGGGGGCACATACTTCCGTCTGCACATATCTGACTGTTTGGCTGCTAGTGCAAAACTCTGCTTTCACCCTTCGTCCAAAATGTCATTTTCCTATGGATGCAAATTGGGTGTGTTGCTTGGCTCTTGAGAGAAATGCTGTTGTGGTTGAAGATACCTGATCTTGCCACCCTGGCTCTTCAGCTGTGGTCACCGTGGCACAAAATACAGCTCCCAAAGCTGTGGGACAAACTGCTGCTGCTGCTAAATTGTGTTGCTGATCGTGGGAGAGCTAGGGTATTTCCTGGGCAAATGGTGCTGGGAGCAGGTAATTGAGCAGAATGGGAAGGTGGCTGAGAAACGGCTCCCTGTCACAGAGCTCTTGCCCTACAAGTTCACAGTAATTACCTGGTAGTCTGAAATAACATTTTTGACATGGAGGAAATAAGGATATATTCACACAAAATGATATAGGCATCTGGAGGTCCAAGCTCTGATGGCTTTTTAGAAGGTTCTTGGTGGTTTCTACCCTAGTTGGTGGTCTTGAGGATTTGCTGTCTTCCTGCAGGCATGGTAATATCTCCACGAAGTTAAGTTGGTTCTTTTACAGCTTCAAAGCATTGGGTCTTTTTTTTTTTTTTTCTTTTTTTTCCCCCCCATCCCCCATGGTCTAGACATATTATCTGATGGCTGAGTTACCAGACCTTGGGAAAATGGTGGTTCACCACGTGTCAGTGGCTGTTTCAGACCTGCAGAAGATGAGTTAATCTTCCTAAAGATTTGTAGGTGCCCATATCTGTGGCTATTAAAAGCACTGATGAGGCTCCACCAGCCCACCAGCTAACAGGTTTTAACAACTTGTATTATTAAGTCCTTTTATTGGTCAACTTCAATTTAAAAGCCACCCTATTCCGCTCTCCTGGTTGAGCCAAGGACCTATGAAGAGTGTGAGTGCTGGTCATTGCAGTTGTGTTTGTTGAGTCCATGGCTTAATTCGGCAGAAAATAGTTCCCGGAGCCACACGCAGTGCTGGAGAGCGGGGGAGTTGGGTGGAGGTCTAAGGAGGCCTCTGCTGACAGCTTCGATAGATGTTAAATTTTAAATGTGGAAAATTTAGATCTGCTTAAGGTAATCTTTCAGTTTTATGTGTACTCGCAAATATTTCAGTTCTTCAGCTAGTTTGGCAGCATTATTCTCCAAGATGCTGAACCTGCGTAGTGAATGAATTCAAAGTGACAAGCTGGAGACATTCCTGCCATTCAAGAGAGGCTTAAGGAATTTCTTATTGGCTAAATTACAAATATGTAGCATTTTGCCCAGCACTGCATGGCAATTTCAACCTGCCTGACCGTGACAAGATTAGCGCTTTTCCTCCCCTCCTCAGCAGTGATTTTTTTTTTTTTTTTAAAAAATTAGATTAAGAAGTACCAGGCAGAGATGCAAAAGCTTGAAAGAGTGAAAACCAGCCTTACCTTGAATGATTCTGTCTGTCATTGGATTGGTTCCTTAATTAGCCCCATGTCCTTTAACCTCTTGAGAAATAAGTAAGGGATAAATTTGGGGATAAAGACAAAGACGCCTGGAGATTTACCACACACCGCTAGGTAATTCATCAAGGAATGTTGGTAATTAGCCCTGCCTCTTTCCTTTCTGGCTCATTTAATAAAACTGGTTGATTTAAAATAATGCCTGCTGGTTCATTATCAACTACTTTAAGAGCCAAGTTATGAACTTGAAACAAAAAACAGTATTGTGTTGTCTATAAAGGGCCTGGCAAGTGTGGTTTGTTTTGTTTTTTTAAAAAAGAAATTATTCAGTCCCATCATCAGTCTCCCCAACTTGATAATTAAATATTACTTTGTTTGGATTAACATTTGGCTTTTTGGGTGTATTTATTCCTAGTGTCTACTACCGAGAGGCAGGAAAAAAAACCCAAGATCTTGAAGAGGTACATGTCAGATTGTGTTAAGAAAGCATGGCCTGATGGAATTCAACTGAATACGGACTTTACAATAGTAGTAGTCCTCTAGTTGAGGAAATGGGTAACTGTTTTAACCCTTTATCTCTTGGAAGTGAGTACCAGCTTCATGTCTTGTTCTTCGAGGAAAATTATATATGTTAGGAATGCATCTCTTTAGTGCTTGCAGTGGAAATTGTCCCTGAAGTGAGGACAGAACTCATCTGGTTTGCATTTGCTTCAGAAAATATTCATGCAGTGTTCTTTCTTTTTCTTCATGGATAGGAATAGCATTATTCAGAAATTAAATGAGTGTGTCAGGATAGAACTGGATCGATACACTGCTGCTTTGGTACTTTTCTGGGAGAATATCTCTGTATGGCAGCGTCCAGGTAGAATTTGTTACATCAACAGTTGCTGGTCAGAGGATCTGGTTGGATCTGTGTGCGGGACATTAAGAATTAAGTTAATATTACTGTAAATCTTCCTTTAATAATTAATGTCAGGCTCGGATTGCAACACTCCTGAAACTGTTGTGGGCTAGAGGAAAAGCAGGGTGTGCTAACCTTCTACTTACCATCTGGCTTGCCAGATCTTGAATCCCATAGAAGACTTCTTGTGAACCTCTTCCAACTCATCAGTACCGTCTGGGGCAGAATTGCATATAGTGTTTCAGTGCAAATGAGAAAAAACATCCTCCTCCCTTGTCGGCTGTACATCCCCTGGGATAGTGCTCATTCTGGTGGAGCTTGTGATTGTTACTTGCCACTGGGACCCAGCGAAACAGTCTGTCTGCTCTTACATGCTTGGCAGATCAGTACGTTTAAAAAGGAAAATAATAAAAAACCTAAATAAATATGATGGCCTTTGTGGAAATACTATTCTGCCAGCCTTTGGTTCTTAGCAATTCTTTTGTTACCAACTAGGAAAATACCTTGTTGCTTCCAAACGCAGAGAGAATGCTGGAGTTTTGGGGTGTCACCAGAGAAACTTCCACTGGGTGCCAGTTACCACTTGTTTGTTACTTTGAGACTTCTTAATAAGCTTTTATAGTTTAAATTGACTTAGAACTGCATACTGGCTTTTTCCAGCTTGTAATGATGTGGAGCAGAAAATCAAGTATCTTTTTCTTTTTTTAAAGGAAAAACAAAAGAAGGGGGGGGGGGGAAACCCAACAAACAGAACTGTATTTAATACCAGTGGTTTTGCAAAGTTAGAATGTCCATGCTGAAATAGTAGTTTGGGTTTCCCACATCATATTGGAGCAATATTTTTAACATACTGGAGCAATATTTTGTTACGGACCTCTGTGAGTTAGTGTCCTCAACTTGCTGAATATCAGGAGTTGAAGTTCTAGTTAGTTTTCTGAAAATTCTTGGGTAAATTACACAATTCAAACAGATTTTTTTTTTTTTGAACTTGCTCATGAGCAGAACGCATTTCAACATCGATATTACAGTAATTGAACAATACACAAGATGCTGGGAAGCACTGAGAACTCTTTCAGATATATCATTCACTGTGCTGCATTTTCATCGTCTCTCAGCAGATGGCATTACAGTTTCCAGGAGATTGAGGATTTCTCGGAAAATCTCTCCGCTGCGAACTCGTCCTTCTAGACTATTCCTTTCTCTGATGAAGGCTAATTCTTGGGTGTTAAAAAGTGTTTAGACACATTATTCTAATCGTGTTGCTTGCTTGTGTTACTGTATTTTATTTCCACCAGCTAATGTCCCGGAGGTACCCTTAAGCCATTAACCAGTTAAATGCTGTATGTAATTGTTATTACATGCTAAAGCCAATTACTGCTAGAAAGTCTGTGAAAGGCAGGCTGCCTCTTTGAAATAAACCTGCTACTGGCATCCAGTAGAAATAATAAACTTTTTCAGCAAATGAGACTAAAGCACTGAAAAAGCTTAAGCGATGAAACTGGAGCATGTTTTCCACTGAACATTCCCGATCCTCAAAGCTATGTGAGGTATAACTGTATTGCATTAAATTATATCCCCCTTCCTGTTTTTTTGCTACAAATCCCGATTTTTGTAGATGTAAGCTAGTGAAAGAAAAATAATTTGAAGAAGTGATGGCTTTCTGGGAAAAAAGCAGTAAATAATACTGTATTTCTAAATTAATGTGGCTTACACAACCCAGAAGCCATCAGCTGTTTTTAAGCAACCCACCTACTTGAAGCCCTGGCTTCTGACAACGGCATTTTTGTTAAGGACTTGGCTGGAATCTGTCTCCTATCTCCAAACGAACACATTGACATCAGCAGGAACGTGTCTTGCGTGTTGAAAGAAACCAGTCTTTCAAAGGGTTGGTTTTCTGTCTTGGAGCAATGTACTCTTTGTATGTATGTATTTATCTATTGATCTATCCATCTTCTCCTTTTGAACACGGAGAGGGGCAGAGCTGCTTGCCAAAAAGCATCTCAGGCTGAGCGCATGGTATGGATTTAGCTATGGATGCTGAATGTATGGGAGTGTTGGGAGCTGTCAGGGACCTTTAGGCAGCAGACTAAAAACCCTGTCTTTAAGATGATTTCTACTAGCTGTCTAAAGCTGTGACTTCTCTCTGCTTGTGTTTTTGTTGTTTTTTGTGTTTTTTTTCTTTTCTCTTTAGGCATGTGGGTTTTTTGTTTCTTCTGGGGTTTGGGAGTTCTCTTTCAGGACAGACTTATTCCAGTTTACCCATAGAAGTGATCCAGAGAGCCATTGCCCTTAACGAGCATTGCTGTCCCGATAGCAGCTGAGTGATAAACCTGGCTTTGGCAAGACAAGTTGTTCTTGCTGGGAGGGCAGAGCTGCTCTTTTTTTTGCTACTGTCTCATGTGAAGTAGGGCTGCTCTGTTGAAGCAACGTGGTGCTCTGCTAGCATTTCAGGAGCTGCTTTAAAGTTAATTCCTGCCTTGTTAAACAGGGCTTTAAAGTTAATTCTTGTCTTGTTTAACTGAAAGTTCTCAGAAGTGAGACTTGTGGGTTTTGTTTTTGTTTTTTTTTAAAAGATAATCAGTGTTTTCATAACTTACTTTGAAGTATTATCAGAACTTACCGCTTGAAAAGTCTTCCTTTGAGCAGTCTTAATATTATTTTACTATGCTATTTACTTGGCTATTTTAAAATTCTGCTGCCTGACTCACCAAAACTATACTCTTCTGAAGTGCCGTGATAGCCTGGGTCTCAAAGAAACAATTTGTTCAGGGAAGGAGTAAAATGACCTTGAATGAGTCAGCACTTGTGTGTAGCAATCGTAAGCTTTCTGTCTTCTTTGCTCTCTAAAAGGAAATGAATTCTGGACCACAGGCACCATTCATTGCATGGCAGTTAATGGGCTCCATTCACATGAAAGTTCATATATTCCTTAAGGGTTCAGCCCGGTATGGTTTGCTGTGTAAAAGGAAAAATAGTATTTAATCATGCTACTGTGGCTTTTCAAAAGAGTTTATCCTTTTCTAATGGGCATTGGCTTTTTGAGGTAAGAAAAGTGGTGCCTTCTGCTCTGGAGTGCCTCTTATTCAATAAACACCACTTCGTGGTGGGTCACTGTTCGGAATTGCCTCCTGCATTTCCCTGCGGTGTTCAGTGTAAGGAATGAGGAAAAAGCTTCCAGCCAGGACTTCTGCCCGTTCTCAGGACTTATCCTTAGAAAACCCTTCTCTCTGAACTTGCACTTTCCCCAAGAAAACTTATTAATTCCATTTATCTGCTTTGGTTTAAGGCAATACCTGTGAGGACTGAGTCAGGTCTTGATGGCTCTGCATGATGTGAGTAAAGGGTGTCTAGACACTCCACGTTGGATGCGCAGGGAGGAATGTGCTGACTGCTGTGGGACCCGGGAATAACGATGGATAACTATTCCAGGAACACAGTTAATCCAACTTTGGCATTTTCTTCTCTGGTAGCTACAACTCCGGATAACGTGCCTAAATAGCTATCGCTACCAGCTGTATATAAGCAATAGGCCACCAGATGGGGTAAACCAGAAGCAGCTTTGGCTGTTACTCAATTCCTTATTTGCCCATTTTTATTTTTTTGATATGGTTCTGTGATATGTTGCTTGTTGTTTTTTAATCAGCTTGGTGGTTTTGATTGCCTGGGTCAGTGTAGCCCTGCAAACTGCTCTACCTGCTGAACTGAGGGGTGAGGGCACTGCCCTGAAGTACATTCCCAGTTGCACCCATGAGACCAGACTAGAGCTGGTCTGACAGCAATGGCTTCAACAGCCTTTAGTGTTCTGAGCTGTTCCCCTGTGGGGTCCCACCTCTTGCCCCATGATGCCTGAGGATGCCCAGCTCACTAAGGTGTCCTTGGGACCAGTTGCAACTACTTTGTCCTTGTCAAACCCAGCTGTTTGACATTGTGGATGTACTGGCATCTCCTCTGGCTCCTAGCAGATCTTAGAAAAACTCCAGCTTCTTTTCCTCTGTTCAAACTTTATTTCATTTAAAATAAAACTCTGTTCAGTGTGAGCTTATTTGTGTTTTTGAAGCATTCAGATCTCTAAAAATACTTATGCCATCCTGTAAAGTAGTGATATGGGTTTATAATTGAGGTTTAAAAAAGAGTGAGGAAGGTGGGGAAGATTGAGTTAGGATCCAGTTAATCCACGTCTAATCTCTAATTACATCCTTCTAACTCTGGCATCTGCTTGCCTTGAACTGTGTTACGTTCCCATGCTATTTCTTGGGTAGCTAAAAAGTCATGTATGTTATCAAACAGTGATGAGAGGTATGTTGTAAAGTACATGTAATGTTGCTTTTATTTTTTCAGTGTTAAAAGGAGAGGCACGATTGTTTTACATAAATAAATATAGCTTCAGTGGAAGATACTATGCCTGGTTCCCCTTGTGAACATAGTTCTGCTCTTGTAATAGCATTTGAAGGGTTACGTTAGTGTGGGTCAAGTGCGGTTTAAAATAGGATTCTTCTGAGACCAAGCCTGGAGGCCCTGAATTTCTTTCTCAAAAGACGTTTTGATCTTCTGACAAAACTATTACTTCTGAATTTCTTGGTGATCCGTATTTCCAACTAACCTTTGGAGAACTGGAATGATAACACACACTCTTCTTTGTGTTTTGTGAATGTGCCTCTCCTGGCGAGCTGTTGGCTTGTGCTTTTTTGAAGTTCAGATGAAACCATTGAAAAGAGTTTTCTGTGAGCTGTTTGGGAAGGTGGAATTGGTCTGGTGTCGTGCAATAAAATGTGATTCCAGTCCTGGAGAAAGAGCCCTAACCCTGACCTTGGTAGAGGATCAAGAGCTTCTAGTCCCTTGCAGGCTGGAGGTTTTATAAGTGCTCACATGCTGAAAATGTTGCTTTATTTGTGTGTGTGTTTGTATATATATATATATCTGTAGGGTATGTGTGTATGCTGGAAGAGCGTCATGGCAGAAGCTTAGACCATCTTTTCATATAACCTTTTTTTCACAGTCTTTTAAGTTGTCGTGATAAAGAACGTATTTGTGCAATATCTGTTGAAATAATGATCTTGACATCAGGGTTTTTTTTGTTAAAACTACAGCACAAACAGGGATATTGACAGCTAACTCAGTTTTTGTCAAAGATTTCATCAGTGATGGTCCTGCAAGCACCCTATTCTCTCGCCTGATCCAGGGTCACTTATGTGGACAAGGAGCTTCTCATTACACAGTGTAACTAATTATTTGCCATCCGAATGTGAAATAACATGAGGAGGAGAGTTTTCAACAGCTTGTCCCTGGAAGACATGGAGGGGCAGGTGTGGGGAAGGTTACAAAAATGGCTGAGGGACTGGATGTTGTTTTTGTAGGTATAAAATAGATCGTGATGCTATGTCTTTATGTATGTATGGCCCGAGATCTTAAAAGGGCTGAAAGGTTGGCATCCTTGTTTAATAAATGAGCCCATGGGAGCCAGACGATAGCTACTGTCTGTTGTGGGAATAAGACCATGGGGTGCAGAGGTGAGGTCATGCAACCTAATGGCTATTTGCCTTAAATACGTCTTTGTGTTACGAAAGTATTACGGCAGCATTCCTTTAGCTTGGAAATAACTAAAACGCTAAATTTCATTGTGGTTTCTGGGTTTAAAATTAGAGTGGAATAAGCATATTTAATTTCTTACTGTTGTTACCTGTAATCTCTTGTGGCTGCTGTGATGTCTGCTGTAGCACCTACTTTGTGAGTGAGACGTCAGGAAATAAAAAATATAATGTGAGGAAATAAAAGATGTAACCTTGCTAAGTGGAGGTGTGGGACATTAGCACTCCCTGGGAAGAGCCATCACCATTCAGAAGTAACTCTGACAGCTCTGGCTTTGAGTTTTGATGCTCTATGGCATCAGTTTGGCCCCCAGGGTTAATTCTCCTCCAGAGCAGTGGCTTGTCACTGTCTACAGAGAGTGTCCCTGCCTTTGTGGCTTTTCCGAGTGCCCCCCAAAACATCCCAATTCTGGTATTTAGCAGAATGCTTCAGATCGTAGCCAGTTGAGTTTGCATGAAGGTGACTTGGATTATCTTACATTAGAGAACATGATGATCAAGCACTCCGAGGTACTGAAACTGTTTTATTACAACTCAGTAGTTTTAGTACAGTCATAAATAACATCACAGCTCGTTGAGCAGAAGGATAAAAATCAAGCAGTTCGGTGGTAAGCCAGCATGCATTTCCTTCACTTCATTGAAGTCAGGGATTTATTATTATTTTAGGCTGTGTCTAATGATCATATTAAGTAGTGTGAATAAAATGGATGTATCCAAGACTGCTTTATTCTTCTGCTTGTTCGAGCCTTCCATGTTGGGTCTGACACGAGACATCATCAGCTGTAGGCAAAGTGGTATAGAGCCCAGCTAAGTCTTTCTAATTCTTTATTAACTGTGACGTTTAGAAGCTCAGGGCATGTTAACAGCGTAAAACTGTTTTGAATTAACAAAAATCTTCATTCTCTTGCTAACTTCTTCTCGTGGGGCTGCGTCTTTGTCACAAAGTGGATGGCCTCTGAACAGGCGTGTTCTAGAACAAGTGTCCTTTATGCTGTAGCCAGTTTATTGCCAAGTGGTTCGTTAAAATAAATGGTCCTTTTGAAATTGTTCTCACTCTTATTTTTGGAGGCTGCTTGAAACATTTCTTTAGGGAGACTCTTCAGTAGATGTGCAGGCCAAGCTCTTCGAGCATGCCCTGCGTGGCACTGGTGGGATTTGGTGTATTCGTTTTCTGTTTTCACATTTGGGTTGTGATTAGTGGCATGTTCTTGATATGTGCTTTGTAAAGTGACCTTGAGAGCACACTGCCAGCCTCCAGTCCCCATGTAATTATGTGAACAGTGAGTGCAGCAGGCTTCCACCTAGGTCATTTTTAGACAAGTATGCAACAAGTATAGATGTCCTACTGATGTGCACTGTGCCTTCAAAGTAGGAGTTTTTTTCCTTATAATATAATATTAATATAAATATAATATAATGCATTTGAGTTTACAAATAGCTTTTATTTAAAAAAGAGAAGGATACACCTGTTTCTATTTGTGGCTTTTGGGTGTTTGATATATTTTGAGCTAGTGCCGTCTTTATATCTCTCTCCCCATTTTGTGTTCCAGTGCTAAATGTTGAAACTTTGTAAAATAAATACGTCAGTAGCCTACAGGTAATGGTATCAACACCTGGTGTTGTGGATTTGAAAGACTTCTAAATCAAATTCACTTATTGCTTAGCTCCAAAGTGCTGAAGATTACATTCCTCAACATTTGAAGTTATCTTGGCTCAAAACTGTCGCATATGCTATAAAATATTCCACTCAAATATGAGGAAAAACTTCTTCACGGTGAGGGTGACAGAGCCCTGGAACAGCTGCCCAAGGAGGATGTGGAGTCCCGTTCTTTGGAGATTTTCAAGACCCGCCTGGATGCAGTCCTGAGTAAAGTGCTCTAACGTGCTCTGGGCAATCCTGCTTCAGCAGGGGACTTGGACTAGATGATCTCTATGGTCCCTTCCAACTCTAAAAAATTCAGTGAAATTCAGTGAAATGGAACAATCTTTCCCAAACCTCATAGTGACAAATGAGTCCAGTGTAGAGGGTATGGGGTTTTAAAATTTATGGAAGTAACAGGTTGGGTTTTTTCCCTTTCTTATACTTTTTATTTACAATTTGGGCAAAATAGCCTGTTTTAGCTTAAATCTCATTGGTGAGAAGTCAGTGTTGTATGATACACATTAAGGCAAGTCCATGCAGGGGCAAAGTAGATTTACTGCGTTAAATCTGCTTTTGATGTGGAGACTTGGAACTTCTTGAATTTTATTTTATTAAAGTCTGGATAAGCAGATGCTCTGTCCCATTCCGTGTTGGTTGGAGGAAGTCCATGTCTCTAGGAAGTTGATAAGGATTTTTATTTCAAAGTCTCTGTGTGCTGTCTCTTCTGCTTTAAGCTTAGCTCTGGTTACGTTTTACTCAACATCTTGTATAAAACTGATTCATATTTTCTCCTTTGTTCATTTTGTATGAAAGATGCCATGTTTTTTACCCAGTCCCATTTACATTCTTCACTTTTGGCCGATGAGCAATGATGAGCAACCTGAGCAAAACCGGCTGTGGAGAAGGATGCTGCTTCTCACCTGTGGAAACTGTCTCCTTGGGGCATCGCAGGACTTGAGGATAAACTCAGAATCTCTAAATCCTTTGCACGTGTGAAGGTTGATGTGAATTAAGTAGTAGCTTGACCTGTCAAGGCCCAGCTGAAGAGAAGGGTTGGCATTTGGCACCTCTTCCCTGCTGTGGGAAATGCAGTAGAGTGAAGTCATTGAAGACACCAGTATTTCCAGCGGGCTTGTAGTAAACCAGAGACCTGGAAGCGAAATACTCTGTGGTGCAGGTCTAGCAGGGGTTACTGAGGGCTGGAACGGCGGCTGGATTAGTAACCCCTATGAAATGTAACTGATAGTCTTGCTCAGGCTCTAAATATGTGACTGCAGGTCAAAGCTGGCACTGGCTAACACCGTGCTTGGCGACCTCAGGAAGAAGATAAGGTTGGACAAATGCTTTTACCTCTCTAATGTGACTGTTTCAAGTCGGTAGTGAACTGTGCTAGAGTGGTCCGGTAAATCTTGTGTTGCTGCTGCTTGGGCTGCAGGAAGGGTGGATGATTGTGCTGGGCTATGGGAGTCTTTGCTGGTGGAAGTCGGGAGCAGAGATGGCTTCAAACTGACTGTACTGGGTTTGGACTCTTGGGCAGCTGATATATCTATGGTCCTATGACTCTGCTGCCTCTTGAGTTTGCATCTCTATACCAGGTCTTGCATGAGAGTTTTTTGGAAGCAACTTCGTCTGTCTTTGACAGTTCCTGTGAGGAGGAGTCATTCGTGTCCTACTGTGAACCATCTCAAAAGTGCTGATGAAGGTGCTGCCCAACTTCCTTCTGAGAGAGGAGGATGGCAGAAGTGGACGTAGATATGAGGTGCTTTAAGTTTTTTACGGTGGCTGTACCATATTTCAAACTTGCCTGTCAGGTGAAGTTGTGTGGCTGATACTGTTGCCTGTTAGTCATAAAATATTTACGCTCCGAAGCACCTGGGGTAGGTGAAATCATAGCAAAAGATTTGTGTCTGACATTTTATGGAGTCAATTACTTGTCTGCCCTAAAATGTTGCAATGCTTTTTTGGTGCCTTCTCAGTAACTGTATAAAATAAAAATTTATGGCATGTGTGTTGGGAAGTAAACAGCTGAAACACTGGTTTCCTAACAAAAAAAAAAAAAAAGAGCAGCAGTTCGGAGTGAATCCTATCTGAGAGCCACACTTGTGGAATGGCAGCTAGCATGCCACTAACCTGCAAATTACATCAATTCCTGTTGCCTTAAGCAAATTTGGTGAACCTCTCTTTAATTTCCTTAGATACTGTTGTCATGTGCTTCTATAGCTAAAGCACAGTTTTTAAATACTAATCCACAAAAACTTTGTTCTTTTCATCTGCTTCATGTCTTTCCCTTGGATAAAAAGTCACGTTACACAGAGGAATTTTCGGTGATGGGCAAAACAACCTCTAGTTGTGTAAGTGATGTTCATTCTGTACAATGTGCCTTTTCTTTTTCATAACTATTTGTACTTGAAGATAACTGTTGGATCCACTTAGACTGCAATCATGATGCCAGTTCTTAAATAACTTTCTTGTACCTGCCTTGATTTTCAAGTTTAGAGGGTTTTTGGGGTGAATTAAGTAACCAAGAAGTTCTTTTGCACTAACTGATGTAGTTTCCTTGCATTGGCTGTGTCCGAAGGTAAAACGCTGGAATCAACTCATCCTGCGTGTTGTTCCCCAGTCGCTATAAGGAATTCTTCACCTTTCTTCTGTTATTAGGCTTTCTGGTCAGTGCTCTTCTGGCCCCTCTACCTGGGTTAGGGACTACAAGAAAGGGGAACAAATATGTTCTAGAAAAGATGGAGGGAGGGGGAGAGCAGCGGCTGAAGAAGTTGCTGAATAAGTTCATCTATTACTAAATGCACAGTGCCTCTATAGGGAATGGTGTATCACAACCCAATCAACTGAATTTTGATTATATTTAGAATCATAGAATTGTCCAGGCCGGAAGGGACCTCCAAAGATCATCTAGTCAGACCTCCCCGCAGTCAGCAGGGACACCCCCAAGTAGACCAGGTTGCCCAGGGCCTCGTCAAGCCTCACCTTGAATGTCTCCAGGAAAGGGGCCTCAACCACCTCCCTGGGCAACCTCTTCCAGTGCTCTACCACCCTCATTGGAAAGAACTTTCTCCTAATATCCAATCTAAATCTGCTCCCCTCCAGCTTAAAGCCATTGTCCCTCCTCCTGTCACTACAGGCCTTTGTAAACAGGCTCTCCCCAGCCTTCTTGTAGCCCCCCTCAGGGACTAGAAGGCCGCTATTGAGGCAGCTGTTCCATCTTGGAGGACTGGAAAGGTTTTAGAAAGCAAGAGGACTGAACTCCTCATGTGAAGATGCTTCAGGCTACTACATCCTCAGGGAAACAAATGTGATGCTGTTGCTTAATGTTTGAATGTTGCATGTGGGAAAATGTCTTTGAGAATGAGTTAAACCATTGTCCGGCTGGTTATTTGGGTTTCTGTGAGTTTGGGTGGTAAGAGGGTTCTTCCTGACATTGCAGTGAAACCCACAATCAATATTTTAATGAAATAATTGAAATGTTTTATGATCTTTAGGATTTTGAGGCTTAGTGGATCAAGCAGTAGTAAATATGACTTGCAGAATCTTGAAACTTGGATTAGAAAACTTCAGGAGAGTAAATTGCTCTTAATGCAAGAGGTACTAATTATCTTTTTCATGTTTCCTCAGATATTTTTTTCTTTTTTTCTTTCTAACCTGAAAGGATAGATACCTATTTATACAGCTTTCTGATTTATTCAAAGTCCTAGAAAGCAATTTATTGCCGCTGCTGTTGGATTTCTTATCCTTAATAAGTGATGAGCTGAAGCAGCTTTAAAAAGCAGCATTGAAGCCCTGGACTCAGATGTTGAACAGGCTTTCTGGTGTGGTGGACTGAAATGAAGCCTGTAGCCCTTACAAAACACTTCAGTGGATATGGTTTTGTATCGTTTTTCTTTGGGCACCATTAATTGTTAAGTAACACAGAATTTTAACCTTTCTTAAAAAATCCCATGACATTTAGCTGTCTAAGCAACAAAAAGTTCTATTGAACCAAGAAAACTGACCAAAAAGTATTTTATTTGTAATTATAAACTGTAAGTCCTAAGGCAATTTACTTGAAACAAATGTTCTTTTTAATTAGAGGAGGGGAAAAAAAAAAAAGTGAGGGTAAGGGGAAAAGCCTTCTTCCCCCTTGGTTAACTGTCTTCTAAGTCTCTGGTATGTCCCTATGCCCAAGCCTGTCTTGGCTTAAATGAAGTATTGAGTGGTTTGGGTTTACTTTCACAGGAAGGTTCAGTGATGGTCTTAGTGAGAAGAATCTCCTTCTGTGTGGTTTAGGGAATGGGAATCTGCTCCTTCCTGGCTCATGGGGGCCAGAGGAGCAGGACAGCCCCAAGCTCCTCTGGCCCCCAAGCTGCTGGCATCATGATGGCCTTTTGTCACTTGTGTTGCACCAACAGAGGGTTTGGGGCATCTTCAGCTTTTCATGCTCAGGTGTGAGGCCTCTTCTGCTTAACTCCGTGTCCTGGTTGTTAGCAATTCTCTTTCTGCTAGGAAATGGGTGTCGTGTCCTGTAAGCTTCAGTGGGAAGAGGAAAGTAGGGGAAGCTGTTTTGTCTGTACAAAATGGCTCCCCTCTGAGCAGCCAGGCCTACACGTGGCAGAGGCTGAGCATGGCATTGGGGATGGCCAGGGGCTCTGGAGTGGCAGTGGCCTTTGCCAGAGGGGGTGAGAGAGATGGAGCTGCAATATCCCCCTTGAAGAAAGGGGTAGATGATAAGTGGGGAAGACCAAGAGGTGACAGAGGAAGTCCTGGGGCCAGGAGATAGCTGGGCCTGAGGGGCGAGGAGACTGCCCTCATTCTGGTATGAGTTCCCTGTTAATTTAATCATTAGGCATTTAGTTTCTGGATTACACCGTGCAAAACACATCAGCCAAGCCAACAGGCTTTCCTGTTTTGTGCCTGCCCAAGAGTGAATTCTCCTGTATGGCTCTACAAGAGGGATTTGGTTCATGCATTACCCGCTGCGAGTAGAGGTGTGTTGCTCTGTTGCCACATAGCATTCTTCTAAGTTCTTGCCATCATTAGCAAGTTATTAGTAAATTAAGTCTCTTAAGTGATTCCCACCAAGAGAAGCAAGTATCAGAAGTGTTGCTTCTTGCTTATGTTGGCTTTGTACAGAGGAACTATTTGAGCTGAATGCTTTGTGCTAAAACATGCAACAATGCTTTGTGTTTAAATTCCTGAGCCCCTGATCACCTTAACAGGAAATATTTTTAGCTTTTCAAACTGAAGGAGGTAAGTGGGTCTACTTATGAGTCCTGTCACTGATGTGTAATATAATACAAGGATTTTGAAGAATGTAGTCTGAAGTATACCTAAAATTCCCATTGATATGGTGTGCATGCTTAAAGCTAGAGAAAACCATTGATAAAAATGTTTGCTTGATTGACTCTAGAGCCAAGGGCTGGGAAAAATCTGCTCTGAGTTTATGGGTTATTACTATTGTTTCTGTGATGTGGAAGAAAATAGGCATCTTCTGAGGGTCTGGTTTTCCCCTACTCAGATACTTGAACCGCATATATGCGCTGGAATTAGCAGTTAGATGTTGAGATTAGTAATGGCATGAGCCTTTCTGCTGCTTGAGATAACATTGTTCTCCAGGATACCCCAAAGAGCTGAGTACAAGTTCTGAGTAATTAGAGTGGCTCCATCCAGAACTTAGTCCAGCTCATCCTTGCAGGGCCTAAGCTGGGTTACATACGGGTGCCGTCGAGCTGATTCTTTCTATTGCTTTCCTCACTGCTTCAGCTCAAGAAAAAACATACTAGCTCAGTGTTAGCATCGCAAGAATGGATGGAGCTTGAGTATCTGACCTGTGAGACTCATAATGCAGGAGTACCTGGTGCAGGGGTGCATGGAGCCAGCCCATGGACATGGGTGAAGATCCCGCTGAGTTGATATTAGAGGCTGTTATAGCATGAAACCATTTCTGGGTCTCTACTCCTGAGGCAGTGTTACTCTGCTGCCTGTGTAAGCAGTACCTTAATAACCATGCACATTAAAAGTGCACTTGAATACAAATTGAAAGTACAGGTGTCTTCCAGGTGTTTCTGGGCTGAATCCAGGCTGTAGGCTACCACTTGGCTATTCTCAATCTGCAGTTCCTTGTAGCTAAATTCTTCTGTTACTGCGGTGTGATAAATTTAGCTGCTTTTGCCACCTTATCTTAAATAATTTCCAAAGTCCTGCAGGTGATACTTCCATTACATCTTGCTTGCCAATACCAAAACATCCAAAAAAGTGTTCTGCTCAGTTTAGTAATGTTACAGCAAAGCTTGGGTTGAGATGTCTGGAGGCAGATTGTTGGAGATCCAGAGGATTCAGGTTCAAGTTGGTCTGTTTTTCTTGTATGTCTTCATTCAGTCACATTTCTTAAGGAGTGTATCCAAACCAATAAACTGTCATCTTCCTGTACTTTGTGTGTCATGAATTTGGAAGAACACTAGAAACTATTCTTCACCCCAAAGGCAAGAAGAGGCTGAGGACCAAAATTAGATCTCAGTTAAGTCAAAGCTTTTATTCATGGTTTCAAACTTGGGGTAGTGGAATTTAATTTTAGGATTTGTTTTGTAGCTCTTATCTTGTGAGATACTTTGTCAACAAGACTGCTTTATGGCTTATCTACAGGCTGACTCTGACTGGTACATCTTGGGACACTTGCCCAAGTAGGCTCTTTGATGTAGAGACTGCAGAAAAGGATGTTCTAGGCAAAAGACAGAGTCTCAACAAAAAGCACTGAGTCTGTAAAGGTAGTCCCCATCATATTTCAATGATGAACCTCTTAAGGCAAGTGAAGAGAGCAGTAAGTGAGTGACATAGCAAAGAATCAAACTGAAGTTTCTCAGATGCCTTCTGGGTAGCCTCTTGGGCTTCATACTTGGACAGAACCAGGGTAGTTGAAACTGGTATATCTGTCCAAAAAGTAACATGGGTGAAGCTGTTTCCATCCTGTGGGAGCTCCTGTCTTTGTTGCACTGACATGCAAGTTATTTCACATTCTTCTCCATTCAGAGAACAATCGTATGTTCTTATATTCAAATCTGAAAGTATGTTTGACCAGCTGTGGATTAAAAGGAAATGTTCAGTCCCTGAATATCTTCTTTGCATCATTTCAAAGCAATTCAATGACAGAAAAGGCAGTTTTCTGTGTTCTTTGGTTCGCTACTGGACTTGTGTGAGAAGGTGACATGTCCTTGGAGAACGGTGTATATCTAGTATATAGTGATTATGGTTCTTCTGGTAGTTTGTTTTTTTTTTTTTTGTGTAAAGGCAATAGAGCATCTTTTCCACTGCCACTAATGTAAAGCCCAAACACCTGAGAGACAATGAATTTCCTTGCTCACTCGCTGCCCACGTGTAGTGAGAGTTGACTCTACATGAAAACACGGGCTTCTGGATGACCTTGTTCAGAACATTTTCCAGAAGGATATACCTTTTTCTGTGAGGCAAAGTGACTATATGTCATATCAGGAATTAAGCTGACTGGATTATAAGTTGTATTTGCAATTGCACTGCACAGAAATATGCAGTAAAGTCTATCTAGGTGTTACAGCCACTGTAAGGGTGGGCAGAGGAGGAAAGAAAGGAGAGACTTAGTCCATCCCATTGCCCTGGCAGGATGGAGGGAGAAGCACCTTGGTATCTTATGCCTGTGGAGGAAAAGGAATGGGCAAATTCTATCAGAAAGTAGGGCTTGTTTTTAAAATAACATATTCAAAGATAAGTGTTATGAAGATAACTCACTTACTGATAGCTTTATCTACTCGGAAGATGAAAATTTAAGTGAAAAATAGACTTATCTGGGTCGCGTAACTCTTGCCACTGGTGCTAGGAAAATTGATAACGCAGTTTGGGACTGACAAAGCAAGTGCTGTACTTATCACAGCAGACTTCTGTATTGTGTTGTCTTGAGATTTGATGCAATAAATCAGATTAATCTCTCAAAAAACGGTGTCTTAAGTGTGCTGCCCTGTGCAGCAAAAACTTTGGAAAATAACAGAAGTTGAGCAGCTTTTGATGGCTGTGCTTGACTAGAGACTTTTGTCAAGAAAGAAAAACTAAGTTTTGGATAGAAAGAAAAAGTAAGTACGGTGACTGTGTACAAATGCAGGTGAGTGTATTTG
>JAOTQQ010000003.1:10654804-10669871 GCA_026546715.1 Gallinago undulata
AGGGAAGTTTCCAAGTACCTCTTCATTGAAAAGGGCTGTTTGCAATCAACAGCTTCTGGAAATGTTTGTAAACTTTGATATTGGGTCACAAGTGAACTGGCTTTGCTTCTGTGGTGAAAGGTATCAGAAACTGGTTCCTAGTTTGCCGAGAAGGTTTTCTGTGTAGATATGACCTAGTAATTGAATTGCTGGGTGCTGTGTAAAGTACTCATATGCCAAGTTGGGATGACAACTAATTCATCCAACTAAATTCCCAGCAGGAGTCTGACATGGAAAGCTGCATGAGTACGAGCAGCTCCACTTCTCAGTGTGACTTCCCTGTGGAAGTTAAACTCCAGGAGTAGAGAGGAGTCTCATTTCAGGGACTGTCACTGAGTGTGTGCTGGTAGGTGAGGGGACAATGCAAATAAGCTGCACGACCTGAGGAACAGATTCCTTCCAGCATCTACTGATACCTTAGAAACAGCCCTGTTGATCACAGAGCCGATGTCTCGATGATCTATATAGAGCCCGAATGAGCTGAATGTGGGTGCTTGTTTTGTTGGAGTAGTGGAGGGGAGAAAGGACAGCCTCAGACTCTCCTGAATGCACACTATGATGAGTCTGCAGTAATAATTACTGTGAAATTTATATTATACAAAAGCAGTAATTTGTTTGTGTACCTTGTGAAGCCAAGGCCTAGAAATACGAAATCCCACAAATAAGGGCTTTTTAGACCATGCTGTTTCAATGAAGACAACAAGCTAAGCTTGGCGTAAACCACTCTTCCTTCATATATGTTTTGGGAGAGTAAAGAGCAGATGATCTGAATGATGCTTTATTTAAATTTTTTCTTAGCCAGAAGTGGCTAACGAAGCCTTAAGGGAAGCGTATTTAAGTTGGAAGGATGCTAGAGTTTGGTGAAGGCAGGGAGGGAACCTCCTTAGCACCAGAGAAAGGACATCAAATTCCATGTCTTTCTCAGTCTTGAGACTCGCATCTTCCCTTGAAATGGCTGTGGGAGTTTTGACCGTTTTGCTGTTGCTTTGTACTTGGAGAAAGGGATGAACAAGGAGTTGGTGTTTGAGACACTTGAAAAGGAATGTAGATTTAGTGCCGAGGGACATGGTACAGTGGTAATTTGGCATGTTTAATTTTGTCCAGTTTATTCCAATAGGAGGCATTTGAAATAAATGCCAAGTGTTGCTGCGTTTTGTCCACTATAAGCCTCTTCAGTTTGGTGGGGGCTTTTTTGGTTTTTTTTGGGCGGCTTTTTTTTTGGCCCCATTTCAGCCTAGTGACTGCTCTTGTGTGCTCACAGCACTGGCAACTTGTCCATCTCAACCCAATGTCCCCAGAATAGGAATCCTCTCCTTTAATAACTTTTGATCTTATCTTACAAGTCAACTAATTTTTATTCCACTGGGACTTGCAGTAGAATTGGGAACAGAGGATGTGCCTCAGTTTTAACTTAACTGCAGATACTTTAGCCATGTGAGATGAGGTGAAGTGTTGTATGCGCTTTGTATTTTTCAGATGAAAGGGGTTGAATGAAGTTGAAGGAAGCCAATCAGTCTCTTTGCTTATGGATCACTCATTTAAACTGAGGTTATTGGCATCTACCTCTAATGTGAATTTCCTTGATAACCATTGATGTGTACGTGCAAACCTGTAACATTTTTCAGCTGTGCAAATTTCTCCCTTCATCTGCCTTTATTTAGCTGTTGCTGCATCAGCAGTGCTGGTTCTCTGGTTGTTGCACAGCTCTTGGGCTGGTTCCTCTGGTGCTTGCAATCTCTGCAGGACTTCAGCAGCTGCTGCCTGCCTTACATTCCCCTTTGCTGGCACAAACCCCATTTATTTGTATGGAAATCAGGCGTGGTGTTGACCACTTTGGCAGAAAAAAAAATTCAAAAAAAATCACAAACCTGTTGTAACAAGCAGGGTCCATCTTGCACTTAAGTAAAGCATCTTGGTGACCTTGACTATTCTCTGTGTTTAATTATAACCCAGCTGCTTTACCCAGGCTCCAAGATGCTAGATTCTAGATTTCTGGGGTGGAAAAAAATATATTTATTTATCTCCCCCTCCCCCAAAATTCCTGATTAGGTTTCACGTGTCTGGTTCTGAACTTCAAGTCCTTGGGCCACAAACAAGTTCTTTGTGCTCCCTCCATGCTTCGGAGCATGAATAGAAGAAGCACATCCAAGTCAGAAGGGTGTGTGACGCTCTAGCTGTGCCTGCGTCTTGGATGGGTTTGAGGGGCCAAGAGATACAAGGATCAGCCTTGTAGAGCAGAGAGAGGGAGTGGTCACCCTGACATTAATGTGGATACGTCACAACTTGGGCCATGGTTTGTGATGGACAGTTGTGACCTTAGGTTTATTGTAGGTGTTCCTTGTTCTCTTTTTTTTTTTTTTTTTTTTTCGTATTGCATTCAAGAGCTAAGGGGAGAGCGAGGCTGCATCTTGGTGAAAATTCAGTTACATTTTTTTCTCTGTCTCTCAAAGACTGAGTCATGGGACTCAATTTTTATTGTTGGTGTCTCTCTTTTCAGGACCAGTATCAGCATGGATTCTAGCTGGTGGTACTTTAAGGGATACACATCAACTTTGATTCTTATGGCATCTCCAAATGGCAGAGAAATTTTCTTAGGTGTCAGTGTGGCAAGGACCATCAGTAGGAGTTTTAATAGTTCAGGCTGTGACTCACTCCCTTGTATTCAACAGCATTATGTACATGGGTGTAAAGTTAATATTCTAATCTCTTCAGGATCAGTGTCTTGGGGGGGTTGGTTTTCTTTGCAGCAACGAGGATAAGAAGTACTGCTACTCAGATAAGATATCAAAGTGGTTTCCACCTGTCTTTTCAAAATCTAGTTTGAAAACAAAAAAAGAGATGGGTAAAATAATCCACTCAGGAAAAACTTCCTTAAATATATTTCAATGTAAAGGGGTAGCTTTGAGTCTTGTTGAAATGCTATCCTATTTCTGTATAAACGTCCTTGCTTAAACGTACCTAAATAAGAACAGCAGAATGAAGAAGTAGTTGAGGAAACTTAATGTCAAAATAATCTTCCTCCTCCTGGTGTATGTTCTTGTTACGTAAGTTAAAGTAAACTGAAATGTTTTCTGTGTAGGTAGCTTTCAAATCACATGAAAAATGTGATTGATTAATAGTGTTTCTCCCTCAAGCATGTGACAACTTGCAAAGTACTTTCACTCGCATATTCCTGGAAAAATGAGGGCTTCCTCCAGGAGTGTTTAGTAGGCTCTTTCGGATATTTTGAGTAAGAGAAGTGATGGGGGTACAGACATAATAGTTTCGCTGAAAAATAAGGAGGAACATTAGAGCAATATTGTCAGCATGTTACCTCTTCTACATATTTTCTGTCCGCATGTCCTTGAGGAGAGAAGACAGAATTTTCCCAATGTAGGTGTTTTGTTCCTCAAGCCCCTGCATATCTGTGACTTTTGCTGATCTTACTGCATGTTCTGTTTGCACATGGAAAAAAAGCACAGGTTTCTTAGCAGATCCTACCTCTGTTTTTCTGTACCAAGCCTTTTATAAGGGCAAAACAAATGATCCTTTTCTTTGTTTATCTTTTCCAGTTGCCTGTGTCTGGCAATCTGATTGACCTTTATGGCAACCAAAGCATGCCTCCTCCGGGACTAAACATCAGCAACTCATGTCCAGCTAATCTTCCTAATATAAAAAGGGAGCTCACAGGTAAATATGTCTATAATACCACCTTGGAGCAACAGTATAATTGTTTTGAATTCAGGTGATATTGGACATAATTTCTGTTATGAGAAAGAGAATATTTGGATGACTTTTGGCTTTGCAAACCATTATTTTATTTTTTTATTTTTTTAGCAGACGTATTAGCCTGTGATGGAGTTGTGGGCATGTGTGTGTTCACTGTGAAAAATTAAGCTCAAGTCCCTAGTTGTTATAGTGAAATCTGCACATTGAAAACCTCGTCTCATGGGAAGTTTCCGTGCGTCTCTTGCAGAGCTGTTCTCTAGTTTGGGATTATTGTTTGCTTGATCAACACTAAATTTTAACAACTTCACATTTGGAGTCTCCATGGGATTCATGTTGAGGAATGCTACATGTTGAGGCTTTACTTTAGTAGAGGAGTGCAGTGAGGACAAATAGCCTGTGGTAATATGAAATCTGGACACCTAGATCCTAAAAAATGTAAAATTAGGCACTCAAGAGAGGGAATATGCATCTCTTAAATTAAGCTGAAAATGAAGTATCCTGTAAATTTCTTGTCATGTTGGTTCTCCCAGCAATGCTCTGAATAAGCCGTGGGAGGCAGGGGGAGGGAAGGGGGACACTAAAAGCCTCTCTCTCTAAAGCACGTCTGTACAGAAGCTAAATAATTTGAAGGAAGCAATAAGGAGTTTCAAGCATGCATTATTTTTGCTCTTCAGCTTCACTTGAAAGGACAAAACCACGCGTAGGGTACAGGATACAAGGCAGGCTTGACCGCAGGAGGAACAAATGTAGATCAATTCTGGAACCAATGACAGAATTATCTTAATACCCAGAAATGGCTGTTCTTAAGTCCAACAGAGAGTCATTCTGTATGCACTATGGTAGGGACATAGTTTCTTTCTTGTCTGTCGTCTTTCTGGGTTTCTGTTTTGAAAACTCACAGGCTGACTCAGTTGCAAAGCAGGTTCTGGGCAGGAATTACTTTAAGTAGAGCAGTTTTAATAGCCCAGGAGTCAGCTTCTTGGGAGGAAATGCCACATCTCTGAGGTGTCGGATATTTGCATTTATATGAATGCACAAAATATTTGCATTTATATGAATGCATCAAATGAAAACACACAAACTGCTCAATGGTTTGTGGCTGCTAGAAAAAGAAAAGCTTGTAGGGTGGTGGATCTATGCTAAGAGGAGGCTGGGAGAGAATGGGAACTACTCGAAGTCCTGTGTTACAGACAGTTTCATTGCCCCAGTTACAGAAAGTTAAAGGTGGCTGTAGTCTGCAAACTACACATCCAACTTGTCAGGTGTCCAGAGTGGTGGACACAGTGGAGGTGTGTAAGATCAGCCAAAGGCAGCAGAAAGAGAGGGGAAATTAGTGAGTCAGGTGGTCTTAGGGAAGTCCCCCGTACATCAAAATAGACCTGAACTAAGTTAAATGTCTATATGCTACATTCACCCATACGCAGAAACAATTCAGATGAGTGCTTTTTCTGTTCAAAATGCATGCTAGCAGATTGCATTTGATTTAGGAGAGGCTTAGGAATTAAACTCAAATTTAACAGCAGTCACTTAGACATTGATCTGGCCAAGCCTTTTTGGAGAAAGCGCTATTGGTGGTGGTTCCTGACAGCCAGTGATTTTAAAATCAGTGTGTTAAGGAGGGAGTCCTCTTTTTCCATTATGCGATTTTGCTGTTGGAACTAGGCTGGCTGTAAAGAGCTTGCAATATTTAAATCTAGCATTTGTCAGAAACCTTTATCTGTTCTACTGTATAAATACCAAAATTTGACGAACCAAGAAAAGTCTAATCTGTTATCCAGGCAGCTGATGTTGATGATGGTTCTGTAATAACTGAAGCATTTAATGGAAATCCTGCTCACCCAGGAGTCCAGTTTCCATAGGTTTTAGCCTTGGAAACCTCATATCTGTTTTATAAGGCAGTGTCAGATTAAGCCAAATTTCACTGAGACATGCAGTTTTCTTTCAAGCTTTTTTTGAGGGATCCTTTGGGAGCCTAGTGTAGAAGATGATGTCATCTTATACTGCATCTAATATTTGGGTAGCTCCGTATTCTAAGTAGTGAAGTAATCAACTTCCAGTACTCCAGGGGAAATCCTTATCACCTGTGATTTTTGAATTGGGTGAGACATCATCCATATTCCATAAAAACAGAAGAACTCATGAAAGAAACTTCTTGAAATGAGTGAGGGGGTTTGTTTCCGTAATGGACTATGTGGTTATAAATCACATGTTCACTTGTTCTTACCGACTCACTGCTAAACTAAATAATGCTTGCTGGTTTTGAGATTTAAATGCAACAGGACAAAGATTAATTACGTCACCCTTTTTCAAAACTAGAAGGGATAGAGCAGACAAAAAATAATTAAAATTGCTTCAGAAATGTAAGATCAAATGAGAATTGAAAAAAAAAAAGGTAGTTATGCTTTTGCCTGAACTATTGCATGCTGAAGCCTGATAATAAATATGTAGAGCAAGGTTAAGAACAGTTCTGAGGAGACAACTCCTGTGATATGCAGCATGGTTGTCAGTTTTCCTTTTGCTTTTCCTGAAACAAGAACCATTGTCTTCTAGCCATATTGCTAGTAAAGGTTTTGAATTTTTCATCTTTTTTTTTCATCTAATGAGAACAGTTAGTGTAGCTGGAAAAAAAACAGTATTTTTAAGAGGTGGCTTGAGTTATTCCTTGAATCTTGTGGTGATGTGCTTGCACATGCCACAGAAGGAGGTGGCCTTCATTCCAGTGAGTGGAGCCTCTGACTCCTGACTGCTTCACATCCTGCACAGGTAGCAATGCGATAAGCATGCTGTTCCTCTGGTTCAGCTCCTGCCTGGTACGTAAGCCTGCAGCCTGTGTGTAAACGTAGGAGAAGGTATGTTGGATTTCAGCAGTTTGTTGTCCTCAAATACCTTGCTGAGTCAGGGCCTCCGTGAGAAAGGTTCTCGTCACAGAAGTCAGGATGGGAAGTGTGGGAAGAGATGCTCTGCAGGGGTGAAGTTCAACGCCAGCTTTGTGTTTTGGCAATTACAGCTTTATTGTACAGGCCCTTCTCACCCCTTGGAATGGCTGTAATAATTGGTTTGACAAATATCGATCAGGCTCCCTGAGCAAATGTTCCACAGACTGAAACGTTGTGTTTGAATTCCTTCGATTCTAATTACTTCATTCACATGCACAGCATGTATTTTTCCTACAGAGTCAGAAGCGAGAGCGTTGGCTAAGGAGAGGCAAAAGAAGGACAATCACAACTTGAGTAAGTTTTGGTTCTTCGCATTTTGCACTAATTCTAGAAATTATTTTAGATGTTAAGTGTTAAGATGTTAAGTGAATAATTGAATTATGAATCATTGAATAATGATGTTCTAAGTGTGAATGAAAGACTACATTTAGTATATAGTACCAGTTCATTAGGTTACGCCCATAGATCAAATATCTTGAGTTCTTGTGAAATGTCTGCTTAAAACCGCTATTGAATTTTCAACTCTATTTTTTTATTATTATTTTTTTCAATAAAGCAAGTGAACAGATGGTTGTTACCAATGGAATTGCTGGGAATAACATTTGTTCCAGATACTTTCAACAAATCCACCGTGCACAATTTTGGCTTCATTTTTAATTAATCTAAAATCAGATATGGAGTCAATTTGTGACTTTAAACATCAGCGTGTGTCCTCAGTGTGTCGATTTTGTAAAAATTCCATATTTTAAAGGAACACGTATTTCCAAGTTGGAAAAAAAAAAAAACCCACTTTAAAATAATGAGCATCTTATGACTTAAAGGATCCTTAAGTTGTCCTTTCATACTTTGTATTACTAGAAAAAAGGAACTGTTTCATGCCCTGAGCTGTTCAAAAGCCTTTTCTATAGCATGAAAAGCTAATGCAGAAAAATTGGTATTTAAGTTTGACTTTTGGATCCTCAAAATGTTACCTCTGGAAGAGTACTTTAAGAAAGAGACTATACATTTTTGTCCCTTTTCCTGCTTTGGGATTTCCTTAAGCATCTACTTTTTTTTTGTCTCTGAATTTGTGTGTAATGTTTTTTCACTGGGAAAAACCACTTGCTTCTCAGTTAAGTCCTAAGCTAACACAGCCATCCTGGTTTTTAGAGTCTCAGCTCTGCCCCTTCAGCAGTCCCACATTTTTATAGTCGTCGTGTGTCCATGTGTAGGAGAGCAAAATAAATGACTGTCACTGGATTTAAGTTTCACGCGAGCATTTTAAAATCCCTTAAAGAAATCTTTGATGAAACTTTATATGTTGTAATTAACTGTGAATACTACTTCTAACGTTTGTGCTATTTTTCCTAAAGTTGAACGAAGAAGAAGATTTAATATTAATGACCGTATAAAAGAACTAGGCACTTTGATACCCAAGTCAAATGACCCGTAAGTATAATGTGCCTAAGGAGACTGTGGGAGGGAAGTGTTAAAAGGAAAAAAAAAAAAATCTTAAGGGCTGAGTTGTCAGGATGTGAAACCTTAGTCTCGTCTCACTGTTTGCCTGGCTGTCTTGCTCCATGTTTTGCTAAGTGATTCTTCTAATTTATTAGATGCCATAGCTCAGCAGGACAGAACCAGTCCCTCTTTCTTTGAAAATGGAGGGCAGATTCTCTGGGAAACCATCATATTCCTCTTCCTCCTAAGAAAAAAGAAAAATAGAAAAATATAGAGCCTATCTGTGTACCTGATCACTGATAATTTGCCAATGTTTGTGCTAGTTTTCCAGTAGTTCTTTTAGGTAATTTCACTGTTGCTAACTTGTCTTAACTTTACCCAACACTGCTTCAATAGGAAGGAACACCCCCTTGCTCTAAAATGTGAAAGTCTCACTTAAATCTGAATCAGTGCCCTGTGAGGCTTTTGGGGAGGGTTTCCTCTATTTTAAGGCAGTTCTTCATGGAGCAACTCATGGCTACTGTTCAGAGAGGTTCTTTAGCTTCCTCTAATGCAAGCAAGGCAATATGGTATCAAATTAATCTTTGGTCTGATAGTCTGCAGTAAACTTTTTGTGTACTTAAACTAAGATGTTGTGGGGGAGAAGACGATGCAGGGAGCCTCTCTCTCTAAATCAAGTGTGGGAGGAATTAAGTGGGAGAGGCAATATGGGAGCCATGTCCCCCCTGGCTGGAGAGCCATCATCCTTTGGCTGCAATGGGGTACTTGTGGGGTATTTGCATTTTAGGCAGAGTTTAAGTTTAAAGCACCTGAATACAGTGCTCTATTGGGCTCTTAGCTTCCTGCTGTAACATAGCTGTGATGCAGTGCCACCAAGAGGACTGTTGCTTGCTGCTTCCTTGGCTAAAGGATCTCAGGTCTTTCTCCCACAGAAGCACCAGGTCATATATGGTCCTTATATGTGGTCCTTTTAATTCCCCAACTGCAATCAGGCATCACCCAGACAGCAGGCCTGGCTTGAGAAATGTCTTGTGGGGTTTTTCTTTATTGCCGTCTTGCAACCTTGCCATAAGGCAACAAAAGGAGCCCCTGGTCTTTGGCGCTGGTCCCAGGCTGTGGAGGAGGCAGGAGGTTGGTGCTGGGGTGGCTTTGGTGGGAGCCTGTGCTTTGTGCCCTTCAGCTGGGACGGTGTGGGCTGCAGTCTGCTTCCTAATAGCTGTGCTCTGGCCCCCTCTAGTGCATTTCAAATGCCTTCTGCAATCCTAAACTTGGAATAAATACTCACCAGGTGTTACGTATGTCTGATATTTAATCATAGCTGCTGATGTGAAGGTAACGACTATAAAATAAGCCTTCTGGAGAGCCTTAACTCTTCCTTTTATTTATTTCAAAGGGATATGCGCTGGAATAAGGGAACTATTCTAAAAGCGTCGGTGGACTACATCCGTAAGCTGCAAAGAGAACAGCAACGCACGAAGGAGCTTGAGAACAGACAGAAGAAGTTGGAGCATGCCAACAGGCACCTGCTGCTCAGAATACAGGTTTGCTGATAAATAAGCTGCAAATGCTCTTGATGTTGTAGTGTGTGACTGCAAATAATGGCACCTGAAGCTTGTTTGTAGGAACATGGGTTAGAAGGAACCCCTATTTTAATTACTGGTCACCAAGGCTGAGATGTCTGCACAGATTTTTCTAGGAAAAAAAAACCACCGCCAGGATATATTAGTTTAAAAAAAAAAAAAAAAAGGTTAAAATAAAACCCCAACACTTTAGTAAAGCTGGTCTTTTTTTCTTCTACCATAGCCAATAAGTTGCAAACCATACTATAAAAAAGATTTATATGGTTTATATGTTTTTTTTCTGGGTGCATACCTAAGGAATTGGGACTCCATATATGATCTGTGTGTTGATAGTGATGAAATTCAGTTCATCTGTTTGGGAGAAGGTTCACTTTAGCTGTCTTGTTTGGGGAGTTTTTTTGACCTGTAGCTTTAGTGATTGTTTTCTTTTCTTCCGAAGCGATTATGGGTGAATGAATGAAATCTTTTTGCGTTGCTTGTGGGTTTCCTAAATTGTGTGGGGACCAATCTAGGCCCTGTCTGTCAGAGGAGCTCTGCAAATTGCAGTCTTCTACATCTGATCTCTTATTTCTTCTCTTGATCGCCCTCTCCCTGGTACCCTGCAGGAATGTGTCATCTGCTGTCTGCTTTCTGGTGGAGGGTAAACACTGTTCACAGGACAAAATGTGGGGAGGGCAGTACTGGTGACAGACACTGTAGCACTGTCTCTGGAGTTCCCCATAGGTATCCTGGGGACTGGCAGCTGTATCTAATGTTGATGCTGCCCTGGCTTGTCCGAGAGCAATTCAGAGAAGCACACCTTAATGTGAGGGCTCCAGGGGTTTTTGCAACAAGTCAGCCAAGAGCTGTGGATGTTGAGCTGCTTTTTTTTTTCCTGAGGAACTGTGGTTGGTTATCTTCCTTGTTCCTTGAAGCCTGTAGGACTGTAAATCAGTTCTCCTCAACACTGAAAAGCAGTAGGTGGCATGAATACAGTTTCTCCATGGGCTGTTGCTTATTAGATTCACCTAGGTACCCAATAACCTGTATTACACAGAGATTTAGGGATGAGAACTCTGCTTCTCTAATTCCTTTGCCTTCACCTCGGGCTGGATAGGCAACCTTCCCCCTGCAGCCTACACAGCTTTATTGTCAGCTCTGTTCTCCAGGTGGGCAAAGATAGCTGGATACCCACCCCACTCCATGAAGGGTTAATTAAAGAAGTATATCTAGGATTGGGTACATGTGCACTTAACATAGAGACAGGGATGTCCCAGAGATTCTCCTGTGCGACCAGCTGAGCTCTGAGTGCCCGCTGCAGCGCCAGGCTGTGTCAGGAGACCCCTGACCCCCACCACGGCTAATCCACAAAGGAGATAATGAAACTAGAAATACCTGAGAGACAAGTGTGGCAGTAAACATCTTTAAAATAGAACAGGCTGGGGTGAGCTTCAGCGTAGTTTCTGTACTTTGTTGAGCAATCTGTTTGCTAGAGTGAGACGAAAAAGATGAGCAACCCTTCCTTCTGCAGAGCAACATCAAGCAGTGGAATTTCAAAGCTAAGTCAGATCACTTTTTAAGCATCTTTCATCTTCCTTTGCATTATCTACCTGCTCTGGCTCCTTCAATCAAATAAATATAAAATCCAGACTCTTGAATAATGGGCAACACATCTGGCAGCAAATAACCTAAAGTCTGTATTTTCCCTTTTTCTGTTGATTCTGATTAAGCACAGAATAAGGGGCTCCTGATTTTGGCATGTTAGCGGATGGAAGATCCTTTTTCCATCTTCTGTTGATCCTGCAGTGTGCCATTACAAGCTTGTTGTCTTAGCCTGAAAATGAAAAAAAAAGCTGTTAATCAGCCTCAGTCATAGGAATATCCGGAAATGGTACAATCACAGCAGTGATTGTGATTGCCTGATATAATGCATAAACAGAAGCAAAACATCTCTCTTACTGCTGCATTTGAAAAAGGGCATTTAGGGAATTCTTCTATTATCTGTCTTCAGTCAAGTGCATCTGTATGATTAAATGTGAAGGCTGGATTTAAACTTCTCATGAAGATTTGAAGAATCCTGGCTGTCTGCGAAGTCTAACGCCTTCCTACGACTTGCCTATAATTTTTCAGTGCAGGAATAGATCTGCTCAGTTTTGGCTGACCTCTTTACTTCCAGCTCTACCAGACTTGTAGACTGAGAAAAGTCCCTTTTCCTGTCTCAGTAGGAAATGACAAGCATCATGTAGACAAGATACGCCTTTACATATGACTTCTTAAAAAAGTACTAAGCACTCGCTTCTGCTATTTCACTTCTTTTTCCCAAATTTTAAATGCTTTTCTCACCTGACCTAATGCCACATTTGCCTACTGTGGCACTGGTTTGAGAAGGAGCCTGAGGGGGAACGTGTCTGTTCTTCAGGGCGCTGGGTTTTGGCTCTGGTGTAGGTTCTGAGGAGAGGTGTGAAGGACCTGTGCCTGGTGGTGTTCACCCACCTCTTCAGGAGACTAATGTTCAGGTGAAAATCTGCAGGGCGAAGGCGTACAAGGTGCAACTGCTTGTCGCTGTTGAAAAGGGAGGAAATGGTTTGTGTCCAACAGAAGGAAACTGTAAGTCACAGTACACGAGTGTAAAGTGACAGATTTTTGCTTCCAGACTATTAATTTATTCTTTATCCTCCTTTACAGGAACTTGAGATGCAAGCTCGGGCACATGGACTGTCCCTTGTTCCGTCTACGGGCCTTTGCTCCCCTGATATGGTCAACAGGGTCATCAAACAAGAGCCTGTGCTGGACAACTGCAACCAAGACATGATGCCACACCACACAGACCTGTCTTGTACTACCACCCTCGATCTCACTGACGGTACCATCACCTTCAGTGACAACCTCGGAAATGTGACTGAACCAACCGGCACTTACAGCGTTCCTGCAAAAATGGGATCCAAACTGGAAGATATCTTGATGGACGATACCCTCTCCCCCGTTGGAGTAACTGACCCACTACTTTCCTCTGTGTCTCCCGGAGCCTCCAAGACGAGTAGCAGGAGGAGCAGCGTGAGCATGGAGGATACCGATCACGCTTGTTAGCATATACCTGGCACACCTTTCATAAACTGCTTTGTTTCTTGATCAGTAGATTAAATAATTTACCTTTTGTAGATTTTTTTGATTTTTTTTTTCCCTTGTGCTTCATCAGTAGCCCAGTGTGTGTGCGTGTGTGTATATATTATATATATAGGATTTTTTTTAGATTTTTTTGTGAAGAAACTTGTATATTCTATTTTAAAACTACCAATGCCTCCAAAATATTGTACAGCATATGTACAGTATCTGTGAACTGGATTCGCCAAGAACTTTGAACTGGTCAAATCTACTCAAAGCAATAGAATTACAAATGAAGAGTCTGTTTCTACTGGGGGAGGGTGGGGGGGAATCATAGAGCTGTAAATGCAACCTATTTACTTGGAAACGAAATGTAAAGTTAAAGAATGTAAAGAAAAAACAACAACGAGTCCAATTTGTAATTGTATTAATTGAATAGTGCTGCCTTAAAGATACAGTGTCCCTCAAACTTTGGTCTTTACAAGTGTTTAGGGAAAAATTCCCACCCTACTCCACCCAGAACACAAACCACAATGGAAAAGTGTTAAGACACCCTTATTGTGTTGATTGTGATATAAAATGCTGTTGCTGACAACTGCAGGGAGATGGGAGTCTCTTCTCTCAGAGTGCCCTTTAATTTTACTCTGAGCTGATTTGGGGTTTTCCGTTTGATCATGGTTCGAGTTTTTTCTCTTAGATTTTTATTTTGTTTTCGTAACGCACGGTGATGGCTTTGCCAGCAGTAATCCAAGCAGGAGCACTGTAAGATGGTATTCACTCTTTGGACAAAAAAAAAAAAAACAATATATTTTGTCAGCTGGGCACATTACGTTGTACATATCTAATTGGCTTTTTTTTTTAATTGCATTGTACAGTACATTTTGATTTGCATGGATTCCTTAGTTATCCTCAACTTTTTGTTTTAAATATATTTGTATTTCATTTGTAAGATTTTTGCCTCTTAATATTGCAACAATTTTTTGACATTTTTAAAACTCATTGGAAGTTTTCCGCGTTCTTTGTAAACACTTGAAAGGAAGCTTTTATGCAGGGTTCTGTGTTTTAAGAGAGATTTTGAGAATATTTTGTATATTACACTCTCACTTTGAAAATGTTTTTAAACACATTTAAGGTAGAGTACAAATTTAGATTAGGTAATAAAACAACTCTGTAGAGAAACTGAACTTATATATTTATTTTTAGTGATACAGAAAAAAAGTAGTAACATGCTTGGAAACATAACTATGTAGTTAAATATACCCGTTATAGTAATTTGTGTTTTATTTCAGCACTGGGGCTGACTTAAGAAAAAAAAAAGAAAAACAAACAAAAAAAAGAGTAAATTACTGTATCTGCAAATAACTGTTACTTGATAACAACGTTATTAATTTTTAACATGCAACAATGTTGTAAAAGTAGTTGGGTGCATTATCTACTCAAGTGTAGTCCTATGCAATAACGGTAGTTCTACTTGTATTATTATCAAACCTAGGTGTTTCCCAGAGGCGACGTCTGGTGGTTGGAGCTGGAGAGGGATGGGATGGAGGTCTCGGTGGCAGCCTACAGCTCGTTCAGAATGAAGTGCCTTAAACTCTAGTTGTAGTCTTCCTCGACTAGCACTGACTGAAGTGTGGCAGAGGAGAGAAAGAGCTTCGGGGTGATGCTTGCTAGGACGATGGTGGAGTGTAGCGTGGTGCCTACATGTAGAAAACAAGAGCTTCCCGTTCTCCTTTGTGCTACACTGGAAAATTACGTGGGAGAAGCGAGACGGTTGGTGACTTGAGTGCCAGTTTGGTGGGCTTTATAAGGAAACCTTGGTTGCTGCAGTTGGTGTTTAGAAATCAAATGTGAATTGGGTGGTGATGGGACAACTGAGGACAATGTGGGGAGTTCCCGTAACCAGTGGCTTTCACCCCAATGTTTCCCCACAGAAGGGTTCTTGAAGCATCCCCTGCCTGGCACCGCTGATGGTGTGGGGCTCGGTGGGGACACAGCTTGCTGTCACAGTACTTTGGGGTCTGTGTTTGTGTCACTCTTTTTCTGTGGCTGTTGCTGGCTGCATCCGGCCGTCTCCCTTTCCGCTTGAGCAGCGAGCTCTGTGTTAACATCGATGCAACCAGCAGGTTGTAAGCTGTTGTGGTTGTTTTTTATTCTATTATTTTTATATTATTTTTTTTTGAAGGAGGAGCTGGAGTTAGATTATAATGATGCCTCTCCCCACACACACACCCCAGACGGCTGTTGGGAATGTGTCTTTCCGAGGGTGGTGAAGCTCTGGCCCGGGCC
>JAOTQQ010000003.1:10669971-10756689 GCA_026546715.1 Gallinago undulata
AATCAGGGTGCGCACGCTTGAGTGTAGTAACTGAAAACCACTGAATATATTGAATAAAGCTTTTGGTTTGATGCCCGTGCTGGGCAGCCAGAGATTGAAGTCAAGACTGTGGTATATACGTATTTTTTCAAGCTTATGTGAAACACTGGTACTCGCTGAGAGCCGTGACTTCTGATTTTTGGCTACATGCTGTGTGGAGATGAATTAGTTGTATCAAGAGCTGGATTTCTTGATAAAAGTGGCTGCGATGCGTGTTCCCCGTCCGTTGTGTGGCTGTGGAGTAACACACGCCTCGGCTGTGCCCGGCGCACTCCTTGCCCCCTGTTCCCTTTGGCGACAGCCCTCCTCTGAGGTTGCCCACCCTCTGAGGACAGGCATGTTGATGCTGCCGTGGGAACTCCTCTGGGAGACACGGACCTCCAGGTGGGTGCGGACTGGAGATGTCTTTGCCTTGTTTGCCCACAGTGGAACGTGTGGCTGTGACGTTTTACAGGGGATCGATGACAGAGACAACGATTAGAGGCTGGGTTTGGCATGAACTAGGTGGAGTGGGATGGACAGAAGTGGTTGCCCAGTCTGATGGTGTCCAGTGCGACACTGGGCCGAGCGGGTGGACGGGATACCTACCAGTTCTCACTTTGCCAAAGCCACGTGACAAGCAGGAACGTGCAGAGTACCATGAAGTTCTTCCTTACTGCTTTTGGCCTATAAAGCAATATTTAACTCTTGCAACATGTAAAAGCAAAAAGAAGGTACCTAAGGAAAGCACAAAGCACAAAATAATGCACTTACATTTATGTTGTTTGACATAAAATGCACTGGGGGGGAAGCTGATGTTGGTAATAGTATAAATACCTATATTTCTTGAAAAAGTGACATTAATTACTGCCTCTTGCTATGATGCTTGGTACTGTAATGTTGATATTCATCTGCTGTTGACTGCAGCAATAATTTGTGTATGGTCCATAGCACTGTAAATTATGGATCAATATTAATGTATCCAATGAAATAATTTGAACTGTTGTTCTTGATAGATGGATTAAAGCATTTGGTTTTTCACATACGTCTGTGTAAGCCACTCGTTTTCCGTGTCAGTGGATCTTGTTTTTCTGTGCATTTGAAGTCCCAGCAGCGCTCCTGTGTCTGTGACTTGGTGGTGGATATGTCCACGTTCCTGACCTGGTGACATCAGTGACCCTGGTGGCACCAGAGCTGTCCAGTTGTATTTGTATTCCGGTAGCACTGGGGGGATGGAGCTATGGATCGGATCCCATTTGGGCTTCGCAAATGCATTCTGAAGTGGCCAGACCCAAAACGTATGGTCCAACGTAAGGAACAATACTGGTGGACTTGGAAAAACATGGTTCCCTCTCTCCCCTCCTGTGGGCTCTTGCCTCCCTTCTTTGCCAAATCGCCCCCCCGGCTGCATTGCCCATGGCCTCCCACTGTCTGCCCTGTGTCAGGCATGGGCTCGGTGAGCCTTCGGAGTACCTTTTTGTCCTGCTGTCACTCCTACAAGGTCAGCTTCCCCCATAAGTCCTCAACAGAAGCACCTCACCATCTTCTCCAGCTGAGCTGTACATGGAGATATCCCTGTCCTCACTCTACACACACACCTGGGCCACTCCTCTGGACCCTCCACTCGCCCAACACGCTCCCAGGTTGTGCTGGGAGCTGCATCACTGGGTAGGAACCAGCTGGGGTCTTGTTTTGTCTTCCCATCTTCATTCTTTTTCCCCGTCCCTCTGTTGCTTTCATCTCTTCTGGTCTTGTTCTCTGAGAGGCTGTCTGTTACTGTGCTCTCAGTGTGGAGTCCTCACGTCTCTGTGGACGTTGCTGCAGCAGCAGTGGAGGTTAATGCCGATTGCCTCGGGGGTTTTAAGCCCCAAATCCAAACAAGAAGTTCTGAATTTGGCCCATCCTGACAATCCCATACCTGTTAGGAGTAGAAAGTACTTAATTCAGTTGCAGTTAAAAAACACTCGCTGTCCTGCATCACTCAATTTAAAAACCAACCAAATTAAAAATGCCAGGCAAAGCTGCCTGACTCTGCTAGGACTACAGCAGAAAATCTCTGCTCCCTCTTTGTAGAAGGTATTTGAGTTGAAGCTTGTGAGTGTTTCCAGCAGGCTTTGTGATTTTTGGAAATTCAGCACAGTATTAGAGCGTGGTGTTGTAGTACTGTAACAGGAACCTCATCTATCAGCAGCCTAGGATGTAATTTCTAATTTTAGTTTGAGTTTTTTGGTGTATTTTGGCTTTCTTGTTGGTGGTCAGTTGGTTTAGCGCTGTGTTGGGGGCGGTGAACTTCTTGCTGTCGGTGGGAGCAGCTCCAGGTTTTGGCTTGGTTGCGGAGCCCAGGAGGAGCAGGGAGAAAACCCATTGTGAGGGTAATGGCTGTAAAGCAGCTGCTTGGTGTGTGTCACCAAAGAGGTGGTAGGAGATCTGCTTGGAAGTCTTTTGATTCCTTTGGGGAAGCCTGGAATGTCCTCTGCAGGGTAAGAAAGTGGATGTTTAAAGTAAGACTGCCGGTGCCTGGTGGGGTCTGGTTTGCTGGAGAGCCCTGTGGCCGGGCTGTGGGACGCTGTGGGGCTTGATTACATGGTGTGGTGGCATGGCAGGATTCTGTCACCACATCACCGCATCCCGCTTTCCATGTGAGGAGACACACCTGGGAGCTCAGCAGCTCCTGGTGCTGGGAAGGAGAACCCACCTCTGTGGGTTCAGCAGCTGCTGCTCCTTCTGCTGTGGCATCCTGGGGCCGTCCTGGCACTGACTCTCGTGTTTCTGCAGCTCCTTTGGAATGCGCTTGCTTAAAATTGCAGGGGAATGGCTTGGAAAAAGTGTCCCTGACCTAAAAAAATCACTAAGGGGTTACCAGGGTGCTGGCTCGTGGGTTACATGCACGTGCAGTGACCGTCGCCTCTGTCTTTGCCCGTGATCCCAGCTGCACCCCTACTTGGAATTGCTCCATTTTTAACTAAGTTTTTGAGAGCAACTCTCTTGATGGACATGCATCGAGGCTCGTGTCTCCACCAAGACCCGAAGCTGCAGTTTCTTCCTTTTTACAACTTTCTCACCCAGATTGCCAGGGCTCGACAGAAGCTTCCTTGCTCCTGCACAGTGACAGACACGGATGGATGCTCTCGTTTGCAGCTCCCTGGTGGAACAGCAGCTCCCAGCCCCTTGTGCTGCCATTCTCACCCCATCCCTGGGCTGGGGTCTCTGGGCTGACACACCGTTGTCTTCTATGGTTAGAGGGAAATGATGGTTCCTGCAGCACGCCTCTACGTGAAATGCTGTCCAAGGCAATGAGAAGGCTGCTGTGGTCAGTAGGGCATGCAAAACATCTGAATATTGATTGCTCTTCTCATGTATTTATAAAAAGCTATGTACACAGTTGCATGTTTTGGATATTGTCTCAAAGGAGCTATGGGAGACATCCTTAATGTGTTTGCTGTGGGCAGGGGAGGCCAGAGGAGCTACACGGGGTGGAGGACATCAACAGAGGCTTTGGGAGCTGCCAGGGTTCACCTCGCTGTAGCCATGGGTAGGGCAGTTGCAAGTATTTGGGAGGGAGGGGAAGCGCCTGGCTTCATGGTGAGCCCTGACATCCCGGTGTGGTGCTGGTCCCACGGGAGCCAGGGGTGTGCTGGGCTCCGAGCAGGGCTGGCTGGCTGGGACAGGACACAGCCTGGGGGGGATGTCCCGTCTCACTCAAGGGCTCCCGCTCCCTCGCAGGGTCTCTCTAGAGCTCCCTGCTCCCGCTGGCTTTCCTCCTTGTCTTTGAGGGCACCAAGGGTTAGATGTTAATCAAAAAAAGCAGGGAAAAGCACGCTCTCCTGGGGCTGCATCCTTGCTCTCTGGCTGTGAAGCTTTAACGACGGCAGCTCCCCTCGCTGGGCACGGACCCTGCCACCGCGGTGATTTCGGCAGCATCCCTCCACGGCACCCTGGGAGCCCCAGCCCAGCGAGCTTGCCTGGCTCTAAGGTGAGTTATGATTTAAGGCTGTCATTCGAGAGTCTGTTTCTCTGGATTGCAGCCTGTAACCGCTGTACCCGGCCCCGGGCAGAGAAGCACAGCAGCACTGGGAGTGTGGTGGTGTACGAGGAACAGGGCAGTTGGTGGTGTGTTCAGAGGTCTTTATTTAGCCACTTTAAATACGTTTAATCAAAACCTTTTAGTGTCTTCAAGACCTCTTGCCTGATTCTCTCTGTACACCGGGTATATTTGATGCTACTCTTGACTGGACATGAGTAATAACTACATAGTCATGCCTTTATTAAAAATATCAGAGCTCATAATAATTCTTTTTTTTTTTCCCCTGATGAAAAACAGTTTCTAGAGCAGGCTGTTGCAAAAGAAATTACTCCAGAACACGTAAACAATAAACCTATTCCTTCTTCTCTGACCACTAAAGTAGTTTTGTTCAAACAAGCCTATGAAGAACCTGCCCTGCGGAGAATCCAGCTGGGTCCCGCATGGCTTTCCACTTCTCTCGTTGGAGTAATACGTCGTCGGAGGTAATAAGAAAATAAGCAGAGATTTTTAGGTCTAATGATAATAGTTCCATCTGAAAAAGCAGGAATTAAATCACAGCTGAATAAATGGAAAAGTATTAAATTCATGCTAGACATAAAAAAAAACCCCAAAACCAACAAAAAACCCACACTGCAAACAATGAGGTGTATTTTAAAAAGTCGCTGTTTTATTAATAATACTTTCCACCTCCTTCCCTTGATCTTTGGATGACAAGCCTGGCAGAGGCACTCTATCAGACACTGCAGCAATTTAACTGCTGTCATATGCCTTTCTTGATACACACGTATTAGTCACGCAGCCGTTTTATGTTCTTTAGCATATTTTAGTATATAATTAAAAATGTGGCTGTCTGCTACTAAGCAACCAAGCGTGTCAGGGGTTGATTGTATTCTGTCACCCACGGCAGAAGGGAGGGTAACAAATAATAATCATGTGTTCACTTTTCAGTCTTAATTGTGCACCGGCTCCTTTGATATGTTGTTACACACACACACACACACACACACACACACCCCAGCTCCTGGTGGGAACGGCTGGCAGGTGACCTGCAGCCACGTTGCTGTCACCAATTGCATGTTGGCCTTAGGTGTCGAGCTTTTACTGGGTATGTGTGGTTTTGTGACTCCTCTGGGTTCAGTTTGGCTGGACCCTGCTAAGGTGCTGCTGGGTTTTCCATGGGACTGGGGTGCTAAATGCCTTTGGGCTCCTGAGGATCCCTCCCTGGACATTTAAAATAAGCAACTCAAGTTGATGTTTGTCTTGTACCTCCTCCACGTAGGTAGATGGGAGTAGGACTCCTGCACTGAAGGACACTGACTGTTGGGCAGCCAATAATCCTGCGTTTCATTCATTTCTAGATTATCTGAAGAGAAAATTAACCTCTGGGAGAGGAGCACCAGAGCTGCAGGTCTCCAGTTCCAGATCTTTTCCAAGAGGTGGTCAGCACCAAATGGGGCAGAGACAACATCACCCTTCCCTCCCCGGGGAAGTGCCTGGATCTGGAGAGGGACTGGAGAAGTCTTCTGTGTACTTCGAGGCATAAATCCTCCAGGCTCAAGAGGAAAAGGGATTTACTTTAAAAGGAGCTCAGTTCCTCACTGCTCTGGTGTCTTTCTGTCTCTCGAGCACCTGCAAATGCACAGAGATGTGCACTGTGTGCAGCAATGGAATCAGTGTTTTAAAAGTTTTCCAGTTTTAATAACTTTTATTACTTCAGCAAAACAGAAGCCAGCAGATCAGCACAAACTGGTATTACATCAGGAAAAAAAAATATAATATAATAATAATGCCGTAAATAATTCAAAGGCTGTTGATTGTGATTCAACCCCCAGGGAGAAGGATGACATTGCCTTTATGTTTTTCACAGTCAGCATCTGATATATAACTTGTTCCGTGTCTGCCAGGAGCCTGAGACTTGACAGGGAAGATACTTGATGATGATGAACTCCGTTGGTGTCTCCTGATTTCTCTTGGTTTTCCCCCAGCTGACCTTACCTAGTGGGAAAGCACCGTGAGGGGGAAGGAGCCCTTGCCCCTCCAGGTACGAGGAAGCCTGTGGGCAAACGCTCCATGGGGCTGCCCAGGGGATCCAGTGGTACAACCTGGAGCCCACCTTTGTTCATAGGCATCACTGGTGCAAATTGTACCTGTCACATGGAGTGGCTTCCAGGGCTTACACGGTAAAGCCACCACCATAGATTTTGGCAGAAAGATGAATCTTGGAAGCACGTTCTCTGTGTCTGAGGGTCCCAAGACACAGGACTGCCATGCTGTCTAGCTCTGGCTCCCGTCGTGTTTCACAGCAGCAATATCTGCTGGTCTGTGGCTACGTGATGGTACCTGAAATCAGTGTGTCCTTCCCTTACGCTGGGAGCAAAGGCTGGCAGCTACATTTCTGGGTTTTTTGCTAGTTTGAGTGAGCTGAGAAAAGGACAAGAACTCAGAATGCCAAAACCAGTGAAGGAGATGCCCTACTTCAAAGATTTTATACAGCATGGAGATTCTGGGTGGTGCCATGAAGACTCCCCACTTCTTTTACATGGTCTTTGGGCCAGATGCACCTACTGACTTCAGGGCTCCAGCAACAAGCAAATGGTGGGAGAGCACTGGGCAAGGCCACAACAGCCCCCAGGCTGAATTAACCAAAGGAAAGAATAAATGCCACTCACTGTCCCCCAGAGGAGACAGCCTGCTGTGAACTCCGCTATGGGCACTGGGTGGTTTCACTTCTGAGCGATCGCTTCTCGAGCACTACCTAAGTCTAACAAATTCCCTTTCAAACACAGCAATTGGAAAAGGTAAATCGGGTCAGACGCCAATATTCTTCTCGTCCCCATGCAGCTCTGGGGTGTATGTGGTTCCACAGAGGCTGCTGTATTTATCGTGCTAAAAATGCAGTCCTGCCCTCCCACTCACGATGGAGTCGAACAACTCCAGGCGGTGGGGTGGGACCTTCAGGTCGGGCTCGCGGCTCTCAGAAGGCAGCTGGCTCTTCTTCCAGCACCGTCTTGCAGTCCCTGACCCACAGCTTGTATGCTCTTTCCAGGATCTCGTCACTCGTGTCATTGAATATCTCTGTAAAATAAGACTTGTAGTTAATTGAACATCCAGAGCCTTTCCTGCTTGCACGTGCTAACTCCCGAATGGGGAGAGCAGCTCCTCCAAGCACTTTATGAGATTCTGTTTTCTTGTGAATTTTCTTTCAAGGCCAGGCTGGACAGGGCTTTGAGCAACCTGCTCTAGTGGGAGGTGTTCCCCAGGGCAGGGGGGTTGGAATTAATTGGTCTTTAGAGTCCCTTCCAACCCAAACCGTCCTGCGATTCTTCGTGGAAATAGTCTGGATGGACACGGATGTAAGAGATCACGTGCATTGCTCCTGTCTTACAGGATGGGGTATTTTAAAATATCCTATAAGTGTGTTTTATCCCAGATAGGGAAGAGCTACTATTTAGTTTTCAGGTCTTAGTTCTAGGCACAGTAATACATTAAATTCTTTTTGCCAAGGATTATTTAACAGATATTCCCAAGCATAACAAAGGAATTGTTTTCCTCTTATGCCGCTGCTGGTTTGTCTGCCAGAGCACTGCATTTAGGCTGCTGGTTTGCAAACAGCTTTGCAAAGTGAATTGTTCAAATCAGGCAATTAATTAGACCTGACTCTAACTAGAAGGATCCTGTGCCTTCATGGGTTCATTGAGGAGTTAATAAAAGCAGAAGTAAAACCACAAGGGTCCAGCTGCAGAGCTGCAGGGCCCCTTTTCCAGCACATGGTTGTGCCAGGATCCCTTCTCTTGGGGTGTCCCTGGTGTCCCCCTCCCACGGTACCTGCCACGCCGAGGCCGGTGGGGAGAGGCATCCGGGGCTGTCCCCCGCTGTGTTTCAGGCGCTCCATCAGGGCTTTCTTGATGAGGGGCCAGCTGCAGCCGCTGTGCCAGACCGGCAGCTCCAGGCCCCTCATGCACTGGATGATCTGCTCCTTCTCCTCGGCCGTGATGAGCCCCCGGACGTAGGCGACGTACGTCATGAAGGCCATGTCGATGTTCACAGCTTCTCCGTGCATCAATGATGGCAAAACCCTCTGAAACAAAGCAAAGGTAGGTGGGGGGAAGGTTTGGGTTGACAAATAGTAAATAAGTAGGCTTTTTCTAAAAGTACTTGTGGAGATTGACATTGGGCTCACAGCAGTAGAAGTACAGATTTGCTGGATGTTAGCATCTTGTGATTTATGGATTGCAGAGGATGATCTCTTTTAGAGGTGATTAATTGCATGTAAAATCTCCCATAGGGATCCAGGATCTAATTTCCTCCCATTCAAGTCACTGATGAAGAGCACCAAGGGATGGAGAGCAAAGCTCTGAATATTGCATAAGGTCTAATCCTCCCCCCGTATTCCTCAGGGGCTATATTTCTCCCCAGTAATAAGGCCATGGTTTCTGTGGCTTTGCACTGCTGTAGCTCATGTTGGTGATTTCTAATGGCTTCACTGAAATCTGGTCATCTTTGGTAAATGCCTGGTAAGAAGCCTGTGGTCTCAATAGGAAAAATGGGTGGAGGCGTTGGGGAAACGGGGCAGGGAAAGGGATGTCTTTTTATCCTGTTAGGACCAGGCTTGGGTGTGTTGGATGATCTGAGATAATGTGCAAATCTGGGGTTTGGCCCAGCTCTTTTATCACAGAGTTTTCATGCTGTTGATTGAAAAGGTTGTAGTTGTTTTTTTTTTTTTTTTTTTAAATAGCTGTTGAAATATAAAGTCTGTCACTCACCATTTCCAGCTCTGGGCTTATAAGGTGGCCAAAATCAACTAGTCTGTCCAGGTCATCCTCCCAGAGGTTGGGAGCCAGCTCTTCCAACATGGTTTCGATGGCAATCCTGGTAGTCTGCAGTGCAGCATCCCAGTGGTCAGCAGAGCCACTGTAGGACTGGAACTTGGTGTCCAGCAGGTATTTCCCATGGCTCTTGAGCAGTTCAAACAGCCCCTTGTGTTTCATGAGAGCCATCTAGGACAAAAAGCAGAAGAGGTAATTAAAAATAATTATGTGATCCTTGCATGTGCCGTTGAAAACTTGAGTGTTTCAAGACGGGACTATAATTAATATCACGTTATAATGAGCAAAGAAATACCTGCCGGCTTGGTATATGGGCAAGTTCCACCTCTGCAACCTGAAGAAGTATTTCTGTAGACACAGTTCCTGCTTAGCATGTGTATGTTTGGTGTATATTCAACAGGTCTCTAGGGAACGTGACCTGGAGGTGTCACACAGGTTGTCAGCTGTGCTAAGTCAAGAAGTGTCCAAAAGGCGGTGTGGAAATGCCCAGTTGGGCCTCTGGTAAAATGGCAGAGGTGATCAGAGCATTGGTGGGCAAGCTCCCTTGCTACCGGGCAACCTTGACCATGCTGTGAGCTCGCTACAAGCTCCAGTAGTCTAGCAACTGGTTTGTAATGAGCTTTGTCTATCTGTGTGCCTGGCAGGAAACTCGAGACTATCTCAGCTGGATGGTGGCCATCCCCAGGACAGGGATTTGGATGGTGGACTTCCCCAGGATAAGTCTTATCTAGCCCTTGGAATTGCTTTTTGGGCAAGGGAAGGTGGGAAAGCACTGCAGCGTGGGCAATATGAGGGTTCAGAAATGGTGTCATTGTTACAAGTACACAATTTTTCTCCCTCTGACTCGGCCATTAGTGCCCTCCTGCAGTGGGGAACGGTGACCTGTGGGTTTCACGGTGCCTGCCAGAAGCCTCCAGATATCCTGGGGAGTTCCCACTGCGCAAGCACTGAAAAATGCTACTGCTACTGATGAACTAATTTCTAATACACTTTATTAGATTGGACTCTGCTTTATCAAAAGTTTTCAAAGCTCTTCAGGCATAAAACCATTTACTGTGCACTTCCCAGGTAATTTTAGAAGTAGAATTTGTCTCGCAAGAGATTGATGGACCACATTCAACATACCCTGCAAGGTAGGTGCAAATGATCTTGCAGACTATTAATCCCCAGTATAATAAACCTCAAATTCTCTGCTAGCAGTTCATTTTAGAGTGCTATGGATCAGCCTCAGTGGGAAGATGCTTTCTTCCCTGGTTGTGCTGGGTCTCCATCTGGCCTTGAGTTTTGGAGTTTACTCCTCAGGCTTAGCACTAGGCACTGCCTGTGAGGGGTGTCCTAACAAATTTAGCAGCCGTAACAACATATAGAGGCTCAATGAGAGCTAAAAGTCCCCTTGCAGTCTTGATGCTCTCCCTTGTTTCTATGGGGTAGTTTATACAACGCCATGGATGCTGATGGACATCTTACCAGAACTGCGGCCTTTCAATACTTAAAGGGGACTTAGAAGAAGGACGGAGGCAGACTTTTTAGCAGAGCCTGTTGCAATAGGACAAGGGATAATGGTTTAAACTAAAAGAGGGTAGATTTTGACTAGATCTAATTGAGAAATTTTTTATGATGTGGGTGGTGAAATGCTGGCCCAGGTTGCCCAGAGGGTGGGAGATTCCCCATCCCTAGAAACATTCAAGGACATTTGGACAGGGCTCTGAGCACCCTCATCTTAGTTGAAGATGTCCCTGCTCATTGCAGAGGTGTTGGACTAGATGGCCTTTAAAGGTCCCTTCCAGCCCAAACCATTGTATGATTTCAGTTTTGAAAACTACAGTTGCAGAAGTTCATACCTTTAAAATTTCACCAAGGCCGTTGGAGATGTGTCGGCGAGGAATGCTCTGAATGAAGGATCTATCCAGGAAACTAGCTACTGGGGGGGTGTAGCCCCCAAGCTTGTTCTTACACTGCAGGAAGTTCACCCCGTTCTTCGCCCCCACGCTGGCGTCAACGTAGGAGAGGAGGGTTGTTGGGACCCGAATGTAAGGGGTACGTCTTCTGTAGAGGGACGCAGCTAGTCCTACGATGTCCAGGCAGACACCTCCTCCGATGGCGATGATGGGCTCGGTCCGCCTGTCAATGCTGAAGTTCTGGACTTCTTGCAAGATGTTCAAGACCAGGTCCATGGATTTCGTTTCTTCAGTGGTAGGCAGGGCAAGGATTTTGTGCTGAACGTTATTCTCTTCAAAGTATTCTCTGACTTTGGAGCCATAAAGTTCGTCAACGACTTCATCTATGACGATGAAGCGCCTCAGCTTCCTTTTGCCACTAGTGGCTAGCTCTAGTTGCTGGGGGTCAGTAATGTGACCCCAGAGCAGAGTGGTGTTAGAAGGATCCAGAATGTTGTATGTTTCTACCACTTTGTAGCAAAAATAGATGGGAGCTTCAATTGTCCAGGAAACCCCACCTTCAGAGACGCATTCACCTCTGGCAAGGATGAGAAAATAGGGTTTGAAATCATTATATTCCTCTTTTGTACTTTGCATGTCTGAACTAGCTTAAGGATGTAGCTGAGTTGTGGGGGACGTGGGGCCTCCTTCCTGTGCACTGCAAAAGTGTGGGGCTGTGAGGGTGGGGTGGGGCTGGCATCTCCTGGGTGTCAGCCCTCAATTGCTTTAGCACCAGAAAAACCCTCCCGCATCTTAGAGGACAGTCAAATGGCTCAACTTCTACATGGTAATGATAAAGCAGAGAGCAAGAAGGGCTCCAGAAGCAAATAATTTTCCCTCCAATTCATTCGTCAATAAACCAGCAGAAAAGACCAGACCAATCATCCTGAGTGGGAAAGAGATTGCCAAATTTTTCCACAGTATTAATGAAGGAAACATCCTTCTGCCCAGTATATCTGGGTGATGTAATTTGATTTATTCCCGTCTGCCTGCACACAGCCACACACGTACACACACCTCCATACAAAATAGTGTATCTCCAATTCTCCAGCTGAATGGTGGATCCCATCAGAGAGTGAATCTCTTCACCTCAGAATGGTATGATAGAAAGAGGACGTGCTCCCAGGTGGTTAAAATAAAAATGTAATTATTTGAGAATTGGCAGCAGTGGAGTTTGAAACAACACCTGGAGTTTCCACTCCATAGTGGAGTTTGAAAGGATAAATAGAAGCATTCAAATAGTAGTATCTATTTAAAACAGCGAAGAACACAGTCCTGCAACCCAATTATTACTTCTCCTCTTGGGAAGGGGGAGCCAGGTGAAAAACAAGTGGCTTTTTTAGTTTGTTGGGAATCAGGAAAGGATTTTTTTTTTTTTTAAAGTACAGAACAAAACAGCAAAATGTTTTTTATATAAGACCTCTCCTTGAACGGCAGTTGGGTAAAAACTGAAAGTTTCCATCAACTTTTGTTTTGTTTTTTGAGTAAGCAGATAAGTCAGATTTCCGTACACGCTAAATTTCTTTCCACATGCCTGAGCTTTCTCTTAAGAGTCTAAATAGATGCTTCTCTGCTTTCTTTACCAAACTGCCTCTAACTCTGGCCCCAGCCTTTTTAAGTGTTAAAGAAAACCAGTGAGGATTTGTACCTTCCAGAAAGTTTCTTCAGGGCTTTTGAAATGCAGTATTACAAAAACCACCATTGAGTACATTTTAATGCACCAAGTGTATACCTTATACCTGTACTCTATGTACGTGTGCATCCATCTCTGGCATGTGACCCTTCTAAGAGACAGGATGGGTTTGAGTGTTAGTTGGTGGAACCAGCTTTGGGTGGCACAACTAGCACCCATTGCAACCCCTCTGCTGGACAAAAACAGTAGTGAATTTGAGGCTGAACATACCCTTGTTGAAGCACATGTGTCAGCTGATGGGTTTTCTGGTTTTTCTCTGGGCCCTAGGCTATGGACTGAGGTCCAGCAGACTGCCTTTGGGTCTACTAAAGTCCTGTTCTATCTCCTGCAGCGCAGCCCCTGCCCGCCGCCTGTGCTGGTGACCATTCCTCTGCCCTGGCTGGGGACGAAGGGGTTAAACTTGTGACCTTAAAAGTGCCACAAAGGCTAGAAAACTCCTAACATGCCAAAATTAGCTGTGTTAAGGAAGACCTGCATCGTGAACAGTGCTCCATGCGCTCATGAGAAGGGGTATCCTGTAATTAAAGGATAATTAACCGGAGAGATGTAGTATTGGCAAAGAGCTACACGTATCTCTGGGGGAACTTTGCCTCTCTCCTCTGTCTGAAGCAGCATTTGGTGACTTCTGCAGTTTGAGAGGTGTGGTTTTGCTCCTGTCAGACACCTGCTGTGTTTATATTTCCCACCTAGGTGTTTAATTTACCTGCAACTCTCCCCATAAATGCGTCCTTCTCCCCTGCCTGTGCATGGGATTTCCCATACATGTGGGGGGAGGGAGGGGAAAGACCAAATGCAGAATTCAGAAGTCCCACCATCAGGATTTCAGAAGTTTAAAGAAACTTCCCATCTACGTAAATTCAGGCTGTTGATAAATCTCCCTCTGTACCTCAGCCAAAATGTGCCAAGGAGAACAGAAAACATGTGTTCTGAAGCCCACTTTCGTAGGAATGATGGTGGGTTTAAGCCACGAGGGCACACCAGGTGGTGTTTCCACCTGGTGAGATGCAGCCCACCAGGGAGATCCCACAGTTCATCCAGCCAGAGCCGCCCAGCGCAGTCACTAACGAGCATCACGGGCCCCTGTACTTACATTTTTGCTTCAGAGAGAGTTATCTCGTCCTCGCAGTCGGATGGTGCTTCTCCTTTCTTCACCCGGAACCATGTGCTCTTGATTCGCACCAGCTGGAAGTCTGTCTGTCGGGGCTCCTGGGGCACGATGGCCGGGGCCACCGGAGCGAAGGCCTTTTCTGACGCTGGCATGCTTCCAGAAGGTAAAATCTCCCAGTTAAGAGATCTCCGGTAACTGGGTGCCGTTGAGGTGCTTTTTAAAGGTTTCAGGTGACCAGGCGTTGGAAGGGGAGGATGAGTCTCCACGGGGGAGACCAGTTACAAAACTAAGATTATCTAATCTGGGATGCACGTTTTGGGGTGGTAGGAGCATTCAGAGACACGTGCGAGTACTGGGCTGGGCTTGTATAATCAGCTCGTTTTATAATGTTTAAGAAGTACAATAGCGGTGCGTACGTTAACTTCCAACATGATGCCCTACAGCAAATTTAAAGTTATGAAAGACAATTTGTGTGATTCTCTGTGATGTTCAGGAACCTCCTTTGCTGTATGGTGCCTTTGATCTGGCTGCGGCTCTAACCTGCTCCTATGGGGTGAGATGGAAGCAGGAGCACAGGGATGGGGTCAATACCAGTTGGTTAAACCTCTTTTGAGCTCACATTCCCAGGATTCTCTTGCATTGAGGAACAGAATTATTTTTGTTGTTGTTGGTTTTAACTTTTATGGTGGGTTTAATCTGAGAGAGTTTGTCCCCCGAAGGGCTGTTTGGAGGATGAGCTGAGCTGTGATTCCTTTGTCCTGCTGCCCAGGAGACTCTGAGATGCTGAGGTTTCCCTGCAGCAAGGTGTTTCAGCATCAGCAAGGTGGTCCAGGCAATGGTGACCCTGTCTTTTGGGTCCTGGACTTTCCTCAAGGTGTCACCTATCAAGGTGTCACATGTCTTATTAAAACTATGCCAGATCCCCCTCGTGCATCTGGGGAGACCCCACCTCCCTGACCCAAAGGCACGTTGATCCTGTGGGATGGGCTCAGCCAGAGGGATGAATTCCCCTTCTTTAGGAAGCGATGGTGTGATGGGAGCCAGTGGGGAGCCTGTGCTGGTGGTGGTGGCCGCCACCCTGCTCCCCGCGTGACAGAGGGATGGACAATTCACCTTTCCATGTGATCTTCCAGCTGGGACTTTCAGACAGCCCCAGGCTCATCTTGCCACACCAAACACTCCATTGGCATAGGGGTCTGTGTGCTGAGCACAGGGGAAGGTCTTCCTTTGATTTCACCAGCAGTGCCAGAAGGTACAAACCCATCTTTTCCTTCTCCTTGGCCATGTTTCTGAAAGCTGTCCTTGTTCAGGAACAAAGATCAAGAAAACCAAAAGCAGGCTTAAAAGCAGAGGCTGGAAAAAATGGTTCTTCAAGAGCTCGTTGGACAAGAGTGAACTCTCATTGCATTGAAGTCTTAATTGCCACCAAACTCATTTAGGAACCCGCATTTACCTCCATTTCGTGAAAAATCTACAAGAATAAACTCTAAAGCCATGTAACCCTGCTCCAGGGAAACTTCTAACATCTAGATCTCACTGCTGGCTTCATCTCCAGATGGCAAAGCGCTTTGCAAAGAGGACTGTTATCCCCACTTCATAGAAAAGGAAAATAGAGTCACCAGAAGAGAAACAACTTGCCTGAAGTCACCTCCAAATCTAGCAGAGGGCAGATTAGATGGCATACTAAAGCTCTTAGCCTGTTTACCAAATACTCGTCTGAAATTTAACTCCCAATCCAAACACAATTTGGATTGTTTTCCACGGGAGCTGCAGGTCTAATGCAGTTTGTTGTTTACTAAATCATATGATGGAACAATCTTAGGTATGCAAGGAGGTCTGTCCTCTTCATCTTGTTTATTTGTTTTGATTAATACAAATCTACTGAGTGGTGGGACTTACTTTATTTGCTTTTCTTTGAGTCTCGTGTTCTGTGTGTTTATTTATTTTCCATTTATACTTCCCTGTTCTATTCTGAGGACAATGAAATGTCTGTTTCATTTTAGAAGATGAAAAATTGTCTTCTTAACCTCTGTCTGCTCACCACAGCCAATGATGGCCATGTCCTTGTACCATCCATCCTACAGAGGGGCTGCCAAGAGCCTTGCAGCTCCCCGCAGCCTCTTCACCCCCTCTGCCACCCCAGTCTGTCTGGGCACACTTTGCAGGTATGGTGAGCTGCTCCTTGGCTGAACTAGCCCAGAGGGATACATCCCAGAGGTGAAAGATGCCATTCTGGCTACGGGGTTGTCCATATTTCTTCATCAACTTCAGTTTGTGCTCCATCTGCACGAGGAAGAGAGGGCCAGCCGACCTCAACTCCATCACATGCTCTTTAATTACTTTTGCTTTAATTCCTCATCAGCCTTTTCTACTCCAACTCTGCTGCAGGCCAGGTCAGGCTTTTGGATATCTTGGGTGATAACAGTGGTTTCTCCTGATGCCTCCTACAGCACGAGTATTCCTGGGACACTTTCTGGGGGTGCAGGACCACTGGTACCCATGGGACACAACCTCTTCCAGCCTATGCAGAGCCCTGGCCTCTGAGCTGGACCTCTGAGCAGCGGATACTCCGCTGTTTGGCTGCATGAAGCATCGGGTGACCTTGTAGCTATGGACCACTTGTAGATAACATAGGGTTCAAAGTCCTGGACCCTTTTTAGCCTCATACCTGATGTTTTAGCTGGGATGCGTGTCTGTGGTATGTAACCAGAAGGTTATGAAACCACCGGTTGTCTCCTTGAGAGCCAGCAGCTTCCTGAGGTCAGGATGTGAACATTGCTCTTACGTAAAGCGAAGGCATTGAAAGTCGGCTTTTTTTTTTTTTTTCCCTTTTTTCTTCTTTCATGTCAGATGTTGTTGGATCTCACCACTGCCTGTGCTCTGGGTGGGGACAGGTGGGTGCAGCTGGAGAGGGTGCAGCCCCAGCCTGGAGCCATCCCTCCCTGCGCAACCTCTGCCCAGGTGATCACGGGTGGAGAAGTCCATCCCCTCAACGGACACCTGAGCACCAACGTGCGGCTCTGCACAGGCAGCAAACCCACAGCAGCATCCTCTGAGGCTGGGGGACAAGAAGCAACATGCATAATCCTACAGGTAAACTCCCTATCTGGGGTGGCGACCTCCAGGAGAGGTGGTGTGACAAGAGGGGACACTGTGTGATGTCCCAGAGATGGGACCTACAGGCTTTGTGGCTTGGAAGCGTTTGGTGCTCCTGTTTGCTCCTTGGAAGGAGCAGGCAAAGGGTTTAGGGAGAGGAGTTTGAGGCTGAGCAGGGAAGGTGGGTCTGCAAGAACTGGAAGTGGAGGGAGGACGCTCCCAGGAGAAAGGGATGGGTGGGAAGGTGGACGCTTTGTAGTGTCAAGAGAGCTTTAGCTGTGACTAATTTCTGATGGATTGGGATGCTTGTTTTGTAAATATTTTTTCTGCAGCTTTAACCTTGCCTTGGTGCTTTCTGCGATAGCCACGTGTGCCTGGCGTGGCACACACAGCGAGAAGTTTGCTGCCTTTTTTTGGCCGTTTTCTAAAATCAACAGCTGAGTGTGGGAATCCAGGCTTCTCTGAACGGAGAGACTGGTGTCTCACAGCCTGATCTAAAGCCCACTGAAGCTATTGAAAGACTCCCCTTGACTGCCTTGGGCTTTGGAGCTGACTGTCGGTGGGTACCACTCACCCCTGCCGCACACAGCATCCTTCATTATGTATGAAAATAGATGTATGCTCTGCCTACTCTCTGCCAGTGACCCCAGAGCCTCCCAAATGCAAGCAGAGGAGTGCTCGGGAGCAGTCAGCTTTTCTACTGCTTTTCCAGCAGTAGAACCCACAGGAAAGGTGTTGGCTGGCGTATGGTTTTCCTCACCTTCCCCTGAAGTTCAGGCAGAGTTTTGCACCTTGGCTCTTGCTGTGAGCGGCAGCATCCCCCCCTCAGCTGCTTCCTCCCCTCTTCCTCCTCATCCTCACTACTTCTCCCCACGCCATCACTGCTGACTTCACTGCAGGCACCACCAATGCTGAAGCCAAGCTCTGTGCAGGACCCCCTGCAAGGCTTAATGGCCAGGCAGTTGGGTTTGGCCCATGCTGCCAGCCTGCTCTTGGCCCCCCATGGGCTAGGACAAGCTTTTGCCCCAGAGCATGGCCCTTTCTGGGCACATGGGTGGTGGGTTTGGAGCCACCAAGCAGCTTCAGGTGTGCCACAACCACACTCCTGCCTCCTTCTGCTCCAGCTCCATCCATACGCTGAGCATACGGTATTTCGGTCGAGGTGTCTCCTGCAGTTTTGTGCGCAGGGTCCTGGTGGGGTAAGGCAATAGCTCGAGCATTGCACTGTGGAGTCTATAATGAGAATTGCCTGGTAAAATGCAAGAGCTGAGGTGTATTTACATGCTAAGCCGAAGCTGTGAGTGTTATTGATGAGCTGTTGGCAATGCCTTGAGATGCCTTGGTGAATACGATGGCTGGAATTGTTTGGGAAGATTTTATCAGGCTGGATTTCCATGTGTTTAGCACTGGGTAGCTCCTGCCAAAATGCTCGGCACTCGGCAGCGTGGTGTTTGGGGGGACCTGGTTCAATGATCTGCCCTGAGTGGGAAGGGGAGCTCTTCTGGCAGTTACTGCCAAGGCTGCGAAATACATCTAGGGGCTGGAGGGTGAAATTGAGGGTAGAAAAAAAAAATGGGAAAAAAAGATCCAGTCCCGTGTCTTTGGATGTGGTATCTTTGCTTTGTTTTTGCCAAACCCAGACTGCTCTTTTGTGTGCTTGTCTGCATGCCTTCTCCTGGGCATCCCCCTGCAGACAGTACAGCATCCTCCCCTCTCCTGGCTGAGCTCCCACCACCTAAAAAAGTGCTATCTAAGCCCAAGCTGCAGAGTTTAATTTTGCTTCTGGAGCAGCGTGTCCCTCCATGGCACTGAGCCACCTGCCTGCTCAGGGGACAATAATGTCCCCCACATACAACCTTGCACCCCCTCCTACTGTCCTGACTTGAGTGTGAACCAAAAGTGCCTGATTTCAGAAAATGTAGAAGAATCATAGAGAAGAAAGGTTTGTGTTAGAAGGGACCATAGAGATCATCTAGTTTTTTATTCAGTCTATTATTCAGCTTAGATGTCAAACAGGCCGACTGTGCTCTCAGCACCTACTGAGGAAGATGCTGGGAACCATCCTGCTGGCAGCTGTGGTCCATTTTAAGAAGTGCCACCTTATGTTTTCTATGAAGATGCTGAAAGCTTAAAGCAGCCCTTTCCTGCTCTTTCATGGTAGGGCTTGAACTCCTCTGCTTTTGCACCCGGCAGCATTATCCTCCTCTGAGTGAATTCTCTTTTTTTCCCCCCTTATATGTATGAAAAGATGATGCACCATCAGATGGAAAAGCGAAAGAGATGTCTGTGCATAGAACGAGTCGTGGGGAGGCAACCAGACATCCTATTGAGTGCCCAATACGGTCCAGCAGCTTTACTGGGGGTTGTTCAAAACTATGTATTAAAAATGAAGCACTTTTTCCGGATAAACACAGGAAACAAGAAAAAAAGAAAAAGTAGTTACATAAATTTTTGCTCACTTGAGTGCTCAGAGGCTTGAGCGCAGCCTGGCCAGGTCCTGGAGCCAGCCCTGGGCTCTGCTCCGACTTGTCGGGTGCTTGCATAAACGAAGGCAATTCTGACCTCTGCTGTTGGCCCAACGCATCACCAGGCTGGAAAAAAAAAATGCAGCACTTCCTCAAAAAAAATATTGTATAACCTTAGATACGGAGTCGGTCTTGGCATGCACTGCATGCTCCCTCTCCCCGGTAGCCCTTCTTGGTGCTTGCGGCTGGTGGTGTGTTGTAACGCAGGTTACAAAACAGCTGGAGGCTAATCTTGTTTTCCCCCTCGTTGAGTGGCAGGGGATCCTTGTCTGTTCCTCACCCAGAAGCGTAACACAATGATTACTAAAATCCAACATGGATCGTGAACATGTTTCTCCCCCTAACTTAACAGAAAGGCTCAGAGTGCTTGGCGGGGAGAGCGAGCTGATCCCGACCTCCGGCACCCTGCAGCCATACGGGGGGAGCCTGGAGATGCTCTTGTGGTGGTGAAAATGATACACGAAGACTTTGTGTCTTCAGACATCGTGTAGCTGGGCTGAGGGATTTGCTAAAGTCAACGGATTACCATGGTCTGGGAAGGGGGTGGCTATTCCTGCACTTACAATTAATTAATTATGAAACTGCTGAAAGAGATATGAGCTGCCCCTATAGCAAGCGATTGGCAGGAGGTGTAAATCAAGGGCTGCTATAACTGACCTAAACCTGCCTTCCGTGTACATCAAGTTGGGCTAGTGCCACAAGCACGATGATGCTTAGGTGGCCTCTAAGTCTGGTCCAGGCTGGAAATTCACAAGTAAAACATATATATATATATATATGTAAAATATTCCTTTTCTGCTTTCATATTTTTTTGTAATTTCAATAATGAAAATTAGCGACATTGTCTCAAAAACCAACATAGTTATCATCTTAATAGCTACAGAAAGCTGAGAAATGCTGCTCTGAGAAGCAGACCTTTGGGGAGATTTAGACCTTGCCCCATTTCCAAAGACATGAGCTTATTCATACGGAGCCCCTTGGTACCAGGGGAAGGAGCAGTTCCCAGCATGGAGCCCTGGTGTTGTTTAGGCGATGGGGTCATCTGCTGTACCTCCATTCTTCTTGGTGTGCTGGGGGGTTGTAGAAAGAGACCCTCAAAGTAGTCACACCTATAACGAGGAGACTTACCTATTCCCACATCCCGTGTTGAGGGGAGAACAAAGAATTCAGAGGCACATAGGTATCACCACTTTGCAGTCTGATCTTTTAATGATCTTCTGATTAAAAGCTATTTCTAAAATTTACTGTTGCGCTTGCCCTCATACAGTCGTTCTCAGCAGTGGGCTAGGTGAGCTGATGCTCTGATGTCCTCGGTGGCTTCATACCAAACCTCTGCTGACAGGCTGTGGGGTGGGCTGGATGCCTTCTAAGGTGTCCAACATCCCACCAGAAACATTTGTTTCAGGATGGAGTCGTGGTGCCTTCAGCAACAGCAGTCACATGTGGACAGGGCTTTGCCCAACAGCTGCTGGGCTGGTCTGGGCCAGTCCTGCAGAGGAAACATCCTCTTTTCACCCGCTTCACTTAGTTGTCTGCAGCTTTTCTATCATAGGGAATAAAATCCCGCCAGGGGCAATCTGATCCACCCCAGTTACACTCACGGACTGATTGCCCTGTGTCTTTGAAGTTTGGCCTTGTTGGTACTTTCATAACCCAGCACGTGGACTTACACTTGAGGAGTCGGGGAGCTTCTCTGAACCATGTCTCTCTCTGTGGGGCCATGGCACACCAGGATCTGACATTGCATTGCTGTCACATGGTGATATGGGTTTTCTGGGGTCTCAGGGCAAGTACAGTGCGATGGGCAACATCGTTTTTGCCCCCAGGATGGGCTATCATGATCCTGGAGGTGTTTTTGAAGCCTTTGGAACGCTGACATGTTGTTGTGTTGTATGTAACTGTTTCTCTTTCCACCTGAATAACCAGCTTTTGGCAGGGCCCAGCTTGTGAAACGATGCTGGGAGATCTGCCATGTGGTGCTGATGAGTTCAAGCAGAGTTATTTTTTGTGACCTGAGAAACCGAGGGTTCAGGATGGTGCGTCACCACCACGAGCTGTTGTGGCAGGTTGAAGGCAGAAGAAGGGTTAGGAGGCTGCGTTCCTGCCAGCTTGATTGTTACATCACCTGCTTGAAAATCATTAGTTGAAGAAGAGTAACTTTGATTTTATGCCCTCGTGGATTTGGCACAATAATTATTTAATTGAGTCTTCGTCGATTCGGCTACATTAGGATGGGTGTAATTGTATTTTAGACACGAGCACCATGGGTTGCTTTGCAGATGCTGTGCACAGCAGCCCCCATGGCACAGGCACGTGGTGGGGGAACTCGTGTGCCCCGTTGGCACGCAGGTGGTGGAGATTCTCCTTTTCACAGAGCTAGACCTGGTGCCAACATGTCCTGGCCTGAGGGGCTCTGCCTGGTTTTGCAAGAGGTCTTTGAGAAGCTCTCTGTTTTCCCCAAGGAAAAGGTTAGATAAAGGAGTGGGTTTCGTATGCAGTTGTCCAGTGTTCAATGATGTCTATCTTGGAGCTTCAAAAGTGAAAAAAAATCATGTTTCTGAAATATTCTTATCCTTTTCCTCTCAGAAAAGGATCAGCAGTGGGTGAAAAAAAGGGAGACTGCAGGGGACAAAAATGAATTAGAAGTAGAATATTTTTTCAGTTTGAGAAGATTTCCGTGATTGTTTTTATGTTCCTTCAAAAACCTGTATTTAGTATGGAAAAAAAAACACAACTGATTTTTCTTTCTTTTTTTTTTTTTGGTGCTAAATTCCTCTTCTGCTGATTTGAGCAGTTAACAAATCATTGTTCTTCCTTTTATTTTCCATTTTAGAAAGCCCAGTTGGACTCATTGCTGAGAAACTTCTCAAAGCCAAAGAAATAGCCCTCAATGACTCTCGTGTTCCTGAGCAGCTCAGGAATTACTTACAAAAAGCTCTTGATGTTGCCCTTGGATTAGACCCTTACCTGGATGCAATGGCAACTTCAAAGAGGTACGGATTCTCCTTTGTAACCTGAGATTGTATGAATGTATTCTTAGATTTTCTGTTCAGAATATGCCATAAATGTTGGGGGGACAGTGGAAGAAAGAAGGAGAAGAGTTAACTGTACCCAAATATATAGCAAAGTGTGCACAGATGTGTGTGTCTGTGTGAGCCTATGGCCTTGAGGAGAGGAGGTGAGAACAAAAAGTCCAGACTCTAAATTTGGGAAGGTATTCAGCCAGTTGATTATGGGAATGTCTGTGTTGGACCGTATCCTGTGAAAAATCATCATGGCAGGCTCCACGCAGCACCTGCTGAAAGGCTCATTCTAGCCCCTGGATCAAATCAGTGCTGGAATAAATCAAGAATGAAGAAAACCCGCACTTCTGGATCCACCCTATAATAACAGCCTTTATATCAACTGCAGCTTTTATCTCCAAGTGCTCAACAAACATTAATTAATCTGCTAACTAAATTACTCCAGTAACTAAACTAATTAATTAAACTAATTTAAGGTATCATTAATTCAGAAGTCCAACTGATACCCTCATTATTCTTTTTTTGAGCTACAGTATATTACCCAGCCATGTGGGGTCTGCTAAACAATTCCCATTTATCAGTGTACATTTTGATACGTGGAAAGAGCCGGTTCTGTCTAAAATTGACAATGTGTAAACTGTTCCAGGCTGTGGATTACGGGAACGTTGAGCGTTCGTTCTGTTGCTGAAATAATAGCTGATAGTTGTTTGACTTAAGCTTGCTGTACGATAATAGCTATACATTATCTTATTAAAGTTGTTAAAGCATTTGTGAGGGGCAGAAAAGAGGTTATATGAAATGTTCTACTCTTTAAGTCTTGGATTATCTGAGTGTGGCTGACACGGGTTATGAATTCTTTCTCATTTTACTGAGGAGTGGTGGGGGAAGCTGGACGGGGGAAGGGAATAAAGGCTGAAATGGCTCTGAATTCTGGCCCGCAGAAGCATCACCAGCCATTTCTGGTGGTTACTTTCTTCAGATAGGGTAATCTAACCTGTCTGGAGGCTATGGACTTCTTCCAGTCTCTTCCCGTCTCTCTGTAATAGGTAGCATCTCATTTCATCCAGAGACGTTGTCACAGGCCTGGCTTCTGTGAAATAGCATCTGGAGATACCCTGCTTGTCTCAGCAGTTTGTGATGAAAACCATTTTTTTTTCCCTGTCTTGCAAAAAATTTTTTGATTTTACTTCTTTCACCCTCTTCTGCAATGAAACCTGGTTTGGGCTGAAAAAAACCTAACCCCAACCCTAGAGTTGAACAAAACCTGGCCAAGGTAGCTGGAGCCATTTACTCCAAACCGGTAGATAGACAGACAACTGTCTTGGACCAACTGGAAATGGGAAAGATTTGGGGTTGAACAGTGGGTCCCATAATCCCTTCTTCCCAAGCCCCTGTGGCTGGAGTGGCTGCCAGCACCAAGATGGGCCTATTGCCAAGCCAGGTCCTCGTAGGACTGTAAGTTAGGGATATTTCTAAAGTTTCTGGGCTAATTTTTCATGCTCATGCACAGAGGGACCTTTTCTGGGAATTCCCTCTTGGTTGCTTTTTTCTTTTTTTTTTTTTTAAATTTTCATACAGGCCACTCAGATTTTGGTTGTTACCATAATGTTGAAATTTCTTTCTTTCTCCAGAATAACTTCACCTGGCCATGGCCCAGAGGACACTGGAGGAACTGAAACCAGGGTTAGACTGCAGGAAGAATGCGCCTCTGGCTCTTTGAATGGCAAGTTGGTCAACCAAGAGGATAAAATTGCAGCAGACTGGTGTACAGGTTATCACTGAAGTTCATCATCCTCTGCTCCCTCTTGAGGGGGGAAAGGATGAACACTATGGAAATGCTCAGAAAATGTGGAAAATTACTTAAAAAGAAAGATAAGAACTTCCAGTAGGCTTTGATCTTCCTTTTGCATGAATTTTCTCTGTCCCTCACCTCCTGTGCCTTTGTGCCCACGCACAAATGCCCACGCGCATACTCATGAGTGCTTTAATGCACAGTGCCAGCCCCATCCCTTAATGAGCAGCAAAGAGATCATCATCCTCAGTGGAGGGGAAGGAAGGGAAAAATCATGTTGATTTGGGTTTGTTGGTGTCCTATAGGTGTTTACGTGCTTTTGTGGTGGAGGTGGCCTGTGGCCAAGCACTGCACCTTGTCAAGGAGCAATACCCAGGCTTGTGTCCCCATATAAAGCCTATTACACTAAATCTATTCCCAGATTCATTCTTCCCAGATGTTCCCATCTTTTGAGCAATATATCATCACAGTGAAGTACTCTTATAATGTATTACACTAATACATTGTTCGAAGGACACCACTGATGATAAATTTCTTAAATGATGGTGCTGTCTAGGGATAATGACTCTAAGAGCAAATGCAAGGTAATGTAGTGATTTTTTTTTTTTTAACCGGGTTCCAGAAAGAATATGGAGACATCTTAAAGCCATTTTCATATGGGGGGAATGTTAAAATATGCAATATTTCAAGCACTATTTAACAAGCACTTGAACAATAGCAGCATTGATGATAAAGGTTCTACATTTAAAACCAGTCCCTTTATTCTGTTGTCTTTTAGCTGCATTTTAGATGAAATTTTGTCAGATTCTGTTGTTAAACCCTTATTTGAAAGTGTTTTAAGATTAGATTATTATTTTTTTAATGATCACTTAAAAGGTACATCTAATGTTCATTGTGAACAGGGTACAGTCTTTCTTATGGTCTTATTTTAAAATTTTTATTCTTGTCTTTCAACAGGCCAAATTTTTAGGATGTTTGTTCATATCATCAGAGCCAGGAGGATTTTATTAATTGGCAAGCTTAAAGGTTACAGTATCCTTGCTGTGGCAGAAGAATTGCCAGATGATGGCAAAATCTTCGCATGCACAGAAGTGCCGTATCTCGGAGTGAACAGCCAAGAAGCATTTGATTGTTCTTCAGATGGCAAAAAGATAAGCATGCGAGTGGGACCGATGGCAGACACTTTGGAGGTAAAGTCTGTTGGATGGGAAGTTTGGGAGCTCTTGAGTAGAGCAGATTAGATTTTGGGCAGGTCCTGTTTCTTGCCCACGGGATGCTGGGTGGTGACCTTAGTTTGTTTGCAAATAAGTGAACACGCTCTTGCACTGGAATTACTTCTTATTCGTGATGATGTGTGATGGGACAGCTCCATCAAACAAGATAGTTTTTTCTCTTCTTAACTAAAATACTGCACCTTTTGCCCATAGGGGCTATAAATATAGGTTGATGGGCTTCAGTAGCAGAGTTTTACTTGATGAGTTTTACTTGACTCTGTTTTAGCGTATCTAATACCAAACTTAACAAGGTGAAAGAGTGTATCTGTGCCTGCTGGGCATGCCCTGAGAACAGCTTGCTCCGAATGTTCACAAGAACTGGAAAAGTCCTGTAGGGGTTTGTAATTATCCACAACCTATCGCTATTTTCCCCATCCGGCAACACCGTGGGCTATTAGACCCCAAGTTTCTCACTTCCAGAGCAACGTGATAAGCTTGGGACATGCATTAGATATATTCATTTCATTCTGACTAGTGACTCTGTCCCAAGAAAGAGAGAAGTTCATGATTGTCAGCAGCTAGAGGAGTTTCATGTTTAATTCCAGTTTGTGGGTCTCCAGGATGTTGCTGCAGGTCCTGCCCACTACCAGGCGATGCCCATGCCAGGTTCATTAAATATATGACCTTTTTATTGTTAACACAGACCAATTTGATCTGATTCCATTTTCAATCTGGATGTGTCAGTGTGAGCTTGATTGTAACCGTATTTGCATTAACAGGTACCATATTTGTTTCTAAAATGAAATGGCCAGGAGCTTTCTGACCTCTGGCTTTCATGACCTCCAAGTTTGATAAGAGAGAAACAAAGAGCTTTGCCAAGTATATGAATAAACGAAACGTTACAGATCACCTGCAATGTGCAGCATTTAAAATCCCAGCTCCCCGCAGTGAGTGTGAAATTAATTGAATTGCTGTTGCTCTCTAGTGCCCATTCTGTGCAACTGACTTACTGTGACTGAATTAAAATATCTAGAGGCAGGCAGAGTACATGCTGTGCAGAGATTAAAGAAAGGAGCAAAGACATGAAAATTAAATCCTTAAAACAGAATGTTGCAATTGATTTTATATCCTCTGATTGCAACGCGAAGGCACATCCTGACCCCGGTTCTGCAGGTACTCAGGGCTTTGAATAACTCCTGGAGCTGACGGGAGCAGAGATGCTCGTGCTCAGCAGGAGAGATCCCAGCACTGGGGACACCTCTCCATGCAGGATCTATGCACTGGGTTCTGAACTCCTGTTGCTCAACCTGGCAGATATTTCATCAGTGGTATAAAGACAGTCAGGATCTTCCTACAGGTCTAAATGACAAAGAGACATGTTTGGTGGCCTCTCTGGTGCCCTGGCATGTCAGGGTCTTTGGGATTTGGCTGGTTGGAGTGGGGCAAACACACCTGGATGCATGGAGGAGGCTCAGGTTGTGAGCAGTGTGCTGACTTTTCCCTCAACCAGCTTAGGTTGAAGATCAAACCGGCTGCCTCCACTGCTACCTGGACATCCTGAAAGGCAGGAGGAGAAGGCAGTTGTGGGCAGGAGACAGGTTAGGACTAGCACAGCCAAGCTCTTGCAGCTCAGCTTGGTGGAGGAGGGTGGAGAACAGTGTTTCTGTCCCACAGTGTCTGCAGGGAGGCTGGTCCAGAGCAAAGCTGGGTAAGAGATGCTGAAAAATGTGGTGAGATTCAGGAGAGCTGGAACAAGCTCTGGCAAGGATTGTCTTTGCTGTCGACATTGTCTGCAGCTCTAGGTTTCATTCCTGTTCCTCTACAGAAGTTAGAGGACAACCCGTCACTCACTACTTGCTCTGTGGAGACAGCTGCTGCAACATTCTTGCTGTGGTGACTAGGGCAGAATTTTGGCTTCCAGCTGAGCGCAATAGGGCAGGATTGCTGTTGATCTGCTGCTACTCAAAGCTTTGTAACAGTGTTCATGTGGCTCTGGCTCTTCCACCTACAGGGGCAGCTCACCAAGGGTGGTGGGTGAGCAGAGAGAAGTGCAAAGGCAGCCCATCCGTCCAGAGTGGCACCTTGACCAGGGTTTCTGAAGCCTCTTGCTGCTTCTTTGCATTGTTCCACAACATTGGCAGGGATGGCTGGGTTCCCTGTCTCTTGTCCTAGATTGGAGCCAGCTACAAATCATAGAATGGTTTGGATTGGAAGGAAGGGACCTTAAAGATCATCTAGTTCCAACCTCCCTGCCATGGGCAGGAACACCTCCCACCAGACCAGGTTGCTCAAAGACCCATCCAGCCTGGCCTTGAATGCTTTCAGGGATGGGGCAGACACAGCTTTTCTGGGCAACCTGTTCCAGTGCCTCACCTCCCACACAGGAAAGAATTTCTTTCTGGTGTCTGATCTAAATCTCTTCTCTTCCAATTTAAAACTGTTGCCCCTTGTCCTGTCCCTACACTTCCTGACAAAGGGTCCCTCTCTCTGGTTCTCCTATAGGCTCCCTTCAGATATTGAAATGCCATTATAAGGTCCCCTCGGAGCCTTCTCTTCTCCAGGCTGAACAACCCCAGCTCTTTCAGCCTCCCCTCACAGAGGAGGTGCTCCATCTGGTACTCTGAGCTGTGAAAGGATGCGAACTACCAAACAGGAGCTGCAGAGCTCAGGGTTCATTTGGTACCTGAAGGCATGATGGAAAAATTCACCTTTCCCATGTGTGTGGGACAGGCACTGCCGAGGTAGTTCAGGTCCCCTCCAAAGCATGTAGCTCTCACACACCATGGCACAAACCTCTGTGCCCAACGACCTCAGTATTTTGACATAATATTTTGAAATGTGGACCGGGGGGGAAGCCTTTCCCTGGGTTCAGACTCTGACATGGGTGCTTTCAGTGGGAATTAGCCACCCCTTCAACACATGCTGGGCCAGCGTTTAAAAACCTTTCCCAACAAGCTCCTTAATTCTCAACCCTGTCGTGCTGTGCCTGGATAATGTGCCTTGCCATACATCAGCTGTGAGCAAGAGGCCTGATCCTGCACAAAGAGCTTCCTTTAATTCCCTGGGGACTTTTGGTTGAACAATGGCTGCGGGATTGAGTCCGGAGGGAATGCAAACTACCAGGAAATTATTCCCATCCGTGATTTTGATCCTTCCATTTTAAAATTGAAAACGCAAGATAAAAAAATAAGACTATGTTTGCAGCAGATTCTGCTGATTGCAGGGCATTGTATAAGCATGTCAGGGTTTTCTTTTTTCTTTTTTTCCCTCCTTTTACCAGACAGAATAGGTGAAGAGGTTGAGCTGCAGATCTCATTTCTCCTGTTTTGCTGCTTGTGAAGTCTGCCAACAGAATCCACCTTGACAAAGTCAAGGACTCTGCGTTTAATGTTGAACTGAGTGAATAAATTATGCATGAAATTGTGTCGGAGTCTCTAGTGTGCAGAATTGCTCCTTTTGATATGAAAGGTTAATTCAGAAAGGAGTCCAAAATAGCTGGAAATTGTGGGGATAAGTGGATAGTATTCACTGTTGTGAGCTGTTATTACTAGAAATTGCATTCCCTCTCTAGGTTCCCTAGAGATTTAGCTTTGCTGGTGAATATAAACTGTACTCAATAGAATAGCATTTAGGAGTAACAAGAGTGTATGTCCACACACAGTAAAATATTCTAATGGTGTTTTAAAAGGAAGCTGTACTTTTTCATGTGTTCTATGTACCCTAAGGATGGATTGCTATTACATTTAGGTCAAGAACAAGGCATAGGGAAGGTAATAAGTTTTGAGTACATCTTTATTACAAATATTCTGATTGTATGATCCATATCAAAGGAACTGGACAACCATTGTTTTTTTCTGATTGAGTTTGTATGTGCCTTATGAGAGAGTGTTGTCTCTGATCAGGACTCCAATCAGGTTTTCTTGCAGCTTTGGGAGAAGATTCATTCATGTTTTTCTTCGGGATGTCCTCTCCCTGATCTTGTGCCGTGTTCGTCAACAGTGTGGCTGTGTCCTTTCTCGTGCTCGCTTTTGGTGCATCTCCTCTATGCAATGCAGTGCTACAAGTTTGGGTTTTTAAATTTTTTTTTTTTCCTTTTTTAATCCCGAAGGAAGTTAATGACTCACTGTAAGCAGAAGCATTAATTTTAGCCAAGTTTGCTCTGAATTAAGACACTTCTTGTTGCCATCTGTTACCGTCTATGATGCCTCCGTAGCAAGGAGCAGGGATTGCACTGTAAACATTCAGGAAATTAGTTTCAGTGGGATATTTTATTTCCTTCTGGATCTCAGCTTTCCTCACAGTTGGAGATGTTTGGGCTCTGCCTTTCTCCTAACAAAGGACAAAAGTCATTTCCAACGTGCTGTGAGGTCCTAGACAAGGCCAGGCCCAGTCTGTTCTGGAAGGACAAGAGTGGACAATCCCTCGTCTTAAACCCCTAATCCATTCTGAGTGGGACAGCAGTAAGCTTTTCTCCTCATGGCTTCACCAATATTTCCAGTGCTTAGCTCCATGGTCAAAGCTACCAGTAGAGCAACTGCTTTTCTTTCTGGCACTTTTGGTTCAGCACGGGGTGCTGGCAGTGAGGAAGCCCTCTTCAGTGTGGTACCCTGGCCGTGGGGATCCCCTGTCCAGGTGACCCATACTCAGCTAGCCCAGGAGCTCCAGGAAACAGAGCACTTTCCTGTTCCTGTGGCTGTTATCCTTTTATGTAGAGGCTGCTCCTGAGGCAAAGCTCGTTCAAGGAATTTCTAGGATTTCCCTTTATCAGCCTGGAGCTGTTTCCAACTAAATGTGGAAAACTCAACAGCAGTCTTGAAGCTGTGGAACAAAGAAGCTCAAATGATGGTAGGGTTGCAGTATGAACTCCAAGGCAGTGATACAGGCATTTCCATACAGTACTAGGTATCTAGAAGAAATGAGGGGTGCCCAACTGACCTTCATGGCTGGCTGTTCAGGACTTGATGAACTGGTAAGAAAGAAACGCCTTTCAAATGGTGTCCTTGCACACACACACAGTGCAAGGACAAAAAAAGACATGTGGTGGATACACATACAACACAACCCTCTTGGGATGAAAGCTGTGAAGTTAAAAGGTGGTTTATCTGTATCAGAAGGCAGCTAAGAAGGAGATAAACTGTCAGCAGGTAGATAGTACAGAAAGAGGGCTGAAATGAGAAGTCCAGCTAATATCCAAAGAGCTATGCAACTCCATATGGACCTAATGAAGTCAATGCATAAAAGTGAGATTCTTTTTCATTAGGGAGCTATACCATGGAGCAGTAGTAACATATGTTCAGAGATGGCCACATCTGCTTCTGAATGTTTGCCCCCCACCTCCTCTGCCTGGGAAGGTTACAAGTCAGAAAGTAGTGATAAGTCATGATAATTACTTGAATTTGGCTTTGGCTCTTCTCTCTGGGGAACGAGACCTCTAATCTCTCTTCCTGATGGACTCCTCCTCCCAGCTTTCATCTTCTGACCCTTCCTGAAGTATCTACACTGGACAGACTGGCTGATTTGCAACCTGATATAAGATGCTCTTGCCACAGTAGCAAAAACGTTCCTGCTGCTTTCCTCAATACAGCCCAAGAGGGAAACGGGGAAAAAAATTTTCTTACTGGTCATGAAAAGAAAAGATGAATCCCAGGAAGGCAGATGTCCCAGTTTCTACTACATTTATTATCAACCAGCATATATTTGGCCTTAAGGTCTCCTTTTATTATAGTGTAGTATCAAAAGGTGTCCTAAATGCAGACTCATGAATGCTTTTGGCAGAGCTTCTATGCTATCAAGCATCTGCAGTTAAGTGTGACTAACCAGGCTCTCTGGCAGGCTTAATTTCTTAACTACCAACAAGTTTACAATGGTACCAGTTTGTACAATGGAGTAATTCAGAGCTTGAATGATCCACTTTCTGCTATTTCCTTGTCTGAGTGATGCGGTCCCTACTTCAGAAAGGCTCCTGAAATCTCTGTTTGGAAGCCATCAAACTCACTCCTGAAAACAAATTATTTTTTTCACATTCTGTTGCCATTTGTTATTGATGCTTTCTCTCCTACATCCCAGGGGATCGCTCATCACTCATTGTGCACAATGTCTCCAAACACAAAATGGAAATCTGGACGCAAGAAGTGCTGTTAAAAGTTGTGGTAGAAACAGAGAGTTCTGGAAAACATAATTGTTTTTCTTTTCACTCAAAATGCCAAGACTTGAAAGCATTTCTGCTTGCCGAGATAGGTGGATGAGCCCTTGTTTCATTGCAACGCACACAGATGCAGTTAAATAGTCCCAGATGGAATCTGAAATATTCCATAGCAGCCTCTTGGGCAGCGAGTGCATTAACTGCCACAGGAGAAGGCTGTAAAGGCTCCCATCTGGTCATCCATCAACACTTTTATACATTATCATCAGCAGCCTGCTTGGAGGGAAGGTGTGCCACATTTCTGAAAATCCAATTAGATGATAGCAGCCAGTTCTCTTTTATCCTCTCTGTTGCTGAGCCATCCAAAGCATTTTTTTAGATTAAAGAAACATCATTTTCCTTCATAGGAGCTGTGCTGCTTTATCTCTATCATGACCCGTTCTTTTATGTGCTTTATAATTCTATTATTAATTGGGATTTCAACCATTTGCCTGCTACTGAAGTGGGACTCGCTAGTTTGCAATTCCCAGGATCAGCCTTATGCCTCTTTTTCCCAAAGACTGATATAATTGCAGCTCTTCAATTTGTTGATAGTTACTCTTTTGAGAAGAGATATTGCAGCACCTCAGCTGCAGGGTTTGATGCCAGTCCTCTCCCTTACCCTGATGGATCAATTGCCTTTGACTCTAGATGTGCAGATGCTTCTGCTGTGACTCTCAACATCACAAGCTGGGATGAGCTATCCTCTTTTATATCTCAATTTTCTCTGAGTGGTTCAGAGTTTGGGGCACTAGCGCTGCTGAAGAATTGTTTGCAAAGCATAGAGAACTCCCAAGATCCCCAGAATGAATTCTAGCAATGTTACCTTAAAAGAACAGGCTTCCCTCTGGTTTGGGTTTTATATAAAGGACATTTTAATGGCAAGACTTTAATTTTTCAGGTAAATAATTAGTGTTTTCTCCAACATAATTTTTTTCCAGACATTACATGCTGAGGATGAGCACTTTGATATAGTCTTTATTGATGCTGATCAAAGGAACGCTGTTAACTACTACAGCTTTGTCATGGATAACCACTTGCTGAGAATGGATGGAATGATCTGTGTAGAGAATACACTCATGAAAGGACAAGTCTACCTGGAGAACATATCTGATGAAAATGTACTAGCTGTCAGAAAATTAAATACAGTGATTAATTCAGATCCTCGTGTTCAGCAGGTTAGTGCAATGCAATTGGTTAAGATGCCCGTGGTACTGTATCTATGGATTTTGCAAAGTACTCTTTAAAATGTTTCTTTTGTTGGTGCCATTATCCAGGGGACCTAAAATGAACTCAGATTTTATTATAATTCACCTTACTTGAGCTCCATGTATGCGTTTCTATATTCAGAAATGGTCCCTAGTCTCTGTCTACATCATATAGTGTTAGAGGCAAGATAAAAGTGGAGCACTTAAGAGTGAATAATCAACTCTACAGTACGGGCAAGGAACCACTGCTCTGCTTTAAAAGCTGTGGAGGCTGTAGGGCATCACCACCACAACAGGAGTCAACGAAGTCCTACTCCAGCAGGAGAAAAAAAAAATAATATTGAAATAGCCTGCACAAACAGTATGCTGTGAGTTTAGAGGCAAAATTAGACAAATATTCTCTAGGGCTTTAAAAGTAGGCATGAATGATAGTAGCCCAGGGCAGTAAAAATGCCACCAGCCTGCAAAGCTTGCTCCTCCCCGTGGCTGCACTGGGGTGGCAGAGAGGCTGCTGTAGCTGGGGGAGGCACAAAGGATAGATGCCTGCTTGCTCTCCAGGCCACCTGTCCCACCCTTCTGCTGCCATAGGGTCCTACCCAGGAGATCTTGGTATGTGCCTCATATGCTTAAGGACCTTGCCTATCTGCAGGTCAGATGGCCTTTAGAGATGCCTCCTGGGGTTCTATCTTTACCCTTTCTCCAACGTACCAGTAGCAACAGCTTTTCTTTGTAGAAAAGGAGCAATCAATGACAATTTTTCTGTGTCCCGAATCTTACTGTTAGCTATTCAGTGCATGGAAATAGCATGTTGTTTCCCTGTCTAATGTTCTAATAGTTTGATGTTGGATCTCCAACACTGAGTACAGCTTTCACTAAAGCATGATAATGGTATCAGAGAAGGTTGGTGGCAAAACCCATTGATGTTCATCTATGATGTTCTATCAAATGCTGAAGGACACCAAAGTGTTGCTGTTACTGTTTGCTGAGCTCCAAGGATAAGGCTTCTAGTCCTCATGCAGCGTTAGCCAGGCAGTGGAAACCCAGAAACCTCAGCAGCTGGCACTAATTTAGAAAAGGGAGAGACAAAATTGCATTTTTTCCTGGCATTTGTGGAAACTGTGACTTTGGAAGAAGAATGTGAGCAAATACAAATGCCTGACATATTTGTGTTGGAAGGAATTTCAGCTACAGAATAGGAGTAGGAGAAAGGAAGGACCATCCTTCATATCAGGGGAATCTGGGTGATGGAAAACCAGGCACCAAGCAGTTGAGAACTGGGTGTGTATGTGTTACATTTGCAGATAATTTTGCCTGTGCAGAGTGGACTGAGCATTATCCGAAGGAGCCCTGCACCTCCAGATGCAGTGATAGAATCCAAGGTGCGTATTTCCTCTCTGTGAGCACTTCTGGGAAAACTTGGACTCTGCTGAGGATGATGACAAAATAATTTCCAGAGGTTTGGTGGTGGCGGGAGCCCAATCTTGAGTTCTGTTATGCTGTGGTGCTGTGCAGCATGGACTTACCAGCTTGGGAACTTGGCACACATTAGCCTCACTGGTCCAGGGTTACACTAAAGCTATTAAACACTGTTTCCTTGCTAAGTCTTCTGGCTCAGCCACGCTGGTGCTGCAATGAATCCCCGGAGTGGCTGGCATGCTGCTCGCTGGGCATCTGCCTGATGCTCTCCCGTCCTTCCCATGCAGGGGAGCGTGGGCAGATGGAGCCAGGGCCCAGCCATAATGAAGCAATGCAATATTTCTGAACTAGCTCTTTTTTTTTTTTTCTTTTTTTTTTTTTTTTCCCAAGGGCAGCACATGGTGCCCTTCATTGCTCTCTGAGCTGAATATGTTCGTGGCCTTCAATTTTGCCTGTCCCATGGAAAAGATGGTGCTTTTATCTTTCTCCATTTTATGTAGTGGGCATCACCCAGCTGTAATGAAATTCCGATCTGGAATCATAATGGCCCATGTCAGTAAATCTAGACCCAAACATCCTGATTGTTTTGCAGTTTGAGTGCTCCCAAAGCTGCACCCACTGGTAATTCCTGGCATTTCAAACTCCGTATTTTAAACATCTTGTATTTTCCATTTTGATTCCAGTCAGGGGGAAATGATGTATGGCAGCTGATCAGATGACAGCTTGGTTTAAGTTATTGGCTGATATCTTTATTTGCGCACCAGCCTTGTGAAGATATTTTGATTGCGCTCCACTTGAGCCAAATGCCGCCTTGAGAAACTTGTTCTTAGCCTCCGTGTCTCCCTGGAACCAGCTGAGCCTGATGGCAGGATTGGGTCCTGGGAGGGAAATAACTGGAAGATTTAATCAGTCATCTTCTAAGAGGTTGTACCTGACCCATCTCCCAAGGGAAGCCAAGTTGGGGAAATCCCATACCCTACTCTGGAGTGGTCGGTGCATCTCCCGAAACCACAGCCCTTCTGCCCCACTGTCTTGCAGCTTAATGGTCTTCTTGAGACTAACATCTGTGGGGACAAGGGTGCTTTTCAGCTTGAGTTAGTCATATCTTTTGTATTAACTGATGGGCCACGAGGACGTGGATCACTGTTCCTGCTCCCACCTCATTCTCGCGGGCAGTGTCCTTCATAGCTATCACGCAGCTGAGCTTTGCACCTTGTTGTGCAATGTTTATGTGTTTTTGTTTTAGAAAGAAGTGCTGAGGGATGACGTCTTCTGGGGTTATAACAGGCGCCGCATCCTTGACCGGCTGCGTTTGGATGGCAAGGTGGCCTACGTGACGGGCGGAGGGCAGGGAATTGGGAGAGCCTTTGCTCATGCGCTGGGGGAAGCCGGTGCTAAAGTAGCCGTGGTGGACCTCGTCCTCGCAAAGGCAGAAGCAGTGGTGTGTGAGCTCAGCCTCAAAGGTAAACATGGCACTGACCTGCAGGCCCTGCTGTAGACGAACCGGCAATGAGTGCTGTAACGAGCTGTTTAACTTGTTCAAATCTGACCCTTTCTCAATTTAAGAGAATTGAGCCATAGAGAAAGGGTCTTCACTAAGGATGGATGACAGACATGGCCTATGAACTCATTGACACGTACCCCCTCCCTGGTACCTCTTCCATCCTTAACATCTGGACCATGAGTCAAAGCACCAAAACCAGGGCAGAGCTATTGTCAGCCTGAATCTCTCATTCTGCCCTCAAACTGAAGCAACGTCCTTTCTGAAACCCTCAGCTGTGGTTCTTTCAAATGTGCAAGATCAGATATAGAAACAAAATACTAATAGACATAATAACTAAAATCCCAAATAGGAGGTAAAATCCTCTACAAGCCACTTCTATTTTAGCAGTAAAAACAGAAAATGTAACATAAAATTGAATTTTCCCCTGAGGTCGTGCTAAACTGCAATTGTAAAGGTGAAAAAGAAAACTGGAAATATAATTTTAATGAGAAAAGAAGGGAAGTGTTATTCATTTTATAATTCCTTTTGTGAGATTACAGCTGAGCCTTCTTTGAAGTTCAGTATTTTGTTGCCTTTAAAGATGGAGTTTTACCTGGGAAATTCTCACATTCCCATTTGGATAAAGTCACCAGTATCTGTTTCCACTCTGACTTCAGAAAGGGATTGAGCCGTTGGAAACCACATTCTCCAGCAAAACCAGCCCCTGCAGATGCATTTCTGTCACCCAGTCCCAATGGGGAAGGGTCAAGGAGTGTTTAGGTCTGGTTTTGATGCCATCCTGAGCCCTCCATAAAGAACATCTTAAACAACAAGTCCCAGTCTGTCCAATCCCAGCTTCAGTAAGTGGGAGAGGCTTATACACAGAGTGCCAGTGTACTGGTTAAAGCTTTGATTGCTCGTCTGGTCCCAGATAATGACCTGGAATAGAAAGTGTCCAGCTCCTATTACAAATTCTTGAGTCATCCAGCCCCTCCTTCCCTGAAGTTTTTCATTTTCTTATGCACTGAAGCCATATGGTCTTGGCATGACGTAGCTGTGCCCTACAAGTTAACTTGCCTTTTGGACATTTTTTCATGGTGAGATCCTGCATATCAAGTAGAGTTATTCAGAGAGAAATGGGCTACTTGATAGAGCCATGAGACTTTGGATGCCAACAGCCTGTTTGGAAAATAACTTAACTTTTCTCTAGGGCATTTTCAGTAGGAGTTTTGATCATCCATCCTTCGGTGGCTGCCCCGTATCTCTGCTCCGTCACCGGTGGGCTACAAGCCCAGAGGAGGTGGGGAGTGTGTTACAAAATGCAGTCGGAGAGGTCACGAGGGATAGCAAATATTATTGCAGTCTGAGGTAAAGAAAATCTCGCTTCACAGTCTTTACACATCTTTATCCTTTCAGGTCAAATATTTTCTATCAACTCGACCAGTGCAGCTGGCCAGGGCACATCTATTCCATCTCATGACGGTTTTTGAGGCTTCAAATTTATTGTCATTCCTTGTTGGAACAAACCCCAAACTTTGTAATGCTTTTGTGAAAGCGAATTATATCCAAATGCCCGTTTTTGGAAAGGAGCTGAAAAGGTCAGGTTTTTCAATCTCTTTCTCTCCAGAGGTAACTAGAGAGTCTAGCCTGGACCTCAGAAGCTTTCCCTTGAAAACTTTTGTTGAAATCAATATGTTTCCATGAAACATTTTGGCTTCAAAGAAGTAACATACTCAGTTGGAAATAAATTTTGACAAAAAGGTTCAGCTAGCTTTATTCTCAAAATATTCACATGAGTAAATTGAAGCAATTGTAGTATTAAAACATATTTTTTCCTACTATAGAAAACCCAAAGGACCTGTGATTTCCCCCCCCCCTCCTTTTTGGCTGTGGATCTGTACCTCATAGTTGGAAATTCAGTGCCCCAAGTCATTCCCATATAGATATTCTTTCAAAACATTTTGCTTAGCTTTTTACAACCCACTTTACTTCTTATACCAAGGAGCCCTTTACTGTCTTTTGGGATGGTGTCATCATTTCACGATGAGTTTTAAACATCAGAACCTCTGTGATCTCGGTTTTAGCTTTGTTAGGCAGCTCGGGTGTATCTCCCTTGGCTACAGGGGTCTTTGTTTTCAGATCCTGCATGAATACCTTTTTCAACAGCTGCTAATGGATCCTGACAGAAGAACCAAAAATGATGAAACATAACCAAAAAATCCTAAGGGTTACTTTCCACTACACACCCCTCTGTCTTCAGGGGGAATCGCTGCCTGTACCTTAAGGGAAGAATTAGTCTGATGGGATTTTTAAAATGTGCATTTTCGCTGTAAACTATGCAAATGCCTTCCCCACAATGTCACTTCTGATCTTCTTGCCTATCTGCAATGCATTACTCCCGTGGATGCTGAGAGACCAGAGATGAAGCCCATGGCAGGGGGGGGCTGTGTCCATGTCCCCTGCAGAAGGGCAGCTCGGGCAGGTTGGGCACATGGATGCTGCTCCAGCGGGGAGCTGCTGGGCCCCCCTCCCGCCCCTCTCATCACAACACTGCCTCCACGAGCATCACGAAACTGAGCTGAGGACTGTAGAGACACTTTGGTACCATCACACATGTGGCAGCGCAGTCCCATCTCGGGTTTCTTACCTTTGGTTAGGACTACTGATTTTAACCTATTTTTTCAGGGTTTATTTATTTTATTTATTTATTTTTTAACAGATGCCTTGCCGGGGGCGGGGGGGGGCAGTGAAGAGACAGAGCTTGTTTTTATTTTTCCTCTCTCAGAGTGCAGCCATATCAGCTGAATTGATTAAGGTCAAGTGTGGGACCCTGGTTTGAAGTAGAGTTGTGCCTTCACTGCTTCTTCTCTAGACACTCACGCAGGGCACCTTTTGTCTTGTTTTTATGAACTATTGTATAAGATGAAGCCATAAATGGGGTGAGAGTTGGAGGGCAGGTGAAGAGCCTCATTCTGTTACCATTAGTAACACGCTTGCACCCATTTTGTCTGTAAATTGAATAAGAAAGATTGCAGCAGCTCCCTGTGCGTTCCACGTCTTGATAACAATTAGGAGGAGCAATGAGGGCTGTCTGGCTATTCTTATTCTTTCAGCACATTTAGCATAAAACCTACGATAAAATAAGAGGTCTTGTTTTGTGGCAGAACATGCTTTCGTTTTTTGTTTTTTTTTTTTGTAGGTGGCTGCATTTTGGGTCTGCCCTTTTCTCTGCCATGGGAAGCAAGGGGGACCATGGCATAGCCAAAGGCCCAAAGGCTGGAGGGGGATATTAGCTCCTATGCCCCAGTGTCACCTCGGGGTGTGTGTTCTGGCGGGCTCCTGGAGCTGCTGGAGACCATTTTTCTATCCAAAAGACTCTGTCACTTTCTTCAAACACCACTGGGCAGTTATTGCTTTGCCTTGCTTTCAAGGAAGCCTCCATTTCCTTCATTTTTGGAGAGTCTTCTCCTATTCCTCTGGGTTAGGTTTAGGGCTTCTTTTAAATTGTTTCTTAGAATGATTTAGAAGAGGGACCAATGGGGAAAAAAAAATATGGTTAAATAGAAGTAAAAATTCTTGCTTTACCAGCTGTAACTTCCTACCAGTGCACTGTTCGCTTGCAGACTGCTGATCTGTGGTCCAACCCCAGCAGATGCCTCCCTCCTTGTGAGTTAAGACCCAGTTCACCACAATCCTTACTGGTGTAGCCTTGTTTGACTTTGAGCACGGACATAACCCCATTGGCATCAGGTGCCTCAGTAGGCTGCTTATTTTGTTTAGTAATAACGGTGTTTAAAGCTGATTCTCACAGTAAATTAAGTGAAGGTATTTATGGATCTGCAGTGGTGCAGAAGTCAACGCCTGGATTTTTCTAGGAAAAAAGGCAAAACTTTTGCATGCTTCAACCCAGTAGATCTCGTAACTTCTGAATGTTTGTGTCATGCTGGTGGTGTGGTTTGCAATAAATACGGCCAGGCACCGTGACTGCCATACCTGCAGGAATTCCCAGAGAGCTCCCACCTAAAACTGGTTTGGTTTTGTCTGTGTCTCCGAGCTGTCTAGATGCTGCGGTTCATCCAGAGAGCATTGTTTTGGACAAATTGCTTTGATTTCTGCAGTGTCTTCGGGGGAACTGGCATAAAACCCATCTACATTTGAGCAAATGAAAGAGTTCTTGGCTTTATCTTGTTCCTGAGCTGATACCATCCACCCTCGAGTGATGCTCTCGGGGAGAGAGAAGCTGCAGTTGAAGGTTTGGACAGAAGATGGTGCAGTGTTCAAAGCTTCTGCTGCTGGAGCGGCAGACTCCACTCCTACCTCGGTTTTCCGTTTGCCTCCAACAAGCAAACCTCACACCAGTTAGCAACTTTCTAATAACAGTTCCGTAATGACAAACACATTTGGCTACAATTTGTGGAGCAATGAATTCAGGTGGTATATACAAAAAATACATATATACAAATCGACAAATAATCATTAAATAGTTGGGTTGGGTTTTGTTTTTTTCCCTCTTTCTGTATGAATTCCTCACTTCATCACCCTTATTTTCACGCAGGGATTAAAAGCATTGCCCTGGCAGCAGACGTAAGCAAACCCGAGGATGTGCAAAGGGCTGTGGATGCGATCGTAGCTCGCTGGGGCACCATTCACGTTGCATGCAACAACGCGGGAGTCAACCTGAACTCCGCCAGCGAGGACACTTCCCTGGAAGAATGGGACAAAACTTTTAACGTGAATTTGCGAGGATTATTTTTGTGCTGCCAAGTGAGTGCGAAACGCTGTACTGGTTTGTTTTGCAAATGGGTAATAATTTTTGAAGCACTTACTTTACCGAGATTTAATAACAGTTCATTACCAATTAGCACGATAAAATTGGTCCTAGTTTTGATGGACTTAAGGAGAGATATGCTTTATATCAATTACAAATTTTGGTCAATATTTTCAAAAGCAGCTAGGACTTATCGGCTGCCCAAGCCCAGGCATTTAAGAATGGTCAGTTTTTTCTTGTTGGTGGTTATTTGACACACCCTGAAAACCAGAAAGCTTTTGGGGGAGCATTCCCAACATTAGTGATTATTTTGAAAAAATATTGCCAACAGTGGAGAGGGTCTGAAATGGCAATGGGATTTTTCCTGCATCAGCCATTTTTATACCAAGTTTTTATATCGAGTGCTTAAAAAAAAGCGTTAGCACATAAACTCTTCTGAAAAGTGAAGACTAATTTATTATCATGTCATTATTAGCACAATCACAAAAAGGGTCACTGGTCTTTCCTTTAATTTCTGTCACAGGCTGCAGGCCGCATTATGCTGAATCAAGGATATGGGAAGATAATTAACACAGCATCTATGGCAAGTTTAATAGGTGAGTGATGAGAGCTAACAGTTGTGCTTCAGAATCCATATTTTAATTACTACCGATGCTATTTGAATCAATTAAACCTGTATTGGGAAGGAGTAAATCACTGACATTTTGTATTAGAGGAAATGTACTACAAAATTTTTATTGATATCATTTTTCAACATTTATCTGCCCTCAACGTTTTAGAGCACTTATTACTTTTTATAGAAGAGGCGGAGTCACCTTCGCTGACTCCCAGGGGCTGATGGCACAGGAGAGGTGGGGGTGCAATCCCCCGTAACATCGGGCAAAGGCATTTGAGCCCGGGAAGTTGTGCCCCCACGATGGTTAACAAGCCACCCAAAAGCTTTTTGCACTGCTTTTTGCCCCAGTACGCCCGGGTTTTATTTCATTATCGTTGCCAACAGGTGTCTCCACCAACGCTGCTGAATCAGCAGTTATCGTCAAAAGCGCCAATAAACCATTGTAACATATGGAATGAAATCCCTACTGCTGAGCTAATCTGGAAGGCAGTTACATGCTGGTGAACTGAGGCCCATGTAACAAAAATTGATCAATTACACAAATTAAGCATAGCCCTTTAGGAATTTATTTTATTGGTCTGGACATCTGTTGCAGTATTGTCCAAATCCAAAAATCAAATGGTGCCTTGGGTTGCCAAGTTAGGCAAGAAAATCTAGTAGCTATAAAAGTACAACTGAAAACCCCTGTATTAATATCATGTCCATCTGCTGAATGTTACATAAATATGCAGTCTTTTTATTTTCCTTGGGAATAACATTTATTTTTACTGTGCCCAGTTTGACATTCTGTGACATTCTGCTCAGTTTATTGCACAGTAACTTTAAATGTTTCTTCAAAAATGCATTTATAATGTTGTTGTTAATCTTTTTTTCAAGTATCTTTACCAGCTGTTTTACTTATACTTAAACACAGGCACCATCCCTTCTCCCCGGCTTTGTAGAGTTATGAAATCTCCCAAAGAAAAATAGTTTTGAAAAGAATGTAGAGCTTTACAATTCAAATACCTGAAACTTTTGTGCTCTGTGGGGCTCTGGTCTGGGCTTGGGCTGTCACCATCCACATCATTGTTGCAAAGGAAAATTTCCTGGGAGGTATTCCACCCTAGAGAAAGTTATGAAGCTCTGGGAATTGGCCCCAGCTGGGGGTCTGCTGGTTTGGCACACTGCTCCTGGCCTCACTCTTGCAGCCCAGAAGTGCTCTCAGAGCTCCCAGCTTCTCCATCAAGTCCTGGCATAGCTTTGTTGGACTGGGAGGTGATGCCATTCCACCACATCCCAACCCTAACTCAGGGTTCACCTCCTTGCCTGGCACGCCAAGTCCACCGAGACCAATATGGGGATCACATTTGAGAGCACTATTGGTCCTGGAACTGGATCAAGCATTGGAAAGCAACCCTGAGAGCAGACTGGAAGGGTCATTGCAATATGTCTTTAAATGTCGTTGGAAGTTAATGCATGCTAGGCCAGAAGTGAAGAGATGAAGAGATGCGTTTACCTTCTGAACCTGTTTGAATCTTGGCATTGAAAAAATCTAGTAGTTATAAAACTACGACTGAAAACCACGATGTTCATATCATGTCCATCTGCTGAATGTTAAATAAATATGTTGGTTGGTTGGTTATTTAAGTATGTTGGCCAACTGGCATAGTATGAAATGTTTCTAGAAATAGTTGGGGGATTTTTTTTTTTTTTTTGGTAGGTTGAGTCCTTCCTCGGAGACACAGGAAAACGACGAGACTCTTAGCAGGATAGGGAGGGTTTTGTTTGTGATATTATTTTTTTTTTCCAGATGCACTGCTCAGAATCAGTTTTAATTAATTGAAGATAAGCTGCATACATTTTGCATATGTGCGTTTTGATTCTGGTATTTCGCTGGAATTATTCCAGACGTATGCTTCAGCAGCGGAGCGGGGGCTGCTGCGGCTCCGCCGTTCGCGCAGGTGTAACTCCGATCTGTAATTTTTACAGTGAATATCTTCGCTGGTAAGTCTGGTCTGGTCTCCTCTATCGGCGTGCACCCCTCATTAACATTACACGCCTGCTTCAAGGTGAGGCGAGAAGCCTTCTGCACCCAACGAGGTTGCGAAAACATAGTGTCAGGTGTTTAAAATGTAACGCAGCTGATGTTGGCAGCGTTGTTATCTGCTTTCCTTCCATCTTCTCCGTCTGAAACAGGAGTGAGTGTCCTCGTTTCTCAAAAGCCTTAAAAATTCAGATTATTTTTTTTTTGGTGGCGCTGTGAGGGGCATAGCTTTATTCACAAGCTCTAGCCCCGTTCTGTATGAGTTTTGAGGGTTGCTGATTTGCTCTTTAAGAGCTCTTTGCTCTCTATAAGAGACCACCCGAGGTAAAGGGGGGAGGACGTGGTGTGGGGTGCTTGGCTGCAGAAAGCCCACCCAGCTCCAGAGCTTTCCAGCACCCACTGTCTTCTTCTTGAGCTCTTCCCATTGAGAGGGGCCAAGCATCTCAGGAGGGTGAAATTTCGTCTTCTGAATTAGATATTCTTATGAAGGCAAAAGCATTTACATGGAAGGGTTCCAGAAAACCCCTGTCTCGGCACCCACCCCACCCACCCCAGAGCTGGTTCTGCAGAGCTCGAGGCAACTTGCTCTTCTCACCCACGTGCACTGGAGGTGCAGAGCCGGTGCCAAAACTCTTCTCCTCTTCTCTTTGCAAACGCCGAACGATTTATCACAAACAGACATGTTTGGGAAGTTCAGCAAAGAAGTGCTTTTGGGAGGTTACAAGGTTAACTACCGAAGTTGTACGTAACTTGGAGCTGATGCGTGGCAATTAATCAAGAAATCATGTCCTGCGTCTTTTCGAGAGCCCCACACGCTCAGCGCTGCGTCTGGGGGACGGCAGGCACATGCAGAGCACAAAGTGGTTCTGCTCGTCGAGATGCGAATTATTTGATGTTGAATAATAAAAAAAAAAAAGAGGCCAGAATAAACGCTGGCCATGGTGGGAAATGCTCTTTGTAGCAAGCAAAAGGCCTCCAAATTCTCAGCAAATCTTCAGCATATGCAGACAAACACTAATTGTTGCTCCTGTCATGTGTGGGCTTTAAATCTATTCACAAACTTCAAGGCAAAGGTCCTTATTCACATACACGCTCAGTAATTTGCAACAGGGCTTTTTGCCCTTCCAGAGTTTGGGTGACTCAATTTGTTACCGTCTTCTTCTCACCCTTTCAATTGACATGCTCAAAACCCATCGTTTTGATCAATAAAAGCAATTGCGGATCTGTTGGGCTACCGTGGTTGGTACTGATCTAGAACTGATGCACCAGCTTCAACTTGGGAAATTAAGACCAATTTAATGCCACCTACCAGCGCTGCTTCCGTGCTTTTATCAGGACGCAGCGGGGTTTGGCTGCCACACCATCCACAGACCCAGAGATATTCACTTTCTCCCAGGGTTCAGCCCTACCTAACCCCGCAGCTCCAATTGCCTGCCTCGGTGATTACTGGTATTAGCACTGATTTCCCCCACTCTCCCTCCACGACAGCGTCAGCGTCTCGGAGATGCTCGGTACTGATACGGTGCTAATTACGGAGCAGCGCTTTGCGCTGGCTTTGTTTAACAAAGTCACGATGGCAGCCAGAAAAGTCCAAGGAGAGATGCTTTGTGGGTGTAAATCCCGACAGCTGGACCGACTGGGTTTGGCTCCCGTGGGTTTAAAGCACTTTTACACCCACTGGGGATTTGTCCCTAAGTAGCTTTCCTGGGAATACTTTGAGTGCAAGAGCTGGTGGAGGGGCAGAGCCACCCGAGCACACAGCACTAACAAGCTTGAACATGGTAATTAGCAAGCCGATCATTTTCCCTCTCTGAGTGACATGTGACATCTCTGAGACATTTTTCAAAAGCTTCAGATTTTGAAAGTGGTGGGTGTTCTGAATTTTTGGGACGCACCTGTGCTCACAGCCACACAAACACTGATTAGATAATATGATGTGTTTGCTTCAGACTATGGAGAATTTAAAAAATAAGGAGAATAATTTGTTCCAAGAAGCTATATATAATATAGTATGTTATATAAAATCTATTATGTACGTTATTGTATTATAACTTTATATTATATTATATCATAATACATTATATCATATATCATTATGCTATACTGTATTTTGTTAGTATTGCAGTGTATAGGTATTTTTGTCAATAAGCAGACATATGTATATAGTAGATGAACGTGCATGTGTGTATGTATCTTTATGATTATTTATCTATCTGAGGAGTAGTCAAATATTGAACACGTGTGCTTAATATATAGATTTTGGCTTTGTCCAAGTACAAACCTTTTGAATTTCTTTCTTTTTTTTTTTTTTTCTCCCTTCAATTTTTTTTTCCAGTGGTGCAGCTGCCGAGGGAAAAACTTGAGATGGCAAAATACAGATGTCGAGTTTCGTGTTGTGGGTGGCTAAATTCTTGTTGCTCGCTGCCTGGCATCAGGGAAAATGGCAAATAGTTCATCTCAATACGAGGAATTATCCGTGTGGTGCCTAAGCTATCTTAATTTGTGGAGCATAAATAATTTCCTATTTCTGAATCCCTTCTAGTCCCACACCCGCAGAAGCAGTTGGCGTACAACACCTCGAAAGCTGGGGTCGTAAAATTAACACAGACATTAGGAACCGAGTGGATTGACAGAGGAGTAAAAGTCAACTGCATTTCCCCGTAAGTAAAATGTAGTCTCATTTTGAAAGTACAAAGAGAATGAAATGTTCTAAAAAGCTCAAATGAACAGTATCTCGGCAAATAAAGTTTCTAATTAGCAGGTGGATTGCATCCCTTTTTATGTTGTCTTTTCCTTAACAAAGGTTTAAATACTTAGAACCAAGCCTGCTCTGTTGCTGTGTATACTCAGGGATTTAAGAAGAGGTTTTAGCATTTGATAATAGGTTTTCCAATAACGTGAAGGGTAGTTTTTAGCATTTCTCTTCCAGATGAAATATTTCCTTAGTCTGTCCAAGCCTTCTGCGGTTAAAGAAAAGGCTTTTGACACTTAATAGACAATACTTCTTTCCCCTTTTTACTTGAGACAAATATATAGGCACTTTAAAAGCCACATTGTACTGCTGTAATTGAGATACTGTTCAGCTCTGACAATCACAGGAGGCCAGGTGTAATTTTGTAAATATATATATATATATTTATTACAAATTGCATTTTCCTTATTTTTAGAGACTTAGAGATGTATGTTTTATTTTATGGTATTTATTCACAAAGAAAAGTTTTTTTTACCACGTATAGTTTTTCTCTCCCTCTTTCTCATGCACATAACCCAATCCAGGCATTTTATTAAACAATTAACAGTGCATGATAGTACTAAGCAGAAACCCAAGTGGATAGTGTTAATTGGAAGTGGGTCAAATTCCATAGACCATTGAAGTCCATCAGAGTAAGAAAGAAGGGCAGGATTTTAACCCGAGTTAAATTGTAATAATGAAGTTCTTATGTACATCAAATTAGGAAAAACAAATTAGATATTTTAATCCACAAAGTGGAGTAAAATAAAATAAAAAATGACAGAGCTCAATGGCAAGTGCCTGTGTTTTTACTGTCAGTCTTCTCTCCACTTTCTTATGATTATATATTACTAATTATACCAGTGACTCCAGCCATCGCTCTATGTGATCCTCAGATTCTTTACACAGCATCCTACTTTGTAATGGGATTTTTCCCATACCAGTGCTATCAGCTTTGCAACAGCGTTCTTACAACTAGTTCTAGTGAATTTACACTGGCTTTGGAGAGCCAGGGAAGATGAAGGGAATTAGGGAAGCTCAGCAGGACCTGGTAGGAGTTGTATCTGAAAACAGACGGGTAATCTATACCAACAGAGGTGGGATAGTAGCACCACATTCACAGCAATCATGGATAAGGAGGCTGTTAGATGAGGAATTACCCATTTCTAGAGGGTTTACCTAAATTTAAAAAATATCCACTGAATGCTTAAAACTCATTCTTTGTCATATGTTGGAAACATACACTCATATTTGAAGAAAATAGTTTTCTGGAGGCAGTTGGTGCATGGCGAACACGTCACACTTCTTTTTTTCTAATTTTCAAGCCAAAATGGGGCTGTATCATCCCTCCCTGTCTTCAACTCTAGCTCTGAGCTCAAAATCCTTTAACAGGTAGAGAGGTGTTTCTTTGCAGAGGAATAACCAGAAAATGTAAAGAGAGGACAAATGGTTTTGCTGTCTCTAAGGTCCCCCTAGAGCAGCTTGAAGACCCAGACAGAACATCCCTGGCAGCCAAGCAACAAAATCTAGGATGTAGCTGTCTTACAACAGGAGGGGACTATGAGGAGCATGGAGGTAGATATGGGCATGATGGTACCCAGGTTAATCTCTGAATAGGTAAAATATTTAAGTGTGTCCTTAAGTCCTTTGCTTTTCCCACTCATGGTTGCATTAATGCTTTAAGGCAGTCTGGGCATGCCTTTTTCTGAAGCTCCGAACACTCCAGTCTGGCCTTAAACATTATTTCACCATGCAAACCTTTTGGCCTTTTTTCCCTCTTCCTATCTGGTCACTTTTTATCAACTTAATTTCTTAACGAGTGCATAAAACTTATGCAGAGCAATGCATAAAATTTATCAATGCATAAAATGTTATGGCAGACTCCTTAGGATAATTTATTGCATTTATAAAATTGAAGATTCAGGTTTCTCTTGCTGGCCAGGCAAGCCTTGTGCCCATGGGGAGAAGGTGGCCAAGGCTCCCTGGATGCTTTGGCTGACTTTGCCTGTTGCTCCATGCAGCAGCCAGTGTCTCTGGGTATCATGGAAACGCTCAATGGTGACCCTTCTGGCACCTTCTAGTGTGGTTTCCTCAGAGCCTGCTGCACAACTGATGCTGTGCAAAATTAAAGAGGTGCTGGAGTCTTCCTGAAAGGGATGGGGGGGTCAGGCTGCAGAGGGGACGCGGGTGTGAGCAGGGACCTCTACAGAGCAGTGACTGGTGGCCGATGTCTGGCTGTCCATGATGTATTTTAGTCCCTTTTTTGGTCCCCGCACGTGTGGAATGTGTTGGGTGTGATGGAGCAGGGCACTTTTGAGATCCTCTGTTTTTTTTTGCATGTGCAGTATTGGAACGCTTCATTGTTGCAGTCATTGCACTGAATCAATGGCCATTTTTCTGGGACTAATTGGGTCTTCCATTCTTGATTTGCAAGGCATAAAATGCCATCATGTGATGACCTTTGCGATGGGCAAAGTTGATGGTGATCAATTTTTGGAAGCTGAACTTCAGCTTAACCCACGGCCAGGCCAGCTTATTGGAGACCCAGTGCAACTCAGTGGTCCCAGGAGATGAACCATGTTCTCCACTGCTGGGCTGCAGGGATTTGAGGTGTGATGGGCAAAGATGCTTCATCCCTTGCATCCCTGCCTTACTCACCTGGCACGGTACAGAGAAACCATATGGTGCTGTATCGGCTTTTAGCCCAGTCAGAAAGAAGGTGGGGAGGCATCACCACTGGTTTTGGGTGTACCCCATCATGGGGGAAGGAGAGGCAGAGCTGGCAGGAGGAGCACCCCAGCATCACCTGAAGGCCTCCCAATTAAGCAGCATTACTATCCCTATTTAGCAGCAGCCGTTGCTGGTAAGTATCTTTGGACTTAAATCTAATTCCTTGGGAGATGTCCCAATTAAGTGCATCTCTTGATTAAACACTTCCTGATTAAGTGGAGTGTACTTAACTCATTCAAATTAATAACTCATCTGAAAGAAATCAAGTTACACACAGATGGAATCTTTTTTTGCTCTCATTTGGGGATTGAGCACACGTAACAATTCCAGTTAAGTATCTCGTAAGTGATATTTTTCCTAATGTGTCTCTCGAAGTGGAAATGTTTTAGGCAATTGTGGGTTTTTTTTTGTTTTTTTTTTTTTTTTCTTTTTCTTCCTAATGTCTCAAATTGTCCTGTGTATCAATAATGAAATATTGATGCTCATGTCTCACTTTAAGGAACCAGCAGTTTGATATTACATTGACATGCAACAGAAAGTACTGATAGGCTCAGCACTGCATACGAGATGAGGTAGGGAATTAATGCATTGGCAGTTGTCTTTGCTGGAACTGGTTAGAAGCCAACTAAAATCTGCCTAAAAGGGTTCGACAACATTAAATTGCCCAACTTGGCACCAGAGCTTTCCCAGAAGATGTGTAGTATCAATGACATGCCTAATATTTATAGTGCCATCAGTATGTGTGTTTGCAACTTTTAAGTTTTGCGCTATATCTTTCTCTCGTTCCTGTAACAAAAAATTTGTAATGAAGTTTTGTTACACATCTAAATTTTTGCTACTTGAACTAAACTTAAAGAAAGGTCCAGCCGGAGTCACACCGCTGGGATTTACAGTTTGTGGTGATCAGACCAGAGATCATTTTTCCGAACAGATTGAAAAATGTCCTCTTTTTAGCAAAATCTGTTGTGCTGGAGGACTGTGTGTCGTATTCCCTAATCTGCATTCCCCTGGGTTTAAAACATATATGTAAATGAAGGAAAAAAATAAAAATTACAAAATCAGATGGATCTGATCTCTGATAGTGTAAAGCCAGAATGATGATGTTGATGGCTTTGTAAGCACGGTGAGAGGCACGTAAGGGAAAGGAGTCCAACATATTTCAAGTCTCTCTCAAAGCTCGTTTCTCTCTGAAGAAAACCAGTTCTTGAGGAGTTTGGGTGAACGAGGGGGGAGAGCAGGGGGCTGTGCTTGGGGGAAATAAGTAAAGGGTCTGCAGTCCTATACTGGAATGTGTTTGATTTTATTACACTGCCAGAGCTTAAGTGAGCCGCATCGCTCGGTGTTTCTGAACAGCTCTGGTGTTTACTGACAGTGACAATGAAAAATAAAGCTGATATTTAAATCCTGCCCGATTAGTGAAAAGAGAAATGTTTGGGGGAAAGTCTGAATTAGTTCCACTTCGTAACAGAGTAAATAGTAGATTTCAGCCTTCGTTTAAAACAAAAGGTAAATCTCATACCCAGAATCCAGTGTGCCTCAAAAAATTATTTCCTTGGAAGTATAAATTGGGATGCCGATGAAGTTTCAGAACAAAACGGGTATTTTTATACTTTGTTCATTTCATATTTATCACTAGCTTGTTTGCTAATTTTCATTTGCAAGAGGCAATTCTTCCAGCTAACTGGCTGCCTCAATGGGCCACTGATTTCTTTGAAGTGACAGTCTGTAAATATGCATAAAAAAGAGATGCAATTAGCGTGTGTGTGGTTCAGTGCAGCCTGATTTCATTGGCAAGTTTACCCACAGTGTTGATAAGCTACATTATCTAGAAAATTGGCCGCTGAAAAACAGCACCTCTGATTGCCAGCAAAGGTTCCAGATAACAGGGTGCTGAAGAGAAATATAATTGAGGTTGAATATGTTAACCAAGGTGTCACATGCTCCTTAGAAGCGCTAATTTATCAGCATGTTGGAATTTTTATTAACATTTGGAATGCATTTCTACCACACTAATGAAGTGGAATTGGCAGTTCAGGTTTTAGTTATTGTCATTTCTGAGAAGTTAAATGTAATTTCTCGTTAGACACAGTTATGTAAATATATTTGTTCAGGGGCTGAAAAAATTATACATTTCGCAAAATACAAATATGTTGTTAAGGAGGAGTATGACAAATCAGTCGCAGTTAAAGTCATAAAAGCCAGCCAAATGTTCACCCTGCATTGTGCTTGCCGGAGCATCACTCATTTTTAGGGCACCTGAAGAAAATGAACTTAGCAGAGTTTTAATAAATAGCGTAGTCGCTCATTAATATAGAAGAGACAGGTAAATGCGCTGTGATTTGTTGGGGTATTGGTTTAAGGGGAATTGCGCTGGACGTGCCATGAGTGTCTTTGCCTCTCCCTTTTTGTGGGGAAGGGGTCTGGAGCCCAGAAGGGCACTGTCTATTCTTTCCCCCTGTTTTTTGCCGTATGGGAAGTGGGGCTGTTCTCACTCTCTGGGCTGTACACAAACACGTTGTGCGACGTTACGCTGCGAAACGACGGGAAGAGAAATGGGTAGAAGGATGACAGTTCCCAAGAGCTGCCACGGACCTGGTTCAAGGTGCTTTTGGTTCCAATGTCACGCTTGTTTTCTGTAAAAAAAAAAAAAAAGACCAAATTGATAATTATGAATAACTTAAAGGCTACTACGATATATGTGTGCATAGTATATGTGAACTTACTTAAATAAAACCACTAAGCCTGCCCGTCGGCAGCGCAAGGCAATAAGAAAGAATCGCTACCAAAGTTTGCCTCGTGACTTTCAGCAGAGGTGGAGCAGGTCTGACTTGGGCATCTCCTTTGTGCTACTCCACGGGTTTTCCTCCCAAATTAACCTCTTAACGCCTTTCCTTCTGGGCAAAACCTCTTCCTAAACTCTGGGTGCATGTGCTTGTTGCAGGGGCATCGTGGACACGCCGCTCATCCGCTCCAAGGACCTGCGGCCGCTGGTGAGGCGCTGGCTGGTGGACATCCCTGCGGGCAGGCTGGCCCAGGCCACCGACCTGCAGGCTGCTGTCGTCTACTTGGCCTCCGAAGCCTCTGATTACATGACGGGCCATAATCTGGTCATCGAGGGTGGCCAGAGCCTGTGGTGAGGGACTTCCTCCCACCTCAGCTCTCGGGAGCACAGGTCACGTGGGAAAGTGCATATTAGAGTTTAGTTTAGTCTCAGTTTTGGTCTGTGTGGCCAAGCAGCCAGCTAATATGAAATGATTATTTTCTTTTTTCGGGTGTTGCTTTGGAGACTCATATAATGACCAAAAAAAAAAAAAAGGCAAAAAAAGGCAATCCTTCATTTTTAACATTTTCATGTTTTTCACTATGCATTCAGATTTCTGTAAAATTAGTGTTTAATGATATAAAGGCACATTTACTGCAGTGAGACTTGGCTATTATTTAGTTTAACAGGGGGCATTTTTAAAGCAATCAATATTAGCTGGTCTGTGTAGTATATTGTTCTTAAGAGATTTTTTTTTTTCTATTCAAGTTGTTCCAGTGACATCTGTGAGTGCTGAAAAGCAGTTGGATGTAGTGTTAAAAAAAATAAATTAGTTCATTGCATTTGAACCTGAATGTTGCCATTTTATATTTACTGGTGTTCTTAGTTTTTGACAGTGTTTTTATACAAACACCCACAGAAATGCCCCTGAAAGAGGAGTGCTGCACTTAATAGAGAATCATGGCTGGTAATTATAATGGCCCTAATCCAAAGCCCATTGAGGTAAGTGGGGACTGCTCATATACTTTAAGTTAAACACATGTATAAGAGTTGATACAAATGGGTCTTTGTTTTCCTTGATAGGCAGACGTAGGCAAAGGTCGTCTTCCAAATTTATTTTTTTTTTTTCCTCCTGTAAAATTCTGAGGACAACTCTCAGGTGTAAATCAGGGCCAGCTCAAATGGTATCAAATACAGTCCTGTTGGCTGAAGAGCTCATTTCGGCAGTAAAACGTGGCACAATAACACCACCGTTTTGATAACGCTCTGAATTTATACAGATTTCCATCCTGAGGGCCTTTAAGCATAACCTAAGGAGAATTTACGGGAAGGAATTTGCTTGCAAATCCTCATGTCATTTGTTTTGCGTTTGGCAGCTCTTTGTTACCATAACATAAATAATTGTGGATGAATGTCATTACTTTGATTAAGTGCTACAAGTCCATACATTGGCTAGCCATTATTGTGGTGAATTGCTATAATGGCTTCAGACTTGACATTCACCGCCACACTGTAAGGTATGCATCTCGCTGACGTACTATCATCGTTATCATGGATAAAGTGCAAGAAGATACTTGTCTTCATTAAATTTTCTATTAGACCATTGATAATTAATACATATCTCATGTTTCATCTCGAGTCGTTTTTCTGGGGAGTGTTGCTGTTAAGCGACTCAGGGCTAGAGCTTTTTGGCTTGAAATCCCTGCCTTGTGTGCATGATCTAATTTATTGACAATGCTCTGCAAACTCACAGGCTTAAGGAGAGCTCAATTTTGGATAAATCTTCAAGAAAAACAATTAAGGATTTAAACGTCTTATTATTTTTCTGGGCTCACAAAACCTTTTCTCTCCTAGCTCCCACACTTGCATCATTTTGTGTCATGCTCTGGAGGGCTCGGTGGAGTTCTCACATCCCTCTGGCTGGCTTTTCACCCAGAGGTTAATGTGCAAACATTGGTGAACTCATCAGGAGCTCTTCCAAGGGATCCTAGAGGGGCTTGTATACCATCGCTTGCACTGCTGGTGAACAGTTTGTTGCAGCTCCTACCTAAAAGCGTAAAATAACAAACTTTAGCTAATTTGAAACACGAAGCTGCAGTCGGCGCTGGAACTGTAACCAATGTTCTCACTTTCTCAGCAGAAAGACAAAGGGCTGAGCAGGCTGCGGGGGCTGAGCTGCCTTTCCCCGGCTGGCGCTGGCTGCGGGTCGGCACCAAAAGGCGCTGGCGGGGCATTGCAGGGAGCCCAAGTTCCTCGCCCTGGTCGTTTTGGGAAGAAGACTTTCAGCCAGCAAGGGTCATGCTGTGACTTTCACAAGCTTCAAATTAACTTTAAAAACAAAACCCAGACAGAAAAAAAAAACCCAACAACTAAAAAAACCCAGACTTTTTTAAAAAAAATATAAAATATCAAAATGATCTCTTAACTAAGCAGCCTCCAGCGCTTGGAATAGAGCGTGTCTCGCCTGATCTGCTGCCCCTGGGCTCTGCGTTTGAAGGGCAGAGCAGAGAGGAGTGAGTTTACCTGCATGGGATGACGTGGGGCTTGGACTCTTTTTGGAGACGTTGCCATGTGCCCGCCCAGACCCGGGCTCTGTCCCCTGTTGGCCCAGAGAGACTGGTGGAAGAGGCCACTCTCATGGGTACTCGCTCCGTGACACAGGAGGGTCTCAAGACTCAGCTGCCCAAGGGAGTCAGGCACTCGGTGCCTAGTCCCAGGGTGATGGGCAAACACCCCCATGGCACTTTTGGCTTGTGTAGCATCCTCGCTTTGGCCAACGACATGAATCCTGGAGGAAAGCAGCTGTCAGAAGGGAAATGCCTCTCCCCACACATGTGGGAGCTGGTCTGCATCTTCTTAAGGACAGATGGTACCCAGGTCTTCGTCCCTTCAGGGGCTCCAGCAACGGTGTTGTGGTTTTTCATGGTCGCCCCTGTAATTTCCAGGGGGAAAAGGCAGATTTCCACTCAAAAGCAGGACTGACCACACAGTGGTGGTTCTGTCTGATGGGACCCACCTTCTTCACGTTTGAGTTGGGATCTGTGCCTGGTTGCATGGTGGCTGCTCCCCGGGCAGGGGACTCCCTGCCTTGTGCAGAGGGGGATGCTCACTGCCACAGCCCTAAAGCAAGTGGAAACTGCAATTTCCCCTTGTAAGGGAAAAGCAGAAGCTCAAGAGGGATGCAAGAAAAGCCTTTTTCACCTCTTAGCACAGAAGACCTGGAGGAAAGAAAAAAAAAAAAAAAGAAAAGAGAAAAAAAGATGAAAAATAGGGAACATTTCGGAAAAAAAAATCAACAAAGTACTTTTCTGGGGAATGCAGGTGAAGCTGCGAAATGACAGCATCAGTGTGTCGTGAGGTCGTTCAGGGCAGCCCCGTGGGCTCTGTGGGGTGGTGGTGGCGGTGGCGGAGGCGCCGTTCCCGGCGGTACCTCTAGGAGGAAACCTCAACCTGTGTTGTGTCTGCGGGAGCCGGCGCTTCCCGGCTCTGCTGTTCAACTTTTATATTGTCGCTAAGTTAGTACTTTTGATATTTCTAAGTTTTTTTTTTTTTTTAAACATTTATGTAGAACACCACATAATTGCAGAAAAGATAATAGTCACATACCCTAGGGCTTGGTGTACACTTATGTTAAAAGTACAGCTTTTATTGGCAACTAAAGTAATAACCTTTCCATGTCAAATTGCTTTAAATTAAACTTTAAAAAAAAATGCTGGCTGATACCCACACTTAGTAATTGTCAAACATTAGCATAATGTGGAATACTAAAGCTGCCTAAATCTTGGGTTTAAAAATAATTATTTACTTAGGTAAATTCGCTATTCAAAAGCATAATATTAGATTTTTTTTTTAACACAGTCTCCTCAATGTATATGTTAAAATGCAGACTTAAGATTGACGTGGAAGGGGGGCTGAATGTTATTGTGGCCTCTGAGAGGAAAAAGGGGGATTTTATACCTTTAATTCATCCATCCATTCATTCATCCATCCATCCATCATCGGTTGCCCTGAAGGAAATGTGTTAAGGTGACATCTCCGAAGGCATAGGGTGCTGTGGGTGACAGCCAGTGTCCCTAGACCTGGAATAGCTCTGATTGCACCCCACGCTGCAGCCCTGCAGAGCACGTGTAACGTTTCTCATGCTGGAAGGACACCTGGAGGATGGGGGTCTCAGGTATGTGGGAATGCAAAGCCAAGGGCAGCAGGTTGGTAAAGCGTTTCATACAGGGGTATTTTAACTATCTGTTTCAGCACATAACCAGAACAAATGTGGTGGGGACCATTCAAATTTCCAGTGCAAAGTAGGAAAGAAAAATGTGCACTGTGAGATGTGGCTCTTGGGACTCGGCTGCTTGTGGAGGAAACTGGACCTACTAAGTGCCATGAGAACACAAGTCCTCATGGTTTTCTGCTGTTTTTGGAGGCCCAGGCTCTGATGTACCCTCCTGAGGACTTTGCTCCCTTTGCTAGGATTCCCTGTGGAGACCACCACAGAACTGCAAGTCCACCAGTTCTTCCGCAAGAAACATGCCAATGTTTTGTGGGAAGTTCAGCAAAACCCATTTTGGAATGTTTTCTTAAAGAAATCAGCAGTTCCCTTAGAGCAAAAGGTTTTCTGGTAAGTTCCTGTACCTTTGGCTAGCAAGGTAGAAAAGGATTGCCTTTCCCACTCCTTTGGGGAGCAAGAAGATCTGGGAGGATCTTGCTGCCTTTCTGGCCAGCTGATGGAGGAAGAGAAGGGAGCAGTAGCACCTGGGAACCAATAAGTTTATGATCTTCAAGATAAGAGAGTTAAAGAATTGTTGGGAGGGGAAATGCAAGGAGCTGAGGACTGAAAATTGGATACCTTTCCCAGCCCTGCCTAATACCATATGTGTTTTACACTGTGATTATAAATCTGATTATATATTAATTTCCACACTGTTTTAATTCTTTAAAGCAAGGAAGGAAAATACATGCTCTTCCTTGGAGAACCCCAATGCAGTCTTAAACCATATGCCTTCTTACCAGAACAGGTTGAAATTCTTCAAAACTCTCAAATTGCAGTTTGCCTCTAGAATTTCAATGACTCGGTGTCTTTTCTCCATTCAGTACCTCTTCCTTCTTTCTCTAGGGCTCTGCCTTCCCACTGTGTCCTATCTGACCTCTTTCCCCAGATCTGCTCCCAGTGCTGCTGCTGACACCCCGTGGCACCAAAGCAAATGGACAAGAGTGGAGAGGGACCAAGCAGAGTACGTTGACTGTACAAAGGGGTTACCCAGAAATACACCTCAACACCAAGGCCTGGATATAGCCTTCATTTACTTGCACCCCACACGACTCCATCACAGTGCATGAAGCTTCTGATACCGGGACTTTATTGGTGGTAACAAACACAGGAAGAGTCTTGTTCATGGGTGAGTACAAGGAACTCCCACCTCAGTCCCTTCCCATTTCAACACATGAATATGTTCTTGAATCCAGGGGTGCCCTGAAAACGTATCTAGGTATAAAGGAAGGCTGTAGATCCCATTCCCACTTCTGTTAAAGTCCTTTACCAAACTGGAGCTCGATGAGGACCAATTCAGCCCTGGCTGGCTTGGGTGTGTGGACAACATGCCCTGCCCTGGAAGACGTCTTTTGGGGGACAACCCCACGCTGCATCTATGAGCATTTTCTGCCATTCTCTATTTGCTCCCCTTTCACCAGCATAGCATGCTGTGTACAGACGCATTAATTCACAAGATACATTTTTTTTAATTTTTTTTTTTTTGCCTGGCATTTTGTAACAGCTTCTTAAGCGTGCAAACTGGCATTTTCAGATTTGTATTAAAATACCGACAAACAGATGCATGTTTCCATAGGTTACTTCCTATGTTTGGACAGACTACTGCCACCACCTTACACGTACAGTTCTTACATAACTGATATGTGAACGCATGAGAGAAGCTATTCATTTGAAACTGTTCAGAATGATTAAGGGCTTTAATTACAGCCCTGATTAAAACAAGGTTTTTGGTAAATAGCAAAATGGCAAATACTGTGCTATTCTGTTACAAACCTCTCTTGATGACAGTGTGGTTTGTCCCAGTTGTTTCTCTTATTGTCATATCACTCATCCAATTCTGATGCTCAAGTCGCACCTAAGAAATGGTAACAGGCTTTATTTACTTCAATGCTTACCTGTGAGTAAGGTGTTGGAAGTGTTGATTTGCTTGGGGTACTCTGCACAGTGCCTGTGCTGTAGGAGATGAATTAGCTGTGGGGCTAGGCTAGGTTGACTACCATGTATTGGTTTTTCCAGGTCTCAGGTAGATGTACTCACCATCTTGCAGGAAACCATGTCACTGCTCTTCAGGGCAGCATGATCCTCTGGGAGATCAGTTTTCTTCCCTTTTTCAAGGGACTGTTGCCTCTGGTGGCAGAAATGTTGGTTATATTTAGAGCCTCCAAGCAACACCATTCAGAACACAAGCTTCAGTGAACTTCAGCAGCTTTCTGTCCAGGCTTTTCACCTGCTCCTTAATCCTCTACGTAAAGTTTTTTCTTTATTTCTAAGTTTAAGCATCTCTTTCCTTCCAGAAATGTTGGGAAGTCTTTTCTGAGTGACAGAAATGGCTTGAGTGGGTCGCAAATGCTAGGAAGTCATCCTCCCTCCTCCTCCCTTCCGAGACTTTCTGGAGTTAGTCTAGTGGTCCTGAATGAAGAAGCAAATCTTCTCTCTTCCGAAGCTCCTCATAAATGTGCTTGCAGTTAATATGAGTCCTTTTATATTCTCTCCCTTCAAATTCTTTGGATTAAAACAAATACCGTCTGGTTCTTTTAGCTCTTTTGATTATATATTCAGAACTATTGTGTATCCTGGAAAATGAGTTCTTTTCAGTTTTCACTTTTCTTGACAACAAGCTGAAAAATTTCCCCAAATGAAAATTTTCTGCAAAAGTCTTGGTTTGTTCCAAGACCCATTTTTCAAATAAGTAACGTTTTGATGAAAAAATGCCAACCTGTTCTACTTAACAACTGTTCGTAGAACTGAGGAGAGAAAAACAAGGAATTGGAGAAAAAAATTATCCAGTCTTTTATGTAGAGTTAATCTTTGAATATTCCTGTTGTTTCAGTAGCAGACAAGATGTTGGTACAAGTAGATGAATATTTAAACATTAGAGTTGACACTGACTTATCTTCTCGATAACATATTGATCGCGTTCTTTCTATAGAGATTATTATGGACTTCCCATAGAGTCAGCGAGCATCTTAATGAAGTCACACAGGCTGGATGTTTATGTAGGTATTTCCTTAGAGGTTGGTTATACAGACAATCTATGCACTGAATAAGCCCCCACAAATACACCTCAAGTGTAAAACTGGTCCACATCTCTGCCTTTTTGTCGCTCCTAACGCATGATTAGGCAGATGCAGCGATGCAGTTGATATCTGTTATTCATTGCATTTAAAATGACCGATAGCTTTTCTCTTTACCAAAACACCTGGAAACTCATTTAGGCTGTCCTTTCTATGGAAAATGATGTTTTTCAGGCATTAAAATTATGCCTGAGAAGTGAGAAACTCTGCAGCCCTTCTTGTGGACACCCGTACATTTTTGTGCATGCTTTTGGGTGCTGTGCTCGCAAGGGTGTCCCAGGGCACCCAAGGGACTTCAGCTGGGGAGTGGGCTCTGGCCCTGGCACCAGGTGAGAGGATGACTGCCCGGCGGCTGTCACTGCTACGAAATTTAACGGTGATAAAAATATGCTGCCCAGATTAATGCAGGATCTGTGTTACGTTAGTGGCACCAAATGAATTTTGCAGTGGATGGAGATGTATGGAAAGAAAGGTTTCAAAATGAAAAACATACCTGGTGCAGTAGAATATATGCTAGTGTCTTTTAAGACAACATTTTTTTAAAAAAAATGAACAGTACTAGGAAGGAAAAACATAAGTACATAATAAATTATGACTCAGAGCAAAACTCTCATCAACTTTAAGAGGAAGGCATGACTTCACTTTCACTGTAGTTATTAAGAAATGCTTCTCATTGACATGAAGATGAGAGGCAGAGAACACTGCTCTGTGAGACAGTGAACAGTTGTTAACTCCATTAATATTTAAACTGGACAGTAGGTTTGAAGTAATTCTTTTAAATAGCTGCTTTTTGCAAGTCTTGCAGAGTCATATATACAAGTGCTCCAAGATCCTAAAAATCTTCAAAGAATAGTTTGTCAGCCTCACAGTTCTCAGCCGATGACTCTCTCTGCACACCTGAATGGAGAAGAACATCAAACAGGCAAGAGGATTTCTTCCAAAAGGTGTCGAGGAAAGTTGTTGCAACTGTTGTTGCACAGAAGGTGCCCTGTAGGTTGGAGGTGTCAGTTCTTGCTGGGATGGGCAACTCTTCTCCCCGTCAGTGCTCTGGGGAATAAAGGGGTGGGTTTTCTGAAGCTCAGTAGCGTGGACTTCCTTGGCATGCAGAAAAGTCTCCTTGCTGATATTCCGTGCTGAACACCATCACAAAGTGATATTGGAAACCACCTATTCCCCAGGGCATTTGTGTACTTCTCTGAGAGTCAGCTTTGGGCAATAGGAGGGTCTTTGTGTCACAGGGTTGCTCTAAATATAGTTAGCCACATTGTCTTGCTTGGCCACGTTCCATAAAGACATTTTTAGGTTTCAGTCCATGTAGTTTTACCCCTATTTTGAGCTCCAGCCTTGAATGAACCCTAGATTTGGAGTCAAACTGGAGATGTATGATACAATTTTTGATAATACAAGGACCTGAAATTTGGACGGTGCCAGAATAAATGCACATATTGATCCAGGGTTGTTTTAAATTAAACTGGGTTCACTTAAAATATTAATGAACTGGAAAGGGTCAGTTAAAAGCTTCAAGCTGAGATTTATATCAGGCTTATCAAAGCAGATGCGTTTTGCATCATTTCTAACTTTTGACTGGTGAGAAGTTTAGATTTTTTTATAAATACATATACATTTTCTCTAGCAAATGTGTGTGTATATTTATATATATATAATTTTTTTCAAATACATCCCCATATGCACCCTCATTCTCAGAACATTTTGCTTTTACTCTCCCTGCGTTTCAGTAACTTGCCTCAGCTGTGCACCGTGTTGCCTTCCAAATGCAATGCATCATAAATTCATGATGGTTTGCCAAGCAAAAGAGGGCATTGAGATGCTTTATGAAGAGGATATTTTTGCAAACTGGACCTCATCTATATCCCAGTGGAATTTTCTGATGCTTCCATATTGCTCCCGTACAAAACTTTTAGGGAGTTATAGATCAGACATCAAAAACAGTAATTAAAGTCCAACTTACTCTTCTTCAATATCTGTCTATCCTTTTCATTAGGGAGCAGAGACGTACCTTTCCTCTTCGATAACAGTCAGATCCAAACAGTCAGTTTAATGACCAGCCATCAATGCTTCTGCTTCTTAGATTTCCAAACCTTCTTGGTTGGAGGCTATTGCTTATACTGCTGTGCGTACCATTAGGTGTATACCACGTAAGCCCCATATTTATAACTGGGTGTTCAAAAACACTTGCACATGTACAATGAAGTGCAAAAAGCCTTTACCAGGTGAACAGTTTTGGTTTTGTGCTTGGGTCCTGGCTGCCAGTAGGGGACATGGGTGTTGAAACCACACTGGTACCCATTTACCGAGAGTAGTCACAAGGGACTGAGAAATTCTGAAACCTCTAAAGTAAGCCTGGTCTCTTTTGGGGATGTTATTTTTTTATTCAAGCGTATTTTGAAAGCTCATAGAGTGAAATAAACCTAAAGAGGCCTGTACACAGCAGGGAGAATGAAGCCCAGTTTGATACTGGAGATCATGGCACTGCTGCAGCTTGTATCACCATTTGCACCAGCTTTGCTGTTCCACTGTGTACACTTCACACACGTCCTGCTCCTACATAGTCTGCTTTCCTCTGCTCATACTACCCCATGTCACCACCTGAAAACCTCATGAAAACAATAAGACAAGAACTCAGCATATCTCCTTGGTTTTTTGGTTGGTTGGGTTTGTTTGGCTTTTTATTTTTTTTGCGTGCTGGCAGAACCTTACTTCAATGACAGTCATGCAGATGCTTCATCTGGTTTTGAGTCTGAAGAAGTCTCTGAGATGCCTAAAGAGAGGAGAAACCTGCCCACAGCCAAGTGGTAGACCTTGTTCCAAGTACTGCTTCGGTGCCCTAAGGAAGAAAAGCCACACTGGGAAAGCAATGCAGGTTTGGTAGACCTCACCTCACACATAGGAAGAATTTGGTTGTGTAAAGATCTCACAGACCTCTAAAAACCACTTTTAACTTTGGGAATGGGGCTGGGAAAACCCTGTGCAATGCAAAAATACAGTGTTATCTGCATTGGTCTCAGAAGAAGACACATGATGCTCAACTGAGACCCTGGGTCTCCCTGCTTCGGGAGCCTTTATCACTGGCAGATGAGACCTCATGCACAGTACAGTCGAGGAGTTTTCATTAGTCTGTGGTCTCTGCTTTAATGACCTCTGATTTAATGTCCTCAGGAGCACAGAAGTTCCTGGAGCTCTTGCTGGGATGATGGGCCTTTGCAAAGTTCTGGCTCTTCGCCGCTATTCAAGCCTTAGAGGGGTAATTATGCTACAACTGACTCACAAGCAAGAGAAAGCTTGTAGGCTTTCAGCTGTCTTTAATTTTACATTAGACAAAAAGTGATAAAGAACTTGTTTTCTGTAATCTATGGATTTAACTTTGAATAGCAGGTGGTAAATGTTCCAACAAATATGTATATATATATCAAATCTGTGAGTGCCCAAATATTTACATCTTCAGCCAAACAAAGGCTGGAGACTCAAGTTGCCTGAGGGGAAGATTGTTTTAGAGAAACAGGTTGAAAGGGAATCGAGAACAGGAATTACAAATTTTCTTTGAGAGATGAGTGGTTGTGGTAGGGAGGAATCCCCTTCCTGATAGATCGCTGGCTTTGAGAGCGAAGCCGGCTTGCGGAAAGGGGTGTCCTATTGTCTTTTGGGCCACGGCCTTGTTTCTTTGAGCACTGTGCACATTTGAATTGAAGTCTGTACAAGGAGCAAGCCAACATTAGTCAAAGTTTGTACCAGCTTTCCCAGCATGGGCTGTCAATCTGGTTATATGGCAAGGGTTTCTGATCTGTAGCTCATGTACGGATCTGTGTTAGATGGCAACACTAGTAAGTCTATCAGTTCCCCATTGCTAGGGTGGGAATCAGTAGGAACATCTGTGTATTTATGGTGGTCCATGAGCCCCAAAAGTCTGGGAACTCTAACATTTGTAATGTAAAACCCCACGATGGGAGGATAGGAGCTTTTTGCTTTCTACTCTGGTCTGCCTTTTAAAAATCTAAGAATGGATAAAGTCATGATGTGTGGTGTTTGGCTGTTCCCAAACTGGCTGTTAAGCAGAGCTAGGACTTCTCTGGACAGTGAAATTTGTACAAAGATCCAGTCCCTTCTTGAATCTTACAAAGGTACAACCTTGTGTATGTTTCAAGGACTTTCTGTTGCACTTGAGCAAATGGGGAAAATATGAGTAATTATCAGTTTTTGATTTCCCATTTTTAATGCTCCCCTTATGTTCTAAGTCAGGGGGACCAGAAGGTCCTAGTCAATCCCTATTACCCACTTGTCTTCTATGCTCTTTTCTTTAAGGTAAACAATCCCAAGTCTTTTCCAGCTCTTCACATAAAGAGTTTTCCGCAACTTTGATTGTTCTACCACTCTCCTATGAACTGAGAGTGATGCTGGTGTGCTAGCCCATAACATGGTGCCTCTGGTCCATACGTTGGAACTATAATTCATTGGGCTTTGTGGTTCCTTCTCCCAAAGGTCGTGCAACAACTGCAGATGCAGAACTTCAGCTGAACTTACAGACCTCAGCAGTGTAATGCAGCTGTGTGTTTTCCCAATGGAATAGTCCCTGTTGGTTTGGTTTTTTTTTTCAGATGTTGTTGCCTGTCTCTCTTGCTAGATTATTGCTAGCAGAGAACAAAAATCTGTGTGTGTCTGGGCACCAGCATGAAGTCTGAATCTTCAGGAAGGTTTTCCAGCGTGTCAAGAAAAATACTGTTGGCATAGAAGACACGAGGGGTAAAAACTGCCGTTGACCTTTGTTTGTGGGCTGTTTGTGACAAGCTGGAACCAGGCTCGGACTGCACTGCCTCAGCGGTGCCAAAAACAAGGCAAGTGCAGGATAAATGACAGGACAAACAGGTACGCTTTGCTGTGCTTTCGATGTGCTCAGTGACAGATGCTGAAGCTTGGGGTTTTGCATGGGCATGTGTCACCTGTCATGAGCCGCAGATAGATCCAGGCCTTTTTTAAAGAATTAGGGAAATGCAGGCAGGTGCAGTTCTCTAAGGCAGAAGGAGAAAACCGGTGCAGAATGTTGCCTTTCCTCCCATCACGGCTGATGCAGCCTTTCCTGTAGAGTGACACACGCTAAATCTCTCTCACCCAGACTTCCATCATCTTTTATCTCCTTTGCCGCTACATCTTTTAGTCCTGGACACAAACTGCTGATATTCCTATTCAAGACTCTTCTTGGTCTATCTTGATATTCATGTTTATCAACGAAATTTCACCATCCTCTCTCCCGTAGATAGAAATGTTGGGTGGTTTTTTTTTTCTGACTTAGTATAATGGCATAGAGGCTTCCTTGTATGTTGGTTGAATGCTCTGTAACGATGTACAAGCCTCATTTTATTTCTCCAGCTCCTTCCCTTGCTTCCATGTTTGCAAAAATTGTTATGGTTGGACTTAGGTGTTACCCACCCATTCCCAAATGGGAAAAATTGACACAATGCTTGCTGTACTGATACCTGCTGCTTCTTGACCAGTATAGTTGTGGAAATAAGGAAGGGATTAGTGGTCCAGATATAAAAGTAGGAGTTTGCATCATATAAAAATAAACCTACGGCACCATTTAATGGCTGTTTCACATTGGCAGGTTCTGAACAGCTTGGTAGAAGAGAAAGAATAGATGGAAAAATGAAACAGTTAATTGTTGTGCCTATCTGAAATAAAGCAAGTAGAAAATAACTGTGATGTTAAAGGGACATTTATTTTTTTTTTTGGAATTAGATTCCAATGTATCCGTAACTTCATGAAAAGAAAGATAAAAACATTCTGGAATTCAGCTTTTCAGTTTGCTGTATTTTACCATATGATTGAGTTTAAATGTATTGGTGTATTGGATATGTTTTTCCATTTAAAAAGCTCTTGTAAATGAACTATTTATTTACATGAAGAAAAGGATTCCCAGTGCAGCCCACGATACTTCTCCCTCCAAGCCTGCCTTGAAAGAAGGTTGCCGTTTCATATTTGGCTCTAGCTTTCAATGTTCTCAAAATTAAAAAAAAAAAAAGAAAAGAAAAAAAAAGTATTCTCCTAAAACTAAATAAAACATACATATGAGTATTTCTGGTTGAATGAATGAGCACTTCCCCTGAATAGACCTATTTGAATGGCTACTCAATGTTTTGATAGAAAAGTATATTAAAAAGTTGAAACAGCCTGCTGAATGAAGGTGAGGGACAGAAACAAAATATAAAATGTGTCATGTGAAAAAAGAGCCCCTTATCCAAGAAGATCTTGGTAAAACTTTAAATGGAAAAGTGACATTCATCAAACGATTTCTATATCATCTGCACTGAATAATTTAGTTTTGGGTGAGATTCACTAACATCATTGCAGAGGAAGTGTAATTGAAAATTATGAAAGCTATATCTTTATTGTGTATTACAGCACATGCCTTTGATATGGCGTTATGTCTGCCACAGCGGGAAGTGTTTTTCAGAAAAAGTAAAATCTCTGGGACAGATTCTTGGTGATGTAAATCAGTGTTACTCCACTGAGAGCATCCTGTGTGAGCAAGCTTCTGCCTGTACGCCCAGAGCCCTGTATTTCTGTAATTACCCAGACAAATTACTGGTTAATTTCAGGGAAGGTTTACATGGGCAGAGCTAAGGAAGAGCTCTGCTATTTTGTTTATAATGGACAACTCCATTGTGATCTTAAAATTTCAGAGTCTTCTGCTCAAAGCTTATGTAAATATATATCTTCTCCAAGTGCAATGTAAGTAAGTCTTAATGATTTTAACTTAATGATCACTATACGATGCCACAGGTCCCCGTGTCACTGCGTACATCCTCGATCCAAGCAGCCTGTTATTTGAGGTCTTGACCATGCACTGGCTTTGATAGCACAGACCCTTCAGCTTCAAAAGGTGCTTCAGAAGTAGGAGTCTGAGTAGGAGCCGGTCTGAATACAGAACTGGTGTCTAAATCAATGAAGATATGCTGGCTAAGGACTTGCTAAATGCCTTTTACAGTGTATATGGCAAGTCCAATGTACTTTTTTAATTCCTCCAAGAGTATCTGAGCGGCTGAGCCCCCATCCCCAGGTGATTTATAGAAATCCACCCCTTGCCAAGGGCTGGCAAAAAGGGACAATGCTGGGTTAAGGCACTTAAATTATGTTTGAGCAAAGAGGCTTAGCCTGGCCACGTGTGCCAGGGTAAGCTCTGGCTGAGCAGAGCCCCAGTGCCCCAGGAGAACGACCACCAGCTCCTCCAAGCTCAGCCGTTTCCCAGATGACTTGTGCTGGTGGAGAAAGTCTGCCCAAAGTAGAACACCATGAGTGACATTAGCATTCGGAGAGCATCTGTTCAGCCATCCCCAGTTAGCGTATGACTGTCAAACTGAGACACACGTCTATTCCCAATCCAACTTCTTAACCCCTGCTTTGCCTAACCCACTGCCACGTCTCCCAGGGCTGTTTCTCATGGCAGAGACAGGCCGGTGCTGTGCTCATCGGTAGGCACATGAATTAATTATGAAGGCCTGACTATCTGATTAGCAAGCATCTTGCTTGCCAGTGCAAAGAGAGTGTGCATAAACCCCCTATGGACAGTTCTTTGATGTACCATATAGATGCCTGCCTTGGCCATATGCCCTATCCTGTTCGGGGACATGGTTTTACTCTACTGGAAGGAGAGGTGGAAAAGTTGGCAGCCTCGGTAGGTAGGAGGTGTTAACCATCATGAGTGAAAATGTGTGAGTGTGGTGTAAGAAGCTGGACCCAGTGAGATGTAGGTTCCTTCCCAATTTCTTCAAGTGAGCCTTGGATAAAGAAAGTCCAGCAATGACTCTCACAGCTCGTGTGAAACAGTGCCTGAAGAGGCCAAGGGTGCAGAACAGCACACCAGCATTTCCAGGATTTACTGGTACTTTCCTACGAAGGGCAATGACACAAAGCAGTTTCTTTTTTTTTTAACATGGGCTTCCTCAGCTCCTCAGTTCAATTTCCTTTTCCATCAGTGACAGAGAGCCTAATCTGTCCTCTCCTCCCAAAGTGTGTGTGTGTAGATGAGTAGAATTTGACTGCTAATCAACGCTTGCATGGTACTGCAGAGCTCTTGGTGTAGCGACAGTCCCTTTGGAAGAAAGGAGAGTAATTTTGTTGCTTTAGAGAGAGGTTGATGGAGAAGAACTTGCCTTGTTGGCTCTGTGTTGGAGATATCTCCACAGCTGTCATCATTAAACCGCCAGCTTTTGCCAAGAGATACCACCCAGTAACCACTGGTTTTGCTGTGCTGGTTACCCCGAGGAGCTCACTGCAGGACCAGGACCCGCGATACTAATCCAGAGAGGCTTTTGGCTTTTAATGTCCTTTCAATGGCAGTCATTGCCAGCCCTGTGTGACATGTATCACCCTAGTTCACATGGTCGCATCATGTGCTTCATTCCTAGGCCAGCCAAGGATGTTCAATTAGGGGCTGGCCTTCTGATAGAGTATTGGATTGAAACCCTGAGGGCTGCAGATTTGACTACCGAAAGGCCTCCTTGTGTGACCTTGGGCAGATGTCTTACTCCCTCTGCTCATGTGGCTGTCAGCGCCCTACGTAGATATTTGGGAAGGTTCTGGCACACTTGTGCCCTGATCTTGTTTTGAGCTCTCACAGTGCAACTGTGACGTGAATATCAGTACTTAACAAGGGTGGACTGCATGCTTTGCTTCTCTCTTAAAGGCGAGAGATTTTGAACTTTCTACGAGTTCATTTATTTATTAGCACAGAAGGGTTTTTAATCAAGTTTGCTACTTAAAACTTCGCAAGCAATTAAATGGGTTTGCTCAACAATGACAAATTATTACTTTCCAAGACTTGTGGAAAATGCCAGTGTGCTTATATTCCAGCCCCTGAACTGTTAAAAAACCCCTTTCTCATAGGTATTTTAAATGTAATGCATTTTCAGATACCATTTATAAATGTCCAGTGGATAGAATTTTATTTTTTTTTTTTAATTTCCTTCATCTGATCTAGGTCTTTGATAAATACTACAGACAAACTGAGTGCTGTAGGATCAATCTTGACAGTTCTTCAATAAAAGGCTGTGTGGTTCTTCGTCAGTGTCTTCCTTTCAGTGACAGCTGCTTTGTTCTTTTTCAGTCAGATTTTCTAGTTAACACATCAAAAGTGTATCTGTGTACACGCAGTACTGAGAAAACAGTTCAAAGAGGCAGGAGATTCACTTTTAACTCTTCACTGCATCTCCCTGCACTTGTCACAGAAGATAGCTTATACAGAAAGCTTCAGAACAAGGTGAGGAGTTCACCAAGGAGCACTGTGAAGTACCGCACATGTGGATTAGTCTTAAAACACAAATTGGTCAGTCAATCCACTTACCATCCCAAATTAGCTTTCTTTCGAGCCAAGCCATTAAGTGATAAGAAGTTTTCAGGTTTAGGCAGCAAAAGCCTCGCGTCGGACACAGATAAAGCCACATGTTTGATCAAGCACTGAAGTTTTGTCTGATGGTTCTTGCTGAGGTGTCAATACCTTAAAACTAATTAAACTGAGTTCAGTGTTCAGTTTAAACTCATTTCTTTGGAGGGTTGCCATCAACTTCTAACCCAAGGTAAATAGTAAGGACAAGCAGCTGCTTTGCATATCACTTCCCTTATCTATAGTGGCTGAAAACTTATTTCTGATTACATTTTTAATTGCCCACGCTTCACCCACCAGCTCAGCAAAGTAGCACACAACTCTCAATGCTTTCTGCTACTTTACGGCTATTAAGCATTGCTCAGGTAAGGAGCCAGATCAGCAGAGTAAAGTGCTAACTCAGGAGAGCATATTCCAAGCAGCATACCCTAGTCCGAGCAAGCTTTCAAAGCTGTGCTAAAATCCAGTAATGTTGAATCTTATGGAAATGGCTATTTTTGAGTGCCCGTTCTCATGAGCAGTCTCCTGAAAAAAAGAACAGGAAAAAAGGTTGCTATTAGAAGTGATGTGGGCTTCCTCCAGGATTTCTGTCAGCCTTACAGCACTACAACAGTCACAGATACAAACTGGTGTTGTCCCCACGGGTAGCCTTGGCTGACCGTAGAGCCTGTTTGGTGTGGGTTTGTGATGCTCACAGCAGAGGCAGCAAGCACTAGATTGCTTGGTTGGAATCTAGGTGGGAATTCCACATTTGCCCATCACCATGTCCCACATGAAGCCCCACTGATGGAATCACTGTACCGTTAGGTCTCTGCCGTGTCTGGCAGATGGGGGTGGCAGTGACACCCCATAATGAGGGCACAACAAAGGGACCCACTTCACAGCTTCACCATCAATAGCTGGGGAGCAAGAACATTCCCTGACAGCTGGAACTTCTCTTTTCTCTTTTTGCTGTTCCCCTCATTGCTCTTATTTCTCTGTTTCATTCTTGTTTTAATTGCACAGCCGTTCGGAGCATCCACACGCCTCCACAAGCAAAAGGTATATTTTGCATTTTAAGCAAAGGGATGTGACACATGTTGGTGGGAAGCAAGAGGAGATCTTATTGTCCCGCGGTGCCAGGAGACAGGAGGTGAGCAGTGACCCATCCTTCCCTCTCTCTGTTCCTCACCCTGCGCTGCTCCACTCCCGTGTGTGGTCCGTGGCTGCAGGTAGGGGCCACAGCATCTGGCGGTGAAATTTCCTGTGTTATCCAGACCTGGCCTGTGAAGTGTAGGTTGTTAAAGGCACACAGGAGCTGTACTTGCTCAGACGCGGTGGTGTTCTCCTTAGCTCAGCACTACCCGTCAGCTTGCACTGACACGTCCTCTGTTTGACTCCTGCAGATAATGGAGACCAGAAACACGTGTCTTCCTGGAACAAGCCCCACCAGGCAAGCTCTCATCAGGCTGCCCTTGTTGTACCCTCCTACGGTACGTACAGCCTCAGACATGAGGCGACAGAGTGTGTGGGAAGACAACATCAAAGCCAGTGTTTGTTATGGACCCTTCCTCGGGTCCTGTCATCTCAGGAGTGGGCTGGATACCCCAGTGGCAAAATCACCACATTTCCACAGAATGGGATTTATACAGTCTGGGGATTTTGTGCATTTTGTAATCCTGGTAGAAGCCATCAAAGGAAGGACAGCTGGTTACAGGAAGAGATAAGGGTGTATCTACTGCAGAATAAGGATTCTTCCAGGAAAACAAGGGGGAGATGGTAATTTATGTGTCGTGGAAATTAGTCATCATTAAAACAGATGGGTTGGAGAAATGAGAACAGGAGCTCAATCCTAGGGTAGACTCCTGGAAGATGGAGAGTGAGTCCAGCAGGCATGTTCTCCAGGAGAAACACAAAACTGTGTTAGGCTCCTCTTGGCTATGAAGGAAGCAGAGACACGTGCACGATTGCCTCTGGACCTTAGCATCTGGGAATATCCAATTGTTCTGCAAACACCAGTGAACAAAACACCATCGTCTGGAGTCTTTATCCCAGTTTCTGATGGGTCATAGAGCTGTAAATGAGGAGGCATCATTGGAGTGACTCATTGGAGTGACTGGATAATAGAGTGGCCATGTCTGAAATTTCGTGTGGACATATTTTTGTTAGAAAGGAAGAGTTACACAACAAAAATGGGTATAATTAAGGACGAGAGGTAAAGAAATCACTAATGATTTTGGTACAGAGGATATGTTTTCCATTAAGGAGATTATTTCTGACTTAGTGTTTCTGGAGTGCATTCTAGTAGATGACCAGTAATCACTATTTCTGGAAAAATCTGCTTATCCTTCTAATCTGTACCATGTCATCAAGTATTACATGAAAATTACCTAAACTCAACAAAATAAAAAGTACTGCAAGTATGATTTAAGGTGGAAAATTAGGCACTGAACAGGTGTTAGAAATGACTTTAATATTTAAAAATGCCCAACAGAACACTCTCTTGTGGTAGCTGGATATACGTTTATGTGTATTTATTTTGCAGAAAGATGACTTTGCAGCTAGCTGGTGGAGGAGATACAGGACAGGGCAGCTCCCTTCCAGAGAAGGTGTGTGGGTACAAGAAAGACGTGCTGGAGCAACCAGGTCTGTCATTTTGTTCTCCACTGATCATTTCTGTGTGTCCACATTTCCAAAAAGCTGGGCATTGCCCAGGAAGTTGACATCTCCATGGTTGGTTTCTTGTACCTCCACCTCTGTCTCGCCCCCCTCACGCGGCACTGACTGAGATATAAAATCTTCAGCACTGCCTCCATTTTAGCCAAATTCCTGAATTCTTTTTCCACGTTGCAAAACATCAGCAGGAATAGCTTCATTAATTTCAATGGTCCCCTGCCATCAACCAGCAATAGCGATAGCGAGTGAAGGATCTGGAAAAATGTTTTTTATATACTGTCAGCCAGGTAGAAAGGTGGCAAAAGGAGTGCATTAAAAAATCTGCATTTATTTGTCAATATCAGAGTGTGCACTGTCAGTAACCTCTGGCGTACATTGTTTTATCATGTCAATATTTCATAGCATCATAATGCTATTATACGGCTGACTAATGGGAATGGCTATTAGCAGTGTTGATGTAGTTTGAAAATAGCAATCCATATTTTATGGACCAGAAAGAGACCAAGCCTTTACCTTAGACCTTAGCAAGCGTAAAAAGGGAGATAATGTAAATGAAATTTACCTTCTCATTTCCATCTTCCCCCAATTAGTTCATAATTCACATATTGTCCGTCTGCTTTCATGCTTTGAATGCACTTACACAAATTAAAATATCCTGAGGAGGTCTGTTGAAAACTCATCCTTTTCTAGGTTGAGGTAACACAGACAGCTCTGCTCTTCCCAGCCTGAGAGCCTTACTAAATCACAGCTGTCCTTTATATTATGAGCTAGGCAGTATTTTGAATGATTTACCGAAGTCAGCAACTGAGTATATGGACCGTTGCTGCAGGGTCTCTTGGCAGGGAACAACAGGGGACTTTGACTCTCCAAGGTCTCAGCCGCTGACGATAACATCCGTGACCACAGTCAGGCTTGGTGCAGGTGGAACAGTTTGATTGTGAATGAGCATGACCCAGACCTAACTGGGAGGGAATACCTGCTGATGGACTCATTCACAACCTGCTTGGGTTGAACCCTTGCCCCAGCACCCACCAGGGCTGCAGGCACAGACTCTTCCCCTTGCTGCTCACTGCAGCGTTGGACCTGTTGGTGCTACTCCATCCCCTCCACTCAGTGCTGGGGTGGCAGATGGTGTGTGCTGGTCCCTGAGCACAAGCAGGAGGTTGCATTCAGCTGTCTTCTTGCTCAGGAGGAAGCATGGTGATTTGACCTAGTGGGATGCAGAACTGGAGCTGTACACGTCATGGACAAGTACGTCCTTGGCCATGACCCTAACAGGAGCCGAGGTAGGAATACAAGAGAGATGTCACACATTTTGACTTGCATTGGATGTAAAGTTCTCCTTCAGTGGATAGGACCCTGTTAGTTCCATGGGCACTAGGTTTAAGGCACTGTTTACCTGCTTGAGTATCCAAATATATGAAACACTAGCACAGAACTACCTAGCTCTGTCTGAAATCCCAGTTTCTCTTACCTAAAATGCAGCTGCCCCTTACCCTGGGGGCCGGGAGGAGACGGACACATTGCTGCTCTGAATCTGTGCAGGTTTCTAATACTGTGGAGGGGCCAAGAAAAAAAAACCTATTAGGCTGTAATCATCAATCTTCTGCACTAACCTGCTCTAGACCTTCATGAAGTTAAGTCTATGACATTAAAGAGAGAAGAGAAATGAAAATTGCAAATGGCCTGTGAATAGCCTGACTCTGAAAAGCTGCCATAATGCAGTTTTACACAGACCAGCTAAATATACTTTAATAGTAACCTAATGGTGGAGCTAGAAATTAAATAGATTGTGTGTTAATTAGGTATTGGTTAATGCTATTATTTCACTTCATTATTCCATATTCCACCCCTGAAAACTGGAATCCACCCTTATGCTGACAGACTGAAGTTCTCCCAGGCAGTGCAGACCTGCAGAAGACCTTCTACGTGTATCACTTACACCCTCCTGAAGCTTTGGGTGTGCGACAAAAGCCCATTTAACTCAGGGAAAACAGCTGGAATAGCACATCCGAACTTTGCTACTTCAACAATTAGCAGCGTGTTATTAGTACGTTGCAAACTTTTTTCTAAGAAAAAAAAATAATCTCCCCAAGCTAGAAGATCATTAGCAAAGTATTTAGAAAAGGTGATGGGAAGCTTTCATCATGACATCCCATTAAAATGTTTTACATTTTTTACCTTGGCCTTTATTGTCCTCATTACGTAGTATGCATTATTTATTAAAAATGCTGTCCACAGAGTAGTGGGCAGCAAATTGCCCTTTCAGCTCGGTGTTAATGAACAAGTGTAAAAACTTCTCGAGCAGGGGAGGATTTGGAAGCCCAGTGGCGCATCCCGGAGAGCCAGGTGTGTTGTCAAAGTTCATTCCAGAGTCGTGGACACGATGTCAACGCTTCATGAGAATGCAGTGGGTTGAAGGTGCTGAGGTAAGCCTGCTGGAAAGGGTGGTAAAGTAGTGAAATTCACTAAATTAGTGAAAACTGATTTTTTCCCAAAGCTTCTTAAAACTTCTTTGTCATTTATGTTTCTGTTTGGACCAAGGCACTAACTGCACAGAGAATTTTCTTTTGCTACAGTCCTTGATGGTCTGGTAATGGTGAAAGTTACACTACATTGTTGCAACAGTAAATCATAGAATGCAAAGTAGAGGAATGTAAGGGATAACTAGGTACTCCCAGGGGAAAAAAATAAGAAAAGTCTGATTTATTTGAGGCAGCATTATAGGTGCTTGAAAACTAGATAATTTTCTAGTGGGATTTTGCAAAAAAAAACCCCATATTTTCTTTTTTTACCCTTGAAATCAGATATTTTTATTGTGCTGGTTATGAACAAAACTTGTTTCTTTTATTCTTTTTTTTTTTTTTTTTTTGTGTAGTCATATCATGTTTAAAAGCCTACACTTTCAAAAGCAATTGGCATGCCTTCACCTGTCCCTTGGGATGTTTTATTATCTCCTGATTCACAGTGAGCCCAAGCCTTTGCTCTCTGGCAATCAATTCTCTTGGGCAGCCACCCAAAAAGAGCAACTAAACCCAGAAATCGTTTTCTGAAATTCAGAATCGATGTGCAGCTCGTACCATCAGCTGTGCTAGGGTGCATTTTAGTGTTCCTCTAGTGCCTGCCTGGAGGTACTGGCTCCTCCAGGAACTAACGTGGGTGTCCAGTGTGAGGGGACAGGACTCTACAAGTTCAGTGACGTGATTTTTCACCCTCTGGGATCTTACCCATCCTAAGCAATTGCAGATGTAGGTTTGCAGGACAGGAAGACCAGATTATTTTCTTCCCTGAGCGTTTTACTATTAGCCTCACTTAAGCACTTTGCTCCATGCCATCTATGTGACTGGAGTCTATGTTCTCCCTAAACTTTATTTAGCATCCTTTCCATACTTTAAACTTTTAGTACCATGGCACTTTGTCTTTTCTTTGTTACTCCTGGTTTATCATTTCCCGACTTCTGCCCTGACACGGCTATAAATCCTCTGACTCAGAGTGTTCACCATCAGAGACCAGCAGCAGCGTATCCGAGCAAGAAGGGAAGGATCTGGTCGTCAGTAATTAATGTCGGAACCATCAGATCGGAGAGACCTCGGGCTATGGAGGACTAATTTTGTAGGAAAAAATGACCTGTAAGAGCTGCCCTGGAGCTAAACCCAGTAATCTTTACAGTAGGTCAAAACAAGAGAGCAGGCCAAACGAAATGCCTCCTCCTTGCTCATATTTTTTTACAGGCTGGTGTATGTCTTATATTTTAAGACATTTCAAGCCTTTTCTACTTTAATTATGTATAATGGTCTCTTCTTCCCACCTCCTTTTTTAAAAAAAACACCTGCTAACATCCTTCTTTCAGGCATGTCTTCTGGCAATGGGCTTTGTCAGCTGCCTTGCTCTATTGTCCCAGCTCTATTGCTTTTCATCCCTCTCAACTAGCTGGCTTGGAGTGCCGCAGGAAAAGTGTCCTGGTCATAGGGCGAGGTTTAAAAGCATATGATTCCATCTAGGAAATGTGAATGGAAATATTTTAGGGCAATGTTTTCACTTTGCTGGTAGTTAAAAGGAAATGGGAAATGTTAGCTTGGAGAGCAGAGCGCAAATCGAGCATTTGTACAACATAGACAAATTGTTACCACCGCAGTTCAGTGAAACAGAAATCATAAGTTTTTCTTTTTTTTTTTTAAAGGAAATTGTAAATATGAATTTGTAATCCAATATTTATTGGCCTTGGTTTCTTCAAAATACATAGTTTCCAAATCTGAATTTAAATATTTATGCAGTAGCACATATTCCTGTTATAGCTAATATAAGTAATATATTTATCTTTCAAGGCAGCAATATTTTTTCACTCAACCTTGACTTTTAAGCTTAAATATGCGGATAGGAAGTGGTGCTATCTAGTTGTTGTCACTTATTTCTATGTACAAATCAAGATAATTCAGACTGCTCTTTTAAGAGATAGCATTTTTTACTTCTGTGCTCCAGCTGATCAAGCAGATTATGATGGTTTATTGTTACTTTTCATTTTTCTTCCTTGAGCTAGACAGACTTTTGTATGTACCTTCCAAAACTCAGGAGTTGAATTTCCAGAGCCAGGGCAACTGCTGGGAAAAAGTTTAATAAATTATGCTTTTCCCTGCAAAAATCCAGGATAAGATTTTCATACACATGAAGTCTGTCTTGCATCATTCTCACACTTTAAAAGGGCATATGATGGATATATATTTAGAAGAGCATGAGAGGGATTTAGGGTAACTGCGACTCCTGTCCATATCTCTGAGTGGGTGGAAACATCTGTTTCTGTAGGACATTTTTGATAGATCCCTGACATATTCCTGTCTGGTATTAAACCCAGTGCAGTTGTAGCCATTTAGTCCTGCTGAGGAAGCGATCCTGAGACCCTTCCAGTTCTTGTTCATTGTGTTTCCAATCCTCAGTTTTGCTTTGGCACTGAATTTTCTTTTTTTCAGCCAGAATCACTAGATAAAATGTTTTACTTTATTGTCCTGGTGCTAGAAGGATAACTTTTCCCCTAGAGAGATCTTTCCTCTATCGGTTTTTCTTCCTTTTCTTTGTCTTTCACCTAGTTGTATGGCAAAAGCAGGTGGCAATGGAGTTTTTTTCCTCCTCTGGAATAGGTCACTTTTGCCTGCATTGGTGTCATAGTCAATGTCACTGCCAGGGGCAGTGGGCCCACTGCCTGGGGAAAGGATGGGTCTGTGCTGTAGCGGGTGACTCTTTGGGTATGTGGGGAGGAACTGTGGGGAGAAAATGACACCCTTGTGCTGGGAAGCAGGTTTTTTTTTCTGTTTTGGGAGGTGGAAGTGTTGGTTTATTTCTGTCCCACTAGGAGGTTTGAGCCAGCTCTGGGAAACACGGCAGTCAACTCTTCAAGAGGTGTGGCTCCAAAACTGATCCTTGGCCTTATCCCAATAGCAGAATACACACGAAGTCTCATTTTCAGAGGCATTGGTTCGTAGATGGAGTTCCCACTGGTTTTTGCTGAATTTTTGAGTGTGCAACCCACCAGTAAGTCCAGAAAGAACTTAATGGGCTGGAGACTGTGTGGCTGTATCTCATTCACTGTATCTTGGGTTCTTCATCCAGGAGGACAGCAGTGGAAGAGTCTTCCCTTCCCCCTTCTTCTCTTCCCAAAAAGGAAAGTCTCTCATACACCAGCATTGCAACAAAAGTATTATTCTGTCAATATAATGGCCCTTGGGATGTCAATGGAAAAAGTTAAAAAACCTGAAGTCAAGAGAAAAGCCTAATACAGTTGCACTGACTTTGCATACACTTTGAATGAGCCATCACTGTGTCAATCAAGTGTCTAAGCCTGAGCAATCTCACAATGTCAATGCAAACTCTGTGCTAAAATCAATGGCAGAGTTCCTATTAATATTTGGAATTTCTATTTTCTTAGACTCTTAAAGCTATTTTCATATCTTTTGAATATTCAATAATGCATGTGAGAAATATTGCTGCTCTTCAGCAGTCTTCTTGTTTTCTGCATTAGAAGTTGTGTGACAGTAAAGGGTTTATATGAACCCACTTGCTGTCTCCTTTTCATACAAGGATGCCTTGAAAAGATCTCTGATCCGGTCTGTGGACATCTACTAACGGAACAAAATGTTCCCCATATGGTAAAACTCTCTGTGGTTTCTAAACCTGTCGTCACGGCCCCTTGCTTCCTCAGGCCTAGCAGAAGAGTCCAAGCAACCTTATAGAAAGTTTAATTTGTGCAAAGGCTTGATTGTTGGTACAGGCAGACTTCTTTCTGGTCCTCTACAGACAACGGCCCTGACCTAAATGCCTGCAAGAACTTACTGCATAAACCCAACCACCTGGAATTATCTGACTTCACCCATAATTTTGTAAACTATAGGGAGACTTATCAATGGCTTTAAAATCATTATCCAATGCCCCATTAAATCTCCCCGCAGCTGAGTTATAAGGTGGGAAATAAGAGATGGCAAGCAGAGAATAGCGTTCCCGGGCATGGTATAGCCACCTACCGTACCAAGAGAGCAGAAGGCAAAGCAACACTGGATTTCTGGAGATAATGCCGGCACATCAGCATTAGGCAATAATGGAGAATGTATTCCTCATCCTTCTTCTCCCCCAGACAGCTAGAGGTGATATATCTTTTGGCACTGTCAGCCTAATCTAGGTCAGTCCTATTGTCAGGCTCCTCAAATAGTACCTGTCCACAGTTAAAATTTATGTTGGAAAAGCATTAATGCAAGCTTTTAATAAGATGAAGAATTTAACAGTATGCTGTTATCTGGAGATGATATATTTTATATACAGGAGACATATTTAATTAGCTTTGGAATAGTCAAAGTGGCTCATGCAGAGGCAGGCATAGCTGTACCTCCGCTCCTTTCCTTCTGTAATTAGAAACAGCAAATGCAAAGCACATATTAACTTTTCTGGTGGCTGAGCCGCCTTGCGTAGACCTTCATGCACACTGCTGCTCAAATATAAATTAGTCCTTGCAAAGCACGCTTGGTGGATAAATAAAAAGGAGGAAAAGGACTCCTTAAAGTTTCACTGTTAGGTAACCATGGCAAGGTGGAAGGTCAGGACCTGCATGACCTTTGAACAGCTCAGGTCCTGCAGGGAGGAAGAGGACAACCCAAAGAGGTGGGTAAGGTATTCCAGGTTTGAGGCTCTTCCTGCACTTGGGGCTACCTTTACAGCCAAACCTTTCAAGACATCACTTGATGTGGTGGGCCTAGTGGGGAATGCAGGGAGCTGGGTTGTGCCCATCCTTGGGGAACCTTCCATTTCCTCCTGCTCAGCTTGTTTCAGAGTAATGATTATCAGGCACCCGTCAGAAGTGAGTGGGTCACCTCCCTCCCGCCTGGGAGATGCTCTGGAGTCAACAATGCGGGTGAAGTCAGTGACACTGTTGACTGGAGCTACCACTGTGAAGGTCATGACAAACAACACTGCATCGGATCCCATTTCTCTTTCAGCCCTCATCTCTTCCTCTCCGTAGGTGCCAGAGCCTGTCAGGAAAACACACTTCAATGCCACGTGCCTCTGGAGGCCCCATACAGAGCAGTGGCCAAGGATGTCCTTGAAACCCTGTGAGCAATTCTGCTCTTCAACTACCGCACATGAAAAGCTTTTCTCTGGATTATGGCCTTCCTGGGCACCAAAAGGCAAGTCCATAGGAGCAAGAAAGTTGCAGGGGTGAGTATGATGCTAAATGACACTATACCTGGTTTCTCCTCCCTTATCCTTTCCTACCCAGGAGATGGTCGACACTCTTGGCTAACAAGATGATGTTTCTTTGAGCTGCACTCAGCCTGTTCACCCACGTGCATGGCCCTGGCATCGGGATGCTCTGTACCACCATGGATGGGGTCACGTCTGGCAGCTGAGGGTTGAGGGACTGATGCATTGGGACCCCACGGCCGTGTGACAGCTAAGGTAAGCACAGCTCTGCCATGGCCTTTGTCTTTGGGACAGCTTCCCGAAAAACTCAGTGGGGGAGAACTTACTCGGTTTTTAACGCCAGAACAATTTTTAAGGATTGGTGATAAATAGCAAGTCTGTTTCAGAGGAATCGCATTTATTAATGTATTGCAATGAAATAACTGTGAAAAGGCAGGAAAAATGCTTTAGTTCTCTCATAATGATGATACATCTGAGGTTAAATAGACAAACATGTTTTATAAATACAGTCTTTTAGTCTATTAAGGCTTTTCTCCTGGCTGGAAAGATATAAGAAATCACCATAAACTAACTAAATTTAAATGGCTTCTGTTAGAAAAAAACAGTTCACTATTAATAAGTTGTTGAATAACAGGCATTTAAAGAAAGACATAACTATGATATTAAATAGATAAATGTAAAATACTCTGTGTGCATTTAAATGTGAAGATCACATTAGGAGTAGAAAATTACAAAAATTTAAATACTGTAGGAGGTTGTTATGTAGGTAGTCTATAAAAAACAGGCAATTTGGAATTCCTCTAAAGCACATAAACCCTAGATAGAGCTGCTAGTTCCTTTGATAAAGACAGGTCTCAAACTGAAGGTTTGATGTTTAAAACCCCCAAAAGGTGTCTGAGCTATCTTTTTCTAAGGGATTATATAAGATAAAAGCTTGCACTGTAAGTCCCTATTTTAAGAAACAGAGTTGCTAGGAAGTTGCTAATATGAAAGACTAATTGTGCATGCAATAAAAGTATCACTCCATTCACAAAATAAAGTGCTAACATTTTAATAAGGGTTGAAAATTGCCTGCTCAGGAGCTGCTATGGGGTGTATGTCACTCTGGGGCTGCTGCCTCACCTCCCTGGCACCATGTCCAGTCCAGTACCAGCACCAGGATGTCCCATGGACATCATGGAAACACTGTCGTTGCTTACAGCCACGTTGAGAGAATAAGAGGGTGACATATCTGGGTTTTGTACAGTTCAGTCTTCCCAAACTGTGTTCACATGTCAATTATCTACTTTTATTCAGTTCATCATGTTTTCTTCCCATTCCAACCTCCAGTTTCTCCCCCAGGAGCTCCCATTTGCCATCATCAATTACTTTGTTTGCCTTCAGATATTTTCTCTTTTGGATGTTGGGACCCAGGTGTCCAAGTTGCTCAACGCTCCCTGTGCTGTCAGTGAAAAGGTTTGCACCCATTTTATATCCTGTGTTTCATATCTTAAATGGGTCACATCCTCTCTGGCTATGCCTATCTCTTTCTGTGGATTTTGACTCCAGACCTGGGATGCTAATTTAAGCATTGCAATCAGTTGAATTTCTACAGTTCGGTGAACTTAATGTAGGCTTCAGGGGCTGAATCCAAAGCTGGTGTGAAATGTCATTCCTCCTTTGGATTTGCTGATTTAGGTGAGCCAGATCCAGGAGGGGACATGTTATGCTGTTGTGGGATGAAAGGAAAAAGAGCTGAGCACGATTGGGACAGTGGGGACCCTACATGGCCTCATGGCACAGGGCAGACCCCTCTCTTTTCATCTCCTCTTCCTGGGCCAATGAACACACCTGGTTCAGACCATGCTTTCCCACCCACGGCATTCCAAGGGCTCATTTTAATCATTGAGGTCTTGTGTTCCTGGTGATGCAGCAAGTTATCTCCGTGTACAAGAACTTATATCAGAATTAGGAACCAGATCCTCGGGTGACGTAAATCGGCGTCACTTCCTTTCTGTGGCTACCCTGGTGCTAGCAGTGTGGCTGGGTTGATTTACAGCAGCTGAAAATCAGGCCCCAGAGCTTCCTTTTATTAAAACGTTCTCGATCTGTAAAATAAAGTTGCAAATAAGATGATGGTGACAGAAGGGGATAGCCTGCTTTGTAGTATCTTGTTCACTAACATTATAAATGATATGGAAATTCAGCTGATGTTTTGCCTTTAAAATATTAGTTAAATCATTCTGTCAACACATATTTTTTAATACATATCCTCCCTGTCAGATTTTACACTTAATCTTGGAGCCTGTAGACAGCTCAAGAGCATCGCTTTCTGCAGCGACTCCTGCATCAAGGTCTCCTTTTCTGTTATATTCAGCTTGCATCTGTTTAAACACAAGATAGGAGATAAATGATAGTGCCAAGCTTAAACATACATCATCAGGACTCTGATGTGAGGCTCTGGAAATGGCAGGCCAGATGGTGTAACGCAAAACTCAGACATCACAGTTTGTCATGCCGTGCTCCAGTCCGCCGTGCTAAAAATGGACTTCCCTGCGCACTTCGTCAATCATCTCTCCGGTGACCAGAAAGCAAGGGTCAAAACAAGAGATGTCACGAAACAAAGGTTGTGGTCCTGCTCGGCAGCTGTTCAGCCCTCCAAATCTGGGCATCGTCCTTGCCAGCCACAGAGATGAAATTAATAGGGGAAGGAGATTATTCCAGATGATGTTACTGGGTCTGAACAATCTTTTTTTTTTTTTAACATAAAAGAACATGTGCTTACTATTTTTGTAGAAGAGAGTCAAGAACAAAAGGACCTATCTGGAATAATGTAGTATCAGAGAGCTGGTATTTTGGAGGACACTGGAGAGATCAATACATAAATAAGTTCCTGTAATCTTTGCTGTAGGGGGAACTATGTGAATGCCATCCAGAGAAAAAAATTAGCAACTACCTCACTGTACTTATGGGAGAAGAGTTAATCAGGGGGAAGAGAGGAGTGGCAGAACCAAAAGACACTTATTTGAATGAAAGTTTTTGCCATTAATTTTGATTTATGATATACAACTGCATTTGAAATGTGGCCCCACTTTACATTTTTTACATTCTGATCTCAAGCCTGTATTTAGAAACTAGTCTTGCTGCTGAGCAGAAGTCAAGATTGTATATATGAAACTGCTAGGAGTAATTGTATTTCCCATTCATTAATAATCAAAATACTGGTACTTGGAGGATAATTCATCATCACATTCCTTCAGATTTCTGTGCGTGCAATTTCAGTGAAACCTGACAGTTCAATTCTTTTGAAATCATTTGAAAACAGCCGGCAGGAAGGATCCTTTGCTCCAGGTGTGTAGCAGTGTGAATCCTGGATAACCTGGTAGTGAACTGAGCTTTCTGGTGCTAAAGGCAAGCGAGGAGAGGAAAGGAACCGAAGCCTGATCAGCAGATCAAACACCTGGCAAACCCACTGAATTTGAAACGTTGCTCCTAGTTATCAGAAGAATGTTTGTTATTTTATGCAGGGCGAGTTTGTTTGCTAAACTCTGCCGGCTGGGGAAAACATTGTATGCTGAATTTATTTTGATTTAGCAAGGTAAGTTACTCCTTGCGCTGCTACATTTTGTGGTAGAAGAGAATGTTTCTTAGCTCATAAAATGCTCACCTATGTGTGATTTTGTTTTATCAAGCAGCAACTTCAGCATGGGGGTGAGGAGTGGAAAAGATTCAAGTGAAACACACTGGCATTTGTGTTAAATTTGCTTCAATTTGTTATACTTTCTGTATTTTCAAACTGCCCTGAACATAGTCAGGGCTGAGTAAAAGGCCAATGTACCTTAAAGCTTGTTTACCTGAAAAAGGACCACAAGAAACTTAAATGCTTTACCCAGACTCCTGCTATCTCCACGCAGAGGTAATATATATTATATATTATACCTGCTCAGCTGGGCACATCCTTTGAACAAGGTAAAGCATGCTCTAGCACAGCAAAATACTGTCCCATTTGAAAAAAAAAAAAAAAAGAAAAAAAAAGAAAGAAGATTCAGAGTTGCCCCCTGAATACAAGTAAGTGGAATTGGTTTTGATTCTTTGTTTTACAAAGAATAGGTCATTATTTGTTGCCTAAAAAGAGATTTTTGGAAGTACATGCTACAGTTAACTTGGTGGAACAGGCCAGTAAATGTAGACTCAGCCTGTTTGGGAAGTGTAGAGTGAAGCTGAATTGTATTTATGGGAGCAAAACACCAAGAGCCCATTGGTATTTTATAGAGCTTTGATTTGATAGGTTATTGATTTTGGCTTCGGGGGATAGAGTCCCCGTTGAGAAAGTATCAAACTCACACTGAATAAAATTGTCAAAAGCCTTAAAACCAGTAGTGAGGGACTGGCTAGCTCTAACTGTGGTGCTTCAAATGGAGTGGGGAAGATGTGCCTTATTGCCTTCAGACCTCTGGAAGCAGTTATGTGTATTAAATACTGGAATAACTTGATATTTTAAAAGCTTATACGCTCATCCAAGTAAAATGGGTTTAGAAGACTGCTGGGAGTTTCATTATTTTATGACTAAATCAATACCCAGATTTATGCCTTTTGGACATAGAAACTTGAATTTAATTGAGAAAATGGATCTAATGAGGATAGACTTTTTTTTTTTTATGCAGGTGCCCTTGTTTAAAAACACACATGCACACAGTTCTGTACCACATGAAAAAAAAAAAAAGCCACTTAGTTTTAGGGGTTGAATATACCCACCAAAGCTGGGGAATAGGCAACTGCAAAGAAATGGTCATACTTCTGAATACCCGAGAAACCAAAGCAATCTTTTTCCCCTCCTGAACAAAAAATTAATTAATTAACACAGAAAAGCATTTTATTTTCCAACCTATCAGCAAAATTAATGGCCAGATGGCAATAACCTGGCCATCAAAATCAGCACTACTACTGATTCAAGTGCAGCATCAGTATTTCCTACTTGCCCATTCTCTGGCAAATGTGTGATATTTATGGTACACTTTTCCTAATACAAGCTATTATCTATAGTGATGAAAATCAGAAGGAAACTGTATTTAATATATTTAGCTAAATTCCGCTCCCTGTATGGAATCAATTTAAAAGAAAAGCCCCAGACAAGTATGTATGCGTGTGCTTAATTTTATTCCCGTCTCCAAGACCAACTTTAGACCACATGCTTTGCCAAATCGAAATCAAAATGCAGAGTAACCCCATCGACTTCAGTGAAATAACTTGTGATTCAGTCCCATATATTTGTCTCAATATGTGTTTCATTGGCTATAATAGGCAGAAACTATTTATGACACAAATTTCCTGGACTTTTACAGGCACAATTAGCACTCTGAAGGGCAGGAGAAAACTAGTAGGAAAAGCTAACAAGTATAGAAACGTAGATGGAGAAGTCATTAACATTTCATTTCTTCTATACATATACTCACACACACACACAAATGACTCTCCACTGGGAATGTACACATCTTGGAAATCTAAATTACGCACTGAGAATAGGTTTGTGTTGCAACGTACTGCAAGAAATTTTCAAGTTTATAGTTGGCAAGAAATTAGCATTTACTATATAGAGAGACAACATGATGGAGTATATTTTGCTCTTTATGCTAAACTTCCATTGATTGCCATGGGAATATTCTATGTGTGGAAAGGCGGTAGGAGCTGTGCCTTTAACAGTAAACAACAGTGATCGTCAGTGATGTTTCTGTCTGCACTGATATAAAGTGCTAATAAAAAAAATCTGTGTTCTTATTGTTTAAAAGCCACAGTCGATAGATTTTTATTTTCCCTACTGACTTGAACAGTAAACTTCTGTAAACAAAATCTGACGTGCCTATCTTATTAAATGTAATTTAAATGAGCACTCTGAAAAAAAAAAAATGAAGATGCCTTCAGTGAGAAGATGCAAGGGATGGGACTTGGAAAGTCTCAGGCGGCACTGAGTATTGAGTTTTCTGTTCCTTGCAGAAATATTGTGGAGGCAATTTCACAGGAGATGCCCGGGGTAGCGCGAGGACAAGTTGTGATGGGGCTCGGCATCGTGCCCACCAGACCTTCTGTGGCTGTGGGTCCTGTGGTTCGGTGAGCTGCACCAGACCAGGTTAGACCCACGGAAACACCCCCCCCCCGGTAGATCAGGAGCCTCAGCAGGAGCTGCACCATTCCCCAGTGCCTCCTCCCTCCCCCTGACCTCCCCTGCATACCAATCAATGGCTATTTGCCTTCCAACGCCAGCCGGGAATTTTAATGACCATTAATGGGATTTATGTGTAGGCTTCAAGGGCAATGCAGACCCTGCGGTGGCACACAGTGTGTCCTCCACCCACCCAGCCCACCAGACCAGACACGGCGTTTATTTGGCTGCCAAATTTGTCCCTGAGGTTAGTGGCAGGTTTGGGTGCAGGTATGAGGCTGCATACAGCATGCAGAGCCCCGGCCGTGGCTGATAAAGATGGGGAGAGGAGCCAGTGTCCCTCGGATCACGCCTGGGGAAACTCTCTGTGGTCCAGGCTGGCCCAAGCATCCCCGAATGTGCAGCTGCAGATACTTTTGTAAATAGCTCCCAATAAAAATAAATCTCCAGAATGAATAACTGCAGGCTGTGCGCTCCGTATCTATTACTGCTCGCTCCGCTGATAGAAATTCCCCGGCAACTCTTCCTTGTTTTCCTCAGGCGAGCAGATTTCTGTTGGAGTTAATGGCAGGACTGTCATGTAGAGTGAGCTGGATTTGTGCGTGGTTTTGCCCCAAGTAATTTTATAGGCAAGTGAATCCCATGACGAGCCGATCGGATATCCTGCACAGCCCAAGCCATATAACTTCGTCCCGTGACTCCTGTGCGAAGCCTGACTGTTGCTAACTAATTTAGCAAGTGTGGCATGCTCTGGAGGAATTAGCTGCTTTTTAAAAATAGATTACTTCCTGTCACATTCCGGTATTTTTACTGAGTGTTTTTCGCACTAATTTTCTGTGTCTCACTGATACTAACATTTCTGAAGATTTTCTTTCTTTCTTTCTTTTTTTTTTTTTTATAAACAACATACGATTAAAAAAAAAAAAAGAAAAAACTGGAAGAAAATCTGCAAGGATAGTGCCAAGGAACTGTGGAATACTGGAAGAATGAATGTTTTTTTTTTGCATTGATGCAAGTTCAAAATGGATCTCGTTTTCCTGAAATGTTTGCAGGAAGCAGGAACATGGGGGAATTAAATTGCTATAATGGTTATTAAAATGTTTCAGGTCACTTGTGCCTGTGAGATTTGACTGGTTGGTTCAGCATCTCCGTGTCAGGGATGGTGGCACCCACGGGGCCGTGCAGCATCACCCAGTGAGGGCTTATGAGTGATTTCTGCACAGGGGATACAGGAACAACCTGAAACCTAAACTTTTACCATAACACCACCTTACTGAACCCACGCACAGCCTCTCTTACAGTTGCCATAGGATGTAAAACATATTTTGGAAGATAAAGGATGCGCTTTTGCCTGTTAGTAACAGTTTGTGATGGGATATTCAGAATGACTCTGATGGTCCCGTCCTCTCTCCCCTACAAAGAACATCCAAGAGGGGGCTATTCCCTTGGCCTCTCCTCAGAGAAGAAGGAGGCTTTCAGCTTTATGATTAAATCTATCTAAACTGCTTTAAAAAGTCTTCACTTTCATGCTAGAGCAATTTGCATTAGGTTTTTGCCAAGCAATTTTTTTTTTCAGGCATGTTTTTTGCTTTATTCCGTATATGAATAGAGTCCAGGTAAAATATTTTTAATTCATTTCAGGCTGGATTAGTTATTGGAAAAAAAGAGGTATTTTTTTTTCCTTGTTGTTACTTGATTTAATTAGTGCTCTGTTTTTAAAGTGGCAAGTCAAACTTTGCCAAGTCTGGCTCTCTGACTCACTCTAACAGGGTTTTATAGCCCCACCTGCATCTGAGAGAAGGAAAAAAGCCCCAGAGCTTTATTTTTAACTCCATGTACATACCTCGTCCATTCCATTAAAACACACACAAGTCCCAGCGCCCACTGTCTGCCCAGTGCTGGTCTGCGGGGGGGGCTGAGCTGAATCCCACCCAAATCCATGGCACTGGTGGTCCCTGGGATCTGCTGGAGGCTGCTCTGCAGGCAGGGGCTGAGGCAGGCACTTGTACCTTGTTTGCCATGGACTGTGTGTGAGTGAGCTTGAGGGACAGAGAGCTTTTAGTTTTGTATTATTAATATTCTTCTTCTCTTATAGGGATTTGTGCCTTCGCAACTCTCCACCGGCTGAGCACTGTGTGGGTGGATCTGGGGCTGTCTGGAGTGGGTCGCCCAAAACCTCACTTACCCAACCTCCATGTCAGGTCTGGGAAAGACAATAGGTGCAGCTGCAAAAACTGCAATTCTCCTCTTTTGTTTTCTACCTTGTTTTTCCTCTTTTTTTTTTTTTTTTTTTCTCCTCTCCTCTCCTCTCCTCTCCTCTCCTCTCCTCTCCTCTCCTCTCC